>JAINUG010000026.1:0-532500 GCA_029706075.1 Aldrovandia affinis | reverse complement strand
TGAGGTCCTTAGAAATCTCCTTTGATCAAGGCATGGCATGCTTCCACAAACCTCTGTGGTGAAGACCAGACTTTGATAGTGAAGACCCAGGTTTATGTTTTTTACATAGGGCAAGGCCACCCAAACTCACTCCTGATGGTATTCCCATTTATTAAAACACCTGACTTTAATTACCCCCTTAATTGAACTGATAATTTAGATGTTGTGTCATTTTGCTCAGTAAATACGTTTTAAAAATGCATTTTTTGTGTTATTTGTTTAATCGGGTTCTCCTCATCTTTTAGAAGGACTTACATGAAGATCTGATCACATTTTAGGTCAACTTTATGTATAAATGTAGACAATTCTCACGGGTTCACAAACCTTTTCTCGCCACTGTAACTCTAAGATAATAGAATATTCTCATGAGGAAGAAATGGTGGGAAAGGCATTGGGTTAAGGGGTCAGTGTCAATGACCGTTACTGAGCTCCAATTTCCTGTTTTATTTTGAGGTTTGTATTATTATTGTGCTTTGGTGTGCTGTGATACTCGTATGATAGAAGGAGCTCCATATTCCCCAAACACCATCTATTATAGGAAGGTGTATTCATTTGACAAATGCCTTTCTTCAACATTTACATTTATATTTTTAGCATTTAACTCATTTTTAGCATTATTTCAAATGACTGTCGACTTCTTCAAATGTAGTGTCGACAGTCATTTAAAATAGAGAAACTCTGACAAAACACAAACATACACGCACACAAGAATAGATAAATGTCACAACCTGTATGCTGTTACCGATACACATAGCAATACTTAAATGATATCTCACAATTTGATCATCTCTACTATAAATAATTCAATAGTAAGCTTGTTTTACTCTTGGGGGTTTAAAAGATGGGTTTATACAGATACCATCATGTATTTGATAGCTAGCAGTCTTACACACTAATCATTGAGCATAATAAATCGTTAGCTCATAAATAGACTATGTCGATTTCCAATGCTGGTAACATGTATGTAATGGAGTTCAAAAAACAAATCAGTAGTTGTAATGGAGTTCATGTTATTTGAATGCTATTTTAATACACATACCACTTGTACCTCACTTACACTGGTATCCCCTTAGGGGTTTATCACTCATCAACATTAATCCATGACCAAGGTCATATTAATAGTGATGCTGGTGATTGACATTGTTATCAATATTACATTTTATGATCATATCCAATCAATACTCATTTTAAAGGCATCATAAAATGCATAATACTCAAAGGGCTGAATCATGCCGATAACTTGTGTATTGATTAAGTCATAAAATCTGCTCCAGTTTCTCCTATTCTCACCTGCACAACATGTAAAACACCACTGGATGGTAATAGTGGTGAAGGAACAGCGGGAAGACAGATTTAAGGATGATGATGTGAGGTGATCATTCTCAGGGTGTGTCCTGAGACAGGTGATTTTCCAGACAGACCGTCATTTGACATAGCCAGCCCCCAACACCAACAACTACATCATCTGAAACAGTTAATGGCTTGTTTGTGTTAATGGTTGTTTTGCTTCTCTTTAGGCTTACTACACAGGGTGGATGGAAGTGACTGACAGCATCGGATGAAATTAGGTCAGTGTGGATGGGGCTCTTCCCCCAGGTCAAACAGACAGTTTTGTTTTATTCCATCATGCTCACATTTGAATGCACATTGTTTGTCATGCATTTTGTTCATAATGGTGTGTGAACAAAATAGGCTTTCGTTACCTTTTAAATAATCTGGGCCTATAGAAGTTGTGTCCCATATTAATTTTGTACATATGCACACAGGCATATATGCGTACGTACTGGGATTTAATAATGTGTCCACAATTTAAATCCGTAGGGCTGGAGAACCACCAAGCTTTTAAACTCCTAAAATCAATGTTGTAAAATCAATGGCTGTGTGCGGCAGTACATTTCTCTCAGTTCAGTTCAATCTGTGTCATATGAAGCATCACAGCAGAGTGGCTGGTTACAAGGACTTTGAAGAGGGCTCCACATCCCAAAAACAAAACAGAGAAGAACTGCCCTAAACACATATAAGCACATTCATCAGAGAGAAGTCATTGCACAAATTGCACCATAAGCATAGGGACACGTCATTTTGATCATTTTGAAGGTGTATTTTGAGAAGTGTAAGAGGGTGAAATGACAGACTTCACAGAGGAGGACCTGGACAGCTATCTACAAAACCAGGTAAAGGATTCTCCACCACCAACAAAACATGTTAGCATGGAACATGAATTAATAACCTATGCACAATGTTTAGCCATTAGCATTTTATTTTCATCCTTTTTGAACTAGTCCTCTTGCAATCCTCATAAGTTACTATAAATTGAGGTGCTGCTTATTTACTGCTGGATACTGATACACATTCTGATAGTGATATATGGAAGGCTAAAACGACTCTGTCTTTCCTGCAATCCTCCCGTTCTTTGAACCTTCTCATCATTGAGGAGGCTGAGTGCTGGTACAGTCTGATTTTATGTGAACCGTGATCGGTGGAGTGATGAGGCTGTAACCCTTTAATTTGGACCTGTTCTGTCAGTAGATGTAGTACAAATGGCAATGTTTCGCAGTAACCCTATAGCTTACTCTGCACAGGTGGATCTCCGACATCGGCAGGTGTCGAACACAGTGGAGGAAGTGCAGAAGATCATCAAAGATCTGACCAATGAGGTCAGCTCCAAGGACAGTCGGTTCCAGCCCATCACCAACTCCGGCATATACAGCGACAACATCAACATCAAAGTAAGGCATCTATTCACAGATGTTACTGTTCTAATCGTTGTTCCTCATTTGGATTGTGTAAGATCTTCAGACAAAGTTAAATGCCTGTTCTAAATGAATGCATGTTACATTAATTCTATGTATTTGTCTATATATTTGTCTGTCTGTGTATCTATCCTCAGGACCAACCTGCCTTAGTGGCCAAGTGGGCCAACCTCCTGAAGGGGAAATGTGCATTCAACCCTGCTATCCAGGTGAACTGGAGTCAGAGCTGTGAGGTAGTAGTTGAGCAAATAGACTTGTGAACAGGATGTTGTAGGTTCCAGTTCCCGGCTTTGACACTGCTGATACACCTTGGTGCAAGGAGCTTCATGTGGTTCTCTGTGGCTCAGTTTGTAGAGCACGGCGTTAGCAACGCTTAGGTTGTGGGTTCAATCCCCACTGGGGCCACATATATACTGAAAAATGTATGCATTCACTACTGTAAGTCGCTTTGGATAAAAGCGTCTGCTAAATGGCATATATTCTATTCTATATTCTATTCTATTCATGTGAATTGTTTTTGTGTTTTTTGTTGCTTATGTTAAGTGTAACTCCATACATTTTATATAGAACGTGTATGGTGTAAATCGTAAGCCAGTATGGATAAAGGTACCTGCTAGTCTCAGCAAAATAATGAAACAAATAATGATGACCATTCCCCTAGCTGCTAGAGCAAGCATCAAATAGAATATCCTTGATTGACCAACTGTTTACTCCCCCAGGTCCTAACGCCAACCTTGTACCTGATCTCTGTGCCCATCCGGGGGCTGATGGGGTATAAGGAGCGTCAGACTCGGCAGTGGCGGTACTACACTCTGAGCGGGTCACGGCTGCTGTCCCCGGTCCGGGAGCCCGAGAAGCTGCACCAGTGGCTGGAGCTGGAGAGCTTCCTCAACCCGTCCCAGGAATGGCATGACACCGGCGTAGCCATCGAGGGTGACATTGTGCCTGCCAAGGTAGTCAACGTCTTCAAGGAGCAGCTGGAAGCGGCCATCAAGGCACGCAACTTGGCGAGTGAGTCACGCAAGGGCCCTACATCCTCACCCAAACAGGAAGGGAGGGAAGTAAAACGTATCAAAAAATCTGTTCAGATTTATCAGTAACTGTGATACCATAAATCACTGAGAAAACTACAAAAGATAATTTAGTTCCACAGGAGGAAATTTTTACACATGGAAACTAGCCAACTGCAAACCACACACGAGAAAATATAGAATTTCAATGTCTATTATCTTGGATTGGCAAGAAATCTCGCTATCTAATAAAATGTACAAACATACTCCTTTAGCTATATCCATTATTAGTACTCAATTGTATACCAGAATTCTATTTGGTGGTTCCTTGAATTTTGCTACAGCCAATCCCTGGTTATGAATAATTTGGTGTGCCTTTGTTTAGGGAGCTAGTGAGCTACATATTGTAGAAATAGAGTTAATAGAGACTGTTATATATGCACATATTGGTGCCAAACCAGAACCAAGTTGTACCAGTGTAAGAAAGTGATGAGGTCCTCGCCATACCTCTGGCTCTAGAAACAAAAACTTTCAAATGATACTTTCATAGGAATACAAGAAATCTATGATTTTCTATATAAGAGGAGACAGTGGGGAAAACCGTTATCCGTTTTAATGGATTTTATCATTTTTATCATTTAACACAGACATTTTTTTCACCTTTATTTATGTACATGTGAGTAATTTGGAGGTTATGTGCATTTAATGTACATATGTTGACATATTCATGATATAATACTGAATATCTATTGAATTTGTTGAACAAGTTGGCAATAGTTTATATTTTTGATGATACATCCTAGTATGTATTTTAGCAGTCCATGTCAAAGCTCCGATGATCCATTGGACCATCGTTCTGTGCATGTGACAGCTTGAATGCCTCTTAATCAGCCACATGCCCCTGGGTATAACTCCAACAACCATTTAATGTCAGGCCAGAACCTCTGCTTAAAAAGCCATTAAACCAGAAACAAGGACTCCTACTGCTGTGTGGAGGGTCTGCATGGCTTGTATTGCCTATGTGTCTATACTCAATGAGCAACACAAACCAAATCGATTCATGTTTGTGTTTATTTTTAGAATGGCTTCTCGCTGTGAATCTCCTGTATGGTGGATATTGGCCATATTAATGCTGTGTTTTTGTTGACACGTGTCTGTGCGCTCCCATTAGAGCCAGAAAACCTTTGAGGACCACTGTATTTAATACCACGTCCCAACCAAGATTCATCTGAGCACTACTGCCATAGAGGCTGTGCTGATGCCTGTGTTGTGGGGAGAAACAGTACCATCGACTGATCCTGACAGGATGTTATCATCCCTGAATGTGGGAGTCACAGCTGGTTCCTAAAAACTGACTGGCTGCAGAATCTCTAGCTCTCATTGGGTCATTTTGTGTATGTATGTATGTGTGTGTGTGTGTGTGTGTGGTGGTGCTGGTTGTGATGGGAACAGCTGAGTTCCTCCTCTTTAGCTTAATCAAATAGTAATTACTGGCACTTCACAATTTATATTTTACACAAAGATGCACTTTTTAACTGAAATACTGAAAATACATCTGGCCAGGGCCTTGTGACCCCTCTTAGATTAATGGTGTGATTTAAAAAGCAATCTAAACACTCAGGAAAGAGTTCAGGAAAGCACACATGTAGGCGAAGAAGGCCATGTGAGATGTGATTAATTCCACTTGTATGCTGGTTTAATTAGTCTCAAACCATTACTCCCAGCAAGGGAAATGGAGCGTGAATGCCACATAGTCCTGCAGAGGATGAAAATGGACGGGAAGCCTGCTGAATAAATGTTTGAGTCTGAGTGCATAACACAACCTCCAGTTATTGGTATGTACAGCTTCATTGAACATGTTCAGTTACCAATCTGAAGCCTGTGTCATTTTTTCCCCCTTCATGGTCTCTAAACTTACACCTCAGTGCTAACCTTCCAGTTGTGTTCCTCTGAACAGTGTTAATGAGCATTGTTAAGCTGCTTAATTATATACACAATCCATATATTTGTCAGGCATGTGGCGTGAGAAACGAATGTTTGTTTCATGGACGCAGCAGATGTTGATGTCAATGTCAGTTAAACATACATGCCTCTGTTTTATTGTTACGTAACATGCCAGCCTTGACAACACATGAAATTACAATGCAATACTAAAATCAGCAGCACACATGCAATCATGATATATTACACTATTATTATTTGCTTTGCCGATCCCCTTATCCAAGGCAATTTACCTACATTTTCATATATTATCAGTTTATTCAGCTGCATATTTTTATTGAGAGATATGTGTACGCTACTCATGGATACAACAGTGGCTCATCTTGGATTCAATCCTGGCACCTTTTGGCTAAAAATGCAGTTCCATAACCACCAAAACTCACTGTTTACCCACAGAATCTGCCTGCAAGCAATGCATTCAATATCCATACAATGAGAAAAACAAAAAAGGGAATTTAACATCCATACAACAACAGGTTTAGAGGTGTTATAGAACAAGAGATGTTAGGTTGTACACAGTAATGCTTATTCCACCGTGTATACCAAGGGTGTAACCACATATTAAATATTGGGGGGGACATAATGAAAGGGAAAGTTTTATATCTGCAAATTATTGGGGGAGGGGCAGATATGACTGTTTTGAATATTGTGGGGGCATGTCCCCCGCCCCCGCCCTACCCCCCCCCACCACCCACTCATTACGACTATGGTGTATACAGACCAGAAGGAAATAATATGGCAGCGCTGCACTGGGATGTAAAATGTGCAGCAATTAAGTTTAACACGGAGACTCGAAGCAGGATCTTGTGTCCAACCTTCCATGCTGCAGCTGTAGTGACGAGGAGCAAGCTGTTTCCTCCCCAAGCTTTTCTCCCTGTTTTAAAAGAGACAGTTTTATATCTGTGTGGAAATGTGTTGTGTTTCTTTCTGTTCTGAAATATGCAGGCTGTTTCCTCAGGAGAATTTGATATAAGCATTGAGATAATTATGATCAGGTATGACTGTTTTCTCTCTTACAAGACAGATATGCATGTCTATTGACTCATTTATGGTCTCAACAATGAACCACTTTTTTCTCCGTTGTCTTTTAGTCAAGTCCAATACATGAAGATTCTGTAAGCCTTGTCATTTTGTGAGTGCTGCTGTGTATGTGAAAGTATTAGGAATTCATGTGAAATTGAAAGATTGTATCCTGTTGTCAGAACTTCTGCTTTACCTACCCTCTCAGGTAAAGTCAGCATACTGGAAACGGCGGGGTCAGTGGTCCGTGTTGCCGTGGAGACAGCAGAGGCACAGATAGAGGTGGAACTGGTCCCGACAGTGGAGATGATGAACTGCTGGCCTAAGAAAGCTCGCTGGCCCAGACTGCTGAAACGCTGGCCTTCCGCAGAGCGGGCACACTGCATCAAGGTGGGCAGGCTATCTTGTAATCAGCCTCAGGTTTTCTTTAGACATTACAACACATTAAGTGTATTACTGTCCACGGACTGTACCAACAGTGCCGTCAGCTCTACCACTGAGACAGAGCTCTCTTGGCTGTGAAATGCACCAGTGTAATATCTTAAATGATTATATTTCCACGCAGTCCTTTGGATTCAACTTGATGGCCACGTCCAACTATCACTGGCTGCTGTCCTTCTCGAGGGCAGAACAGGTGCTGCTGGGAGGTATTGATGAGGATGGGGGATGTCGCAGGAAGTGCTACCGCATCCTCCGTCAGCTGAAAGAGGAAGAGTGGTGTCCGGGTTCCAAGCCTGTCATCACTGCGTACCATCTACAGGTACTGCTTACCTAATATGATCACAGCTTACCCACAAACCATCACAATGTTTGTTTGTCATGGTTTCCTGAGTAGCTCAGTCAGTAAACATCGCCGGTTCAAGCCAAGGCTATGTCATGAGCTGCCCATGACTGGGGGTTTGCAGTGGTAAGACATATTTGGCTTTGTCGCACCTGTTGGCCAGGATTCCTCAGATTACAGCAGCATAAGTTTATCCCAACAATGTGCCAGGTGCCCACAGCCTCTCCTCTGATGGACAGTAGCTCTATAGTTCAGTGACTTGACAGGCAGAATTAGTACTTCCAAATTTGAAAAACAAAATTGGAAGAAAGGATTACATTTACATTACATTTTAGGCAACGCTCTTATCCAGAGCGATTTACACAGTTTACATTTCTTTAGATACAATCCATTCATACAGCTGGATATTTTACTGAAACAATTCAGGTTAAGTACCTTGCTCAAGGGTACAGCAGCAGTGCACCCACCTGGGAATTGAACCAGCAACTTCTGAGTTACAAGTCCAGTTCCATAACCATTATACTACACTGCCACCTGTAAGGATTACATTTCTTACACCAGTCTCATCATGACCATCACCATGGAACATTCTGGCATTAAGTCAGTTTATTAAATGAGTGCCTTCATTAAATGAGCCAAGTCACCATCATGTTTCCAGGTACATTTTATGTAGTGCAGGATAAGTCAAACACAACCGCAAACACCACCCCTGACCAGATCTTGGACAGATCTGCCCTTTAAACCATCTCCCCCATTGTCCCCCTTGCAGACCCTACTGTTCTGGACCTGTGAGAAGTACCCCTGCACCAAGGACTGGAGGAATGGAAGAGAGAGCATTCTGCGCCTAGCTAAGAAGCTGCACAAGTGTGTCAGCCAGCGCTACCTCCGCCACTACTTTGTCCGCGGATACAACCTGCTCAAGTACACCAACACCAACGAGCTGGATGACATGGCCAAGAAGATATCTGATTTCCTTGAGAAGCCAGGCCTTTACATCCACTGAAGGCCCAACCTCCTGGATAACCAAGATCTACACACACAGATACACCACATCTATATCCACCGAATACTCAGACTCCTGGATAACCAACACCTACACACACAGATACATCACATCTACATCCACCGAATACTCAGACTCCTGGATAACCAACACCTACACACACAGATACATCACATCTACATCCACCGAATACTCAGACTCCTGGATAACCAAGATCTACACACACAGATACACCACATCTACATCCACCGAATACTCAGACTCCTGGATAACCAACACCTACACACACAGATACACCACATCTACATCCACCGAATATTCAGACTCCTGGATAACCAACACCTACACACACTGATACATCACATCTACATCCACCGAATACTCAGACTCCTGGATAACCAACATCTACATCCACTGAAAATTCATAATCCTGGATAACCCCCATATACTGTACATAAACCAATACGCAAAATATACATCCGCTGACCCCCTAAGGGGCAAGGTATGAGGTATACAGCACATGTGATGCAGCACCGACGCATAGAGGCAACAAGCGGACCCCAAATCAACAAATTTAAAATGTTAAAATGTTAAGAAAAATGTATACAATAAACGGCACTTTGAACAGGAGCGTAAGAAAATGTGTGATGTGTGACCTGCGAAACATGGACACGAGAAAACATTTATCAGGTTTTTTAACACGAAAGCAAAAAAGGTTAAGAGGATGCAGAGGAAAAATGAGAACACAAATTGAATATCCCAACAGCTAAAGCAAAATCCTACCGGTGCTTTAAAGCAATGAGGGTATGTTTACAACCACCAAGACAGCGAAGGACAGGGCAGCGAATCTAGCAGACAAGTTAACTTTACTACAACCAGGAATGATGTATAATTTCTGCGGCCAGCAAAAATACATTTCTAAAATGCATTTCTTATCATTTGATATGTAAACCATGCATAATATTGTATCGTGGCTCAGATAGTTAGCATGGCCACAACGTAGGCTGCGAAACCACAGACTAAACCTGTACTCATAAAACAAAAACACATTGGTGTAGCCAGCTAGAAAACCATGTCTGGCCCTATTTCGTTCATTCATACAGCTGGCAATCCACCTAGCTACACTGCGCTTCGTTAAAACAATAATAATAATAATGCATTTTATTTAACTGGCGCCTTTCTGAGCCCCCAAGGTCACCTAGGTCGCTAACTAGCTTGCTAGTTTCTTGCAGTTCACTTAATTTATACCACTGAAGTATTAATTTGTACTGTTAAAGTTCTAGCTAGCCAGGGATATGCCACCATTGACCTTTATTGGATGGCTATCTTGCTCACTCGTTAACTAGAGACGCTTCCGGCTTGATTTCGACTGACGCAGTAGTTATAGTTAGCTTGCTACTGCTAGGTCAGTTAGCTAGCGACATGCATTGCTAATGCGTGTTATATGCAGGGCTGGACTGGGACAAAAAATAGGCCCTGCCATTTGGCTCAGACCGGCCCATCCAGTGGCCTAGCGTAAAAATAAATGCGCCCCTCGGAACACCCGGTCCGTGGTATAATATATATTTATATTTTTTTTAATTAAAAAATAATTCTACCGGCCCACCGGGAATCTGCCCGGTAGACTATATAGCCAGTCCAGCCCTGGTTATATGGAATATAAATACACTAGCTTACGACCAATACATTATCTTTAAGTAACTTAAAGATCACCTTGTGTAACGTTACATCAATCAATACGTTAAAGTTACATGATCTATTAGTTTGCCAGGGATGTCTGAATTACCTGCTAAAAGAACCGGCTTGCAAGCTTTCTAGCAAGTTCACTTAAAATGAATCCACTGAAGTGTAGTTAGCTTGCCAATAACATACACGATGCAACTAAAATACTACATATGCAGTTATAGCCTACATATTTATATATAGGGGAGACCGGGGTAAGATGTGCCACAAGGTAAGATGAGCCACCCCTTGTTTCTAAGCAACCGTACACAAAATAAAGCATGTGACAGCATTTTCAGGAAGAAGCAACCATTTTATTCAATCTGTATTAAAAGGGAGCACATGGAGAATGTGGTAAGTAATCTATGTCCAAAAATGTGATTTTACCCTTTATAAGTGAATTCCAAAGAAGTCCAGTGTTATGATGATTTTTAGAAAACTGAAGTAGGAGAATTTTCAGATACATCATAGTTTAGTTGGTGCTCTTATAAACTATGATGTGACAGCTGAACAAAAGCATAGAAGTTAGCTGTTGTGTGAAGCCACTTTTTCAAAATGGTGGGGATGGGGAAAGATGAGCCACCAGGCCTGGGGTAACTTACCCCATACATATAACATATACAGTATTTGTATTTATTGTCAAACTTATCTGCATAAATGGCATACAACTCAGTTAAGTTCTGCTTCCCCCCCCTGTTATTTACAGAGCAGATTTCAGGATGCCACGGTCTTATAAACAGAAAACAGAGAGAGCATCCCCTTGATAATCTGAAAAGAGTAACTGAAGAAGTAGGGCAAGGGAGATTGATAAAATCAGTTGCAAAACAGTATAAGATTGACTGAATGACTGAAATTATTCTGTGGAGGACGTCGGTCTCGGCCACGTGGGAGTGGCATGGTTGCCTGTGTGTTACATGTGGAGGAGGCCTTTGGAGCAGGAGACTTTCCGGGGCAGGTTTGGCACTCTCACAGGGTGAGAGTGAACTGTCACCCGGAAGGTTGCTCCAAAGGCCATAGTTGATTTAATTATTATTTAATTGGTGTCAATCAGTTAATTGATATGGAAGTCAATTGGCTGATTGGGTGTTTGTGTGAGAATGTGAATTGTTTAGTGTTGAGTGATTGTGATTGGGTGATTGCCTCACGAGTCCCACCTGAGCCAGGCAGAAAGTAAGCCTATTTAAGAGCAGGTGGGGCGAGTGGGGAATCAGTTAGTCTTTTGTCTTTGTTTGTGTGTTTCATGAGAGTTTGTCTTGTCTTGTCTTGTGAGTGTGCACGCGTACGCGTGTTCATCTTCCCGCGTGTCCGTTACCATGACCATTTCATCAGAGGATTTCCCATAGGCTCCCTACACACCGCCTACAGCCATCGGACAAATCTGTATTTCGTCCACTCACAAAAATTAAATGTCTTAATTTGTTTTTATTTGCACCAATTCAACAGATAGAAGAAATCTCAAACTGGCTCAACTTACCCCACTCATTGGCTCATCGTACCCCATGCATGGGGTAAATTGAGCCAAAAGATAAACTTTGTTTCAGACAGCATATCCATGAAACCATTTAAGCTAAACAGAAGGTGTTGGTTTCCAAAGAGGCACAACACCTTAAGGGTTCGATTGGCATCGATATTGCAAAGAAAACGCTATTTGACTCAACAACATCATGAAAAAAGTTAAAAATGCCACATCTTACCCCAGTCTCCCATATATATAAAACATCAGTTATTATTTCAGTAAGAAGTGAGTCGGAAGAAAGGGAGGGTGGCAATTTTGCATACCCCAGTTAAATTAAGTTGCTGCGCCTCTGAAAAATCATCACCAAACCCACTTACCTCCCCCAACTAGCAACATACATGGATTCCACCCCCATACCCTACAGTACTCACACATCAAACATTATACGTATTTTTGTGGGAAATCACACATTTTTACAGTTCAAACCTCCCCATTCTGAGTACATGGACAATACTGGCAAAAGAAATGTAAAAAGTACATGAATCCAAGTCCAAAAGATTGGACATTACATCTGTATTGATGCAATTGAATGTGTACTATGACATACAATACCATCCATTATCTATATGTTATTAAAAAATATTTTTAATCAGTGATGCTCTAACCCCTGTCTCCTTCTATATAATCATCTGTACAAAGTAGCATGTGAGGGAAAGTGTTTTTAATCAGGGCAGTCATGCACACAGCTGTTCCGATAAAGCCCCTTACATGCAATGTCTTTAATTTAAATCTCCATTAATTAGTGATACACTTTCTAAACCCTGTCCTCTACATGTTGATTATACTTTGATCTGCATGTGGCCATTTGTGACTGAGGTTCAGGGTAGTCATGCACACAGCTGTTCCGTGGGAGCCCCTGTGGTGTGATGTGATTTACCCAGACCAGCAGTGCTGCTCCTGATTAACTCAACATGCAGCCCTTTATCTCTGTCCTATCATGCAGGAAAAAAGAACAAATACCGGACTCCACATGCATTTCTGAGTTTAATGGCAAGCTTCTGTCCTTATGAAACACATTCCTTATGAAACATAATACACCTTAATAATGTAGAATATGCTGAAAGTGAAGGGACCAAATATGTTTTTATATATACATATATAGTATATACTGTATGTATGCTGATGAAAACTAACCTTGGTTATATATGATACAATACATCACATGGTAAAATTTATGTTAAACATAGGTTACGGACCCTGACAAATAAATTACATAAATAAACAAAGAAAGATAAACATATCAATACAATTTGTCATGTGCATGTATGCAACAAAATAGGAGCACTGCTGGCCATGAATGTGTGTGTGTGTTTGTGTGAACATATTTCCTACTTCAGTATTTTTCCAGTAGTCCTTCTCAGAGAAGTTATCTATGACACAGTTGATGTGGAGTTTGCCACTCAGCTTGCTAGAATTCCTTGCACCACAGCTGTGAATGTGTGAGGCTTTGAGATGAGAACTTGTGGTTAGATTGGTTAAATACAGAGGTGTCATTCAGCAGGGGAGAGACTGAAGTTACTGCTGCCCCAGGGTGAAATCAAAGAAAAAGTCACCTCAGTGCATGAGGAAGACATTTCTCTAATACATTTAGTAAAATAATATACTGATAAACAGCTATCACCATCTATGAGAATAAATGACTAAGGAATAAACAATAGACAGCCATTGCACTGAAGGCAGGTTTATTTTGAATGAAGGATGAAGTTAAAGTTACCTGAATTGGTGTATGATGTGTTGTAATTTCATTTTATGCAATTTTGTGTTTAGGTTAACTATAGCTTTTTAAATACTTCTATTTTTAAAACATAAATGTTTCTTTAAATTATACACCAGTTTTTAAACCATATACAGTATAAAACCCACTAGATTTTGGGGCACTGTGCTATTTCCTGCATTGCTGCAAATATAAATCTAGACCTTAAAGTCAGTATGAGACCGTTTGGTCCCACACTCTGATACACACATCTTTTGTTGCAGTTTGGGTCAGGATGGTACACATCTGTGGTTAATCTCGTGAAAACACTGTACTTTGAAGTCCCATTTGAATAACTCAGGTGTGGACCAGAATGTGGCTAACTTTGCTAATTCACTGCAATCAGCCCTTAGAGTCGTCTTGTTTTGAAGTAAAAGCACATCTGCTTCTCAGCATGGAGGTCTTTACCCCAGCAGGGGGCAATGGTGAGGCGGAGGGAAAAGAATGTAAACTGGTTCAGAAATTGAGTTTTGCTTGGAGGGGAGGGGGGAAGGGGGTTCTCAGCATTGTGGCCATGAGGTGACCTTGCCAGAACATTACAGGAATGTTGTGGAAAGGTTACACTTTAGCCGCGTTACAGCTGAAGTCACACACGCTGCTCCAGACTGTGGAATGTCTGGTCACTCTGTGGGACATGACTGTCAGGGTGCAGGGTGTTTTCTTATTTATATGATACCGTTCATGCACTTTTCCGACACTCTTTTCCAGTGTAAAAATTCAATTCACTTTATTAGCTTTTAACAAGTACATTGTCACAAAGCAGCTTTACGGGTTATGGAGCCTTAAACCCCCCGAAGAGCTGTTGACAGTTTTACCCATGGATTAAGATAGATGTACTTTCTTCCAGAACAGATCCAGAACATTACTTAAAGGTACACAGCATTAATTCCATTGACAATAAAGCTGAAGGCCCCTGTAGCTGAGGTGTTACTTTTACTCTACACCCCAGACATTCAAACAATCTACTGGCCCTCAGCATTGCTGGCACTGGGCACACCTTAATGTGAAATCCATGAGGAAAAGGGCCACTAGATGCTGCTGTCATACCATAAAGGAGCCAGACTACAGTCCTGCCACACGGTCACGGTTAGCCAGTCGTACTGAAATCCAGTCACGCTTATCCATTCACACTGCACTCCAGCAAAACTGCTGTCTAATCACATTATAAACCAGTCACACTGCACTCCAGACATGGTGCAATATAGTCACTGTAGCCATTCTAGTCATTACCACGGAGGTGCCGTTTTGCAATCCAGGAACACAGCACTGTACGCTAATCCAGTCACACTGTAATCCAGTAATAGTACAATCTAGATGCTGCAAACCAGTCACATTGTAATCCAGTCATACCACAGTATATCCATACCAATCTAATCCATCAAATCCACTATTTACTGTAATCAAGTGCCATCCTGTAATCCAAGCACAATGTAATCCAGTCATATTGTAATGCATTCTCAGTGAAGCACAAGGGAAGCACAACCGGTCTTTCATAGAAGGAAATGTCATAGGAAGGACTTTAGAATGAAACCTCATGAGAATCAGAAGTGTTCCATACCCCAGATAACAAGGGTCATCATCGGGCTGATACAGCTGACAGAAATAGACAACAATGGATGTTATGACTAGTCCTGCTCTTTCGCAGGTTTTTGAACAAATATTTAATTTGAATACAAAGTGTTCAATGTCTCTCACACTGTTCCCTCAAGAGAAGAACAGTGTGAATGAGAGCGTTGTTGTGGTTACGGTGATGGAATGTGGTTACAATTCATAAAATAGCTGAGAATAGCATGACTATAGGGAAAGTAATCCAAGAAATCCAGATGGGATTCAAACCCATTCATACAGTGTGTGGGTGCGTGTGTGTGTGTGTGTGTGTGTGTTTATGTGTGTGTGATTCAGAGCCATCACAGGTTTCCAAATTCCACAGTTACAAAGAACAGAGAGAGAGGACTAGGCCCCCACCCAATTGAACATTTCTTAATAAACATTGCTTGATGCTTAAGGTTGAAACTGATAACCTCTTTGGCTCAAAGACAATGTTACAAAATACGTATCTATTTCTCAACGTCCTTGAGAAACCCAATTATTTTGTGTGAAGGAGTTGGGCAGGTGGGGGGTTGCTCAGGCACAGGTGAAAAGGTTTAAATTCCGTGTGTGTGGAGGTGGGGTGGAGCAGAGGTGCATGTGCATTTGTAAATCAGTAACTGCAAATCCCTATGGTGAGACTAACTTTGCATGGTGCAAGCCATTTCAATTTAGTCATGTTTAAATGTAGGCTTAGTCGCTAGTCTACAAGTATGTTAAGTATAGATTTACACTTAGGGAGTGCAACTGAGAAGGTTATTGTTCACTGAACAGAAGAGCCTTTTTTTCAGCACCTGCTCATTGGCTAGAGAAACAGATACTGTACACTTGGGCTGCAGAGATAATCACACTGGAAAGAAAGGCACAGTGTGCTTATTGGCTGAAGGGATAGTTGCAGTCCACTCACAGGCCGGATAAACAGGTATTGCGATCTCTATAACACGAGAGACAAATACCAGAAGAACTTGGCAGTTGAATGAGATGGTTCACGTTAGCATTAAACATTCTATTGTCTGTGTTTTTGTGCTAGAAAGTAGGAAAATGCACACACTGTCCCCACTATTGAAATGGCAATAATGTCTGAACTGCCTTTGTTACAAGGTGACTTTTGAATGTGACGGAATGTAGTGTTTTTTGTTTGTTTCTTAGTCCCATTCATTGTGCGCCTTAATGTATTTGTCACTTTTTTGAAAAGAAGTGTGGTTTTAGTACATTGCTTTGGTTTTATCTATTGATAACTCACGTGTGTAGGTTAGCACATGAATTGTGTACCCGTTTTTGGGGTATTTGGCTCCCTCTTGTGTTCAAGATATACCCTGTTCCTTATGTGATCTTTTTGTTCCAGCTCTACCACACTTGATTTTAATAATTAGCCCTACTGAGCTGATTTGTTCTGGGAATTAAGAGTAAGTCTGTTATTGCGTATAGGGGAAAAGGAGGGCATTGTGGTGTGCTTGTGTTGGGAATTTGTTTCTATCAGATTCCACAAGGAAAGACAATTTACGTGGGGTCGAGCATAATGCTTCCAATATTTTGTATTGAAAGTATCTTGGTGGCATGGATTTGACAACCAGAAGGCCATACTGTGTTCCTGCCAGTGAAGAAGGGAGAGAGAAGTGGAAAACCAAAACACAAGGCAAGCAATATTCTCGACTGAGTACCTCACTCTGGTCTTGCATCACATCGTTTGGTGGTTTTCTCCTCCCTCTCCCAGGTTAGCTGGCATCGGTGGTGACCCCAGATTCGGATGGGGACCCTAGACTGGCCCTGTGACCCTAGACTGCCCATAAGAGGAGACTGCATTAAGAGACTGACCTGGCGATCAGTGCTGTAAAAGTCATTGAGAGGTATGTTGGTTGGTCCAGTATTCCCTCTTCCTGCAGTATTGTCCCTCGGTGGTGAGGCTGTGGAGGGAGGTCATCTGAAGACAGCCGGTGACTGAGTCCTTGGCGGCTCGTGTCCGCTTGCCTGCGACCTCCCTTTGTCCAGTGGGGGACCTCGAAGGGTCATGGGGTCTTGGCGTCCATCCTGTGGGAAGAGGCGGCAGTAGCAGTGGGTCCCGGCAACGACCACAGCCTCTGATTTTAAACTGTGACTCTTGTGATTTTTGCGTTTAACGTTTTCACCTACCAAGTGGACAGTGGTGTCGCCGCTGTGCACTGTGACCCCTGTTTCCTTCATATTTGATTATGTCAAATAAATGTTTGACCTTTAATCCATTCTCGTCTGGTGGTCGCTGGGCCTGGAGATTCTTTTGGGTCAGGGTCGCAGGTTGACTAGTTTCGTGTTGCTTCAAGGGTGCACTCATTTGTGGCCACCCACAAGTCCTACACTGGGCCATGCGTCCATACAGCATCCAGCACGCATCATGTCATTAAATGCACTCTATTTGTCAAGCACCTTTCCAAGAGTCAAGGCACTATACAATCCGTTTCCAACAGAATATAGAATAGAAAAACATATGTACAGTAGCAATCTCAGCAAGAGTTGCACATTGAACACTATACAACAGATGGTACAAAATACTGTATAACACTGTACAATAATACAGATGACCGAAATCAGTTAACAGTTGAAAGCCGTGTTTGTGTGTCATATTTTCCTGAATCTCACCAGGAATACCACGTGTTCCATTGAGAGGTGGGCCCAGTGTCACAAAGCACAATTTAGGACAAACATAAGAGGTAATAAGGGCACATTGTTTACGTTCTGAATCGGTTTGAAATATTAAAGATGAAATTGTAATGGTATTATGTAGGTTCTTAGTAATGTAATGACGCTGAAGATGAGGCAGCTGAAGCTAGGGGCACTGTGTGGAAAATCATATTCACATTGTCATAATTTAACCTTAATATTTCTTTCCTCTGTAGGAAATTATAGTGAGGATGAAAAATGGATGGAAAGTGCCCGAGTTGCACACTGCCTGAAAGAAAAGGGCAACATGCTAAATTGCTATTGCATCTCGAATACGGAACAATTGCATTATTGAAAATGAAACCAGAGAAAGCCGTAGCAATATTCATTGACTGGGGTGGGGGGTATGTTTTGTTCCCACTATGCAGGAATATACTCTACATTGTTTAGCTAGAATAGTTGTATTGTTTTATAATGGTTTTTGTTTTTTAAACGTTATTATTTTTAACTTTATATACCAATGTTCAGTTATGGTAATTTGATCATCCTGAGAGGTTTATATATATACTGTATATATGCGTGTGTGTGTGTGTGTGTGTGTGTGTATGTATGTGTGTGTGTGTATGTCTGTGAGTTTGTGTTATATTTTGTATTATTATTATTTGTAATATATGTAAATTATATTCATCAGGGCCATGTGCATCTTCAGCTTTAGTGATGTTCTTTGGCTCATATGAAACCCCTAACCAGTAACTCAACCTGACATAATGCAAGCATGAGAGCGAAGGCACTTGCTTCCTAACTGTGAGTCACCTAAACTTTTACTCTGCCAGTACACTGGTCTCTGGAGCTTTGCTTATTTCCTTCAGTTCTGCTTTCTCTCACCCAGCTCTCTGACAGATCTCCAGCCTGTGCACCCCACTGCCTCACCTGAGAGTCTGGTGCTAACCACTACCTCCATGTTACTGACTATGACTCACTGTTCCTCTGCTCCCTCTATGGGAGTAAATATGGGAGTTGCCATTAGCACTGCAGCGACATGACCACTACTTGTGCGCCGCTAGCTCAGACATGTGGTGGCAGATTAATGAGCTCAATGTATCAGGATCCGCTTACTCAAAGCCTAATCCCACTCTGGGAGCGCCCTGTTATAAAGGAGTTTTGGAAGTTCTTAACAGTTACTGTGTGTGGATGTGCACATGTGCCCAAGGCAGCTTCTTCTTAGGGACAACACCCAAATGCATTCAAATATACGCTTGAGACGTCTTTCATTGGCAGACTTGGCTGCTTCAAGAAATCCATCCTGAAGGGCTGAATGGAGCCTGCTACTGATTTTAAGTTTTGTTCAATAGTTGTTATTGTTGTTATAAACTATGCCTTTAATATCTTAATATCTTCGTTCTGGCAAGGTCATCAGCAAAGTTCCACTGGGCAAGTTGCACCACTTTTATTACTAGGCCCGGTCATGAGTATTTTGTCGTAAATTTAATTAGCAAGGTTTAGTTTTGCAGTTATTATTTTTCTTCTGCCTGATCTATCCACCTTTGCATTGCTTGTGTTGTTTCGTTTGTTGGCAGTGCTCTCTAAATGTTTAAAATGAATCCAAAAATCATTCACTAAAGAAAGCCTTATCCCAAAATGGCTGACTCACAGGCAGTAATTCATGGCAAAATCTATTTACCCCAGTTGGGAAAGACAGACCGGAATTTAAATATAGCTACTGAGACAGATTTTTAAATAGTCCTCTACACAGACTTCCTGTACTGAAAAATTCTCACAGTTTGCACCATGATACTACCGTTACAAAGCCACCCTCTTCCTGAATCACACTCATGGGGCCTGCACTGCTACTGCCATCGCAACGTCACCCACTCCACTGCATCCATGTGCTGAAATAAACAGTCATAAAACCGATTGTTTAAAATGATGTCCTAAACCTGGAGTGACCATATTCATCCCATCCCGTTGTTGTGTCGGAATAAGATCTTTCTCACATGGATGAGAAGCATATTTGTTTTTGCAGCCTGTGGACTCTCTGGTATGTGTTGCCATGGAAATGCCCTTGGGTCGAGATCAAGGTGGACATGGTGTCGACAGTGGAGCCTACAAACAAGCCAGCCTAATAAAGAAACTCGAGGGCTGCCGGCCTCCCCGAAACTAACTGGAAGCCAGCCCTGTGTTGAAACAATATTACATTTTTACATTTTAATCATTTAGCAGACGCTCTTATCCAGAGCGACTTACAAGATTAACACACATGGTAGGAACAATCATAGTTTGCGCAAGAGATCAGTGCAGTAATACAGCGATAGACATCGTTGTAGGCAGCTGCGTACCATACCTGTAACACTGGGAAGGAAAAGGTTAGTAATTATTTTTATTTTATTTATTTTTTTATGACGAGTAGGCAGGGATACATATACAAGAAGTGTTGAGCAAGTAGACAGTGGTGATAACAATTGGGTAGATGTACAGAATTCAGTGGTAGTGGAGTCTGAAAAGGAGAAATGCCACAGTGATGGACACAGATTCACTGACATGTAGATGACATTAGAGAATGTAATGATTTCAAGTGACTTTAGTGAATCTGAATGTGGTGAGAGAGAGTGAGAGAGAGCGAGAGAGAGAGAGAGAGAGAGAGGTGGGCATGCATACAGAGAGACCCACACAAAACACACAACCATCCTTCTTGCTTAAAAAGAGAACAGGGTCAGCACAGTTCCTAGAGGGCCCAAATGCATGCATTATTCATAGCTGTACCATGCTTGCCGCTCAGCCTCAGAACAATAAACGCCTGACGGAGGACAGATCAGTTGATTCCTCCAAGGATGTTCTGAAACATTTTATGAAGTAAGATAGGATTTCATTTTACTATTGTTTCATCTGTTGAAATACAATGTATAATTGAAGAGTGTTTTTCCAAAACTCACTCCAGTCCCTTGACCAAAAGTGGACAGAGTGATTTTTGGAAAAACACTCTATAATTTGTTCCCCGACTGCATCCTTCAACATCCTTCAGTGCAGCTGGGGTAGCACAGACAATTAATTTTTCTATTAAGTGTCTAAAAGATGGTCTCAACAGCAATGCACAGCTGTTACCAATGTTGCCAAGTCTTATTTAGAATGCAAGAACGCAGAAAATTCCACAGCCAGAGAAAAGTTAAAAACAACGGTACAGACATGTGCATACGTGTAATTGTTTGGGGATTTTTTTGCAATATAAAACAATATCACCATGAACGGCATGAATGCAAGTTGGAGGAATGCAGTACTTCTGTAGCAAGCTTCGGACATAACGACACTTGGCTGCATTCTGTTGCTAGCCAGCTAAGGAAAATTCAGTTCTTTCTGTTCTACAACACAGTTATGTTGCTGTTTTCTTTCTTTTATTAATTCTGAATAAGCCAATTCAACTGCGTCCATTGTGTGTGTTATAAACTTGAATGTTGACATCTATGAATTGATTAAATAACTAACATATAACCCTGGGGCAATCGAATGCGGTTTCTGCTGAGCATAAATATTTCTTCCTGGTACTTTCAAATAATCCAGCTAGACAGCCTTCTCTGTGTTTCAACATAATGTTAATTTTGTTGTCCCCTTCACATTTTCATTATTGGGCTAGGTACCAGGCATGGGAACAAGCTTTCAATTTGACAATTTATTCATTTGCCAAAGTTTTCTGAACTGCAAGGCACACCACCCGAAGTCAAAACGCCTTCTGACAATGATTGCACATGTCAAGTCAAGGGAAACAAGAGATGTAACCAATCAAACGTTAATCTACAAGGCACATTAACTTCATAATGGGGTTTGTGAGATGTTGGTTCAGTCAGCAAGCACCTGTATACATTACCTTGTACAGAGATGTAAGGAGGTAGGAAGAAATAAGTGATAACAGGAAAACAATAGATTGTTTCAGTGCATTGTGGACATACAGAGAGATGTTGTGTGCACAGAGTGACAAAGAGTTGGCAAAGCTAATGGCGAAGAAGGGGCATTTAAGTAAGCACGCCATTACACATTCCTCCATGTCAGGACAATCCTTTCCAAAACACACTGTTTGTCTAAATGATCCTGTAGCATATGTGGCTATTTTTCATGAAATGTGCTCACTGCTAGACTGGTCAGTGGGGTGGCTTGCAAAGGGCTCAAAATGTTTATTTAAGCAGACTAAAAGATTAGATGAGAATGTTGTTAGGATTGTGTTACAGTGAGTACCAGTAGTATTGAAGAGACAAACAAAACAAAATATTTTTACTGAAGAGACAATTCAGCCCATTTGATCCATAGGCCAGAGGGAAATCAAATCATGCTCCTCAAAATCATATTCGACACAGAAACAATTGGCAGGTCTTACTACCACAGTCTACCACAACACTATCCCTCTTTCTCCCTTCCCTCTCTTTCTTACCTTCTCTCTCTTCTCTTCTCTCTGTCATGTACTCTCTATTACTGTCTTGTTGTTTCTTGGTGAGAATTGCTAATCTTTCTGCTTGTCGAGGGTCATTCTATCAGTAATACAGCACAGCCTCCTCTGAGATCACCTCCCTTCTATGTCGGTCATTCAGGAAAACAGTGGTATTATTGTATGAGTGTGTTTTCTCCAACTTGACATATGAGCTTCTCAAGTAACACAAAATGTTTGAGGAACATTGGGGAATAGTCTGGTTAGATTCCCACTTGGTTGTGAAATTACATTTTGACGAGAATGTTCTCCAAAATGTTCCAGTCATGTCACATTAAAATGTATTGGTAACATCCCTTTATGGTTATCATTCAGTCATGAAAAACATAGTGGAGGATATATCAATAACATTTGAATAATGTTCAGAACGTAAGTATCAAAATGCCATATTTATTTACTAACATTACAAACTTTCCTGTAAATCCCTTAGGCATTGCAGGAACAGTCTTAAGGAAATTACAATGTATCCAACTTACAGGAACAAAATGTTTTCTGGATTCCTCGCACACAGATACAACTATTGAAAATAATTCAGAAACACTGAGAGTGTCTTCACTCAACAATATGTCTCATAAAGATTCCCTGTTTTCTGGTTAGCTTAACTTAGCTTAGTTTAGCTGGACTACAAAACAGTCAGTAGTCCAAGGAAAAGTTTGTTGACAAAAAGGGCAGGAAGGTCACAAGGTAAAACAAAGTATGCCAATCACTGACAGAGTGCAGGAGTTACATGAACTGCACAGGACACAGGTGGTGTAGTCCCTGCATCCAGTACTATTTACGCTAATGCTAAATCTCAGGAGAAGAGGGCCTCCGAGCACCTGCATGTGAATGTGAGGTCGATACTGAATATCAATGTGGACAACTGCCTGCGCAGCTGTAGGGACTGAATACTAGATCTGAGGGACACAGAGAGAGGCACATTATTGTTTCCTTTTTTAGCCCTTGTAATTCCAGCTTTTGCTTGGATGTAGGCTTCAGAGCCTACTGTAGGAAATATCGGCACCCTTTGAGTTATATGTCAATATTGAAAAATACAGCTTCTCCCTTCTTGTATTTTCAATTATGTTGGTCAATTTCTGAGCTGTGTGACATCAACATTGTTTCAATGTACCTCTTAATGGATCTTTTTGTGTATATGTGTGTGCATCTGATGATTGGGTGACCAGATGACTTAAACCATGCTCTAGCACATATTACATACGCTTCCATCCCCACCTCACAGTTACAATTTTACTATCTATGAGCACTATGTTGAAATGTACATTTTCCAGGCTGCACCAGAGAAAAGTGAAGGTCCGTGTGTCACTATTGACCTTGTCAGATACATTGTGTCACCACAATGCTCATCACGAGAAGATAATTTCAACGATAACCTCGAAACCTTAAAACTTTGATGTGTTGTGTTGTTAAGTGACACAAAAGGGGCTCAGGCCAGGTTCCTCCTCTAATCGTAAATTAATTATGTGGGCTAGCGGTTTTACTTTTGCGCTACACCTCAGAAGGTCATTTAATTGATCATTGGCATTCTGTGTAATGATTATTAAATGAAATCAAATAAAATATATTTTACATGTAGGATAAGTTCGGTTTTTAAAAAACAAATAAACAGTTGTAATTCTTACTTGCCCAGCACCTCCCCGGCCGTACTTAATACATTCAATCTCACTGTTATTTTATTGCAACAATGTGATAACATATTGCGTCAATGCCACAGAAATCTAGAAATCTAGAACATTGCATGCCGAGAATGTTAACTCAATGTTTTGATGTAGAAATTCCATGTTCCCCCAGTCCCCAATGAACACGAACAGACACAGACACACACACACACACACACACACACACACACACACACACAGGAACATAGCATGTCATTTTTAGAATTCCTAGCACCTTTCTGTCAGAATGCACAAGCATTTCTCAAAGATAATTTGATAAAGTCATGCAGTCCAAATGGGCAAATATAAAGGTGTCACTCATGCCACATTAAAGGGAATGCCAGGAAATCGCCCTGCGGCTTCTCTTGATTTCAATCATGGTTAAACTCTTGGTAAAAATAGAAGCATGAGGAATTGTGGACAACAGGAGATATACAAAGGCCAATCACTGGCCACATAAATAGAAGGGCAGGTCTATCTGGAGCACATATGTTTACTTCACATTACATTATATAACTGGTTTACAGAAGACGTTGCAATTTGATGGATTTTAGTAGAGCATGCAAGGTAAACACCATATGCAAGGGTCAGGTATTCTCAACATTTCAAACTGCTTCCCATGGCTGGCCTATGAGGCAGGTGCTCCTGGCCTGGTATGAAATAGATGAAGACATTTCTGTGGCACTTCTTGTCCCAACCTTTATTGCAGGGAGCAATGCAGACTTTTCCTTTTCCTTTTAATTTAATGGTTTTCTGAGCTTTGCAGAAGATTACTGAACATCTGGACCCAAACAATGAACAGAGGTCATAATGCACTGTACCATGGCCGCCTGCCACTGTCCCTTTAAAATGATACTATCTGACCTGAAAGGGACACTTGTGGGTCAGTTAAGAATTATAGAGATGTATGGGGAGTACAATGTTTTTTTACTGTCTTTTAGTAGATGAACATCCTGATTGATTTCTGCAGGAATTCTGCTGATAATTGGCAGGTGCCGTATATGTGGTGCCCAGCTCACTGTGGAGTGGGCTCTGGACATTTACATTTCATTTAAAGATTTTTCTTCCATTATTTAGTTTGCTTTCAGCTCACCTTCTCAATCGAATGATCTCTTGTCTGAAGAGGGAACAACAAAGATTGCTAACATTATCATCGTCCATCAATATTTTTGTGATTTCATTTAAAAAACATTTCCAGCTTGAGCCCCGTGAATTCCTGACTTTAATCTTTAAAGCAGGGTCTTTGGCACGTGGCTGAGGTTGCCTAGCAACAGTGAGTGCTGGGGGGGGGCTCCTACTCTCACTCCAATGGTTTGCAGCTCTGTGTCTCATGCCAAATGTAGCAATGTCAGGTGCCAGACCCACCTCTCCACACACAGTTCTCTGAGTGGAATGATCTGGGAGTAATCACTACTGACAGGTTCATTTTGTCACCCTAACTATACACACAGATGCACGCACACACACGCACACAGTTTACTGCCCCCCTCTCTCTGAAAGTTCTCCCAGGGAGGGGGGGGGATTAG
Organism: Aldrovandia affinis; assembly: GCA_029706075.1. Taxonomy (NCBI): domain Eukaryota; kingdom Metazoa; phylum Chordata; class Actinopteri; order Notacanthiformes; family Halosauridae; genus Aldrovandia; species Aldrovandia affinis. Next base: position 507,029 of record JAINUG010000026.1, on the reverse strand, counting down.
TTGTATTGTGAAACAAAATCCATCAGCTGAGAAACAGGGTACAGGAGAGTAGCACAGATTGGCGAACAGCACATTGGAGAGCAGCAAACACTGGAGAACAGCACTAATTGCAGAGAGTAGGCTTCATTCACTAGAGAGGACTACACATTGATCTAAACAAACTCAAAATGTTATGCCAAATAATGCAAATACAAAACAGGTTTGTCAAACTATTTAGGACGGTTATTTCGAAGATGGAATCCACTGCCTGTGGGTGGATGAATACATATGAGGAAGAGAAGAAACTTAGGGAGTGATGGCTGTTGGGCGACCTCTGGCTATGTCCACTATCTATAAGATGGGCACGGAGCCAGTCTACCATCCCCCAGAGCCAGGGTGCTGGAACAAATCAATACCAGTATCTGCCACCCCACATGCCCACCAGACAGCTGACAAACAGTACTGCTCACCTGACTGGCACACTATTTTAAGGTTAGATCCAGCCTCAGTGTGTAATCCACAATGCACCATGCTTTACCATACAATGTACAACATGCTTAGCTCTCTCATACAATTCACCACGCTTCAAGCACTTCCATACAGCGGACAGCATGACCTGGTCTCTAATATAATACAACTCCATGATCCTATGGTGAAGCATTTCTATCCTGATTGGATGTGGTCTCTTCCAGGATGACAGTGCCCCCATCCACAGGGCACGAATGGTCACTGAATGGTTTGATGAGAATGAAAATGGTGTAAACCATATGGCCGTCTCAGTCACCAGATCTCAACCCAATTCAACACTTATGGGAGATTCAGGAACAGTGCCTGAGACAGTTTTCCATCACCATCAACAAAACACCAAATGATGGAATTTCTCATGGAAGAATGGTGTTGCATCCCTCCAATAGAGTTCCAGACACTTGTAGAATCTATGCCAAGGTGCATTTAAGCTGTTCTGCTGGCTCGTGGTGGCCCAACACCCTATTAAGACACTTTATGTTCGTGTTTCCTTTATTTTACCTAAATAATTATATAAGAAACTCACAGTATGGCACCCATTCTCTGCCGCTATTAAATCAAAAGCTGTTCAAATGGCAGCATTTTCAGCGTTAATAAGACAGTGCAGTCTGTCAGCTCTGTTCCTTGTTTTATTCGAAAATGAATTTTGAAATATACTTGTTCTTGACGAATATGGGACAACTTGGATGAAGAAAGGTCAGCCACAGTCTGCAGCTCTTGTAGTGCAGTCATAAATCTCTATTCATTCAGTTGCTTCACAGACTGATATTTTGCTTAGCAGGTGTCCTATTCCAGAGCGACCCCCAATGGTTTGCTAAATTATTTGACAAAATATACCTTTCACAGTGATGGTTGGATATGTATTGATGGCATTCAGGTGGGGAGCTACATTAAAGGAACTAAATCCTCAGTCCTTCCCAAGCCCAGATACAAAAGCACCACTACACTATGCTGGTTTTGAACAGGATATCAATTTGAACGGGATTTATATTTTTTTATTATTTTGTTCCATCCTGGTAGAACCATATTGAGAATTATAGGATTGGACATGAGATAGAATCAGTAAACACGGGAATGGGCTGGAATTGAACAGGAAGAATTGAACAGAGACTGAATTTGTGGAACAGGTCACAGTTTTGGACAGCGCATCTTTACAGACTGTAAATTGGGGAATTTTAGGCTTTCAATGTAGAATGTCTGATTCGGCTCAGTTTTCACATACTGTACTGGTCCTATAACCCATAGATATGCCCAAAACACATTTTGTTGCCCTATGTCCATCTAAAATGGCCTCTATAGCTAAGTGTGAATATCTTCTCTCAGACTCACTTATTCATCCCACATTTTGCACTTCATGTGTGCAAACCGCTTGTCATGGCACTGCAGTAGGTCCCTGGTCATGGTCCCTTTATCTCCAGACTGGCTCAAACTCGACACAGGAAAAAAAGGGGGGAAATTATCCAACACAATTCAAATAATTTATTTCCATATATCATTCAACTCTACCGTTGTCCCTAGTTGTGCATTAACTAAATTTGTACCGATTTTTTACTTGATTTTTACCAGCTTTCACTCATTCATATTACTGTATATTTGGCGCATTCTTAACATTGTCTCGAGATTATTAGCCATTAGCCATATCTCACCAGTCACCAGCCATTTGGCTTGAAAGCCTTGCAAGTCCATGCAACCTTGAGCTACCACAGTGTACATGCGCTGGACTGCAGTACACATCAGATTGAGACAGCATCTCGATGTAAATGGTTTATGGGGGGCCATCGCTTTGCAATATGCTATGTAATTGCAATACTGTATGTGTGATCGCACATGTGACTAAGCTCAACTGTGACGGTGGACCTGCTGAAAATATTTACAACCAAGTGTACAGGGATTACGTCTGTGGTACCTCTCAAGTCTTACCTCTGAAGTGCATGTGTGTGTGTATTGAGAGTGAAGGGGCTGGTGGTGTTCACCCTGGGACGCCCAGTATTGCAGTACAGGATGTAGCTGGAAGGAATGGTCACAAAGCTGGTTTCCACCAAGTGTTATGACAATGGTGTGACAATGGCCATAACATTTTGCATTCAGGGAAATCATTGTCAAGCCATGTCTTAACCTGTATCCTGAGGCTTTCAGGCCCCACACTCAACCTATGCAAATGTGGAGTGTATTCATTGTGCAGTGTTTGTGAAAATATTACCATAGCAAGATGCCAATTGCGGAGAATTTCATTCTTTACGCTGTGCCTAATGGCCTGTTTATCTACCAACGGCAGCGTAGGGAGTGGCTCCACCTTCAGGCACCTGGTGAGGGCATTCAGAGTGCTGTGAGATCACTCAGACACCACCACTCCCCCCCTCCAATGCAAACATCTCTTTCACAAGGCAACCCCCAACAAGCAAACATGCAGCACATTCAATACTATTCCAATACGCACTGAAGGGATTACAAACATGCATTGTCCAAAAGCACATCTGCATTCACTGTGGTCGGTGAAGTCTTCAGTCACCATGACTGATTATAAACATGTCCTTATAAAGGAATCAAATACTTGTATGTCTGTTCAGTCACCTGAGCAAGGAAATGTATGGGTTGCTTATTGTATTGACTGAATAGTGAATGATTGTGCAAATTTTACTTTTCTATTTCCTTGAACACATGCAGCATGTCAGTTATTGTCCATTACTCTCGTGTGTGTGCTCATTAAACTTTTAAGCACAGAGACCAGCTGGCTGTAAGCAGAAACACCCATCAAACCCAGGAGGCGGGACAGCAATTTAATTAATTAATTCAGCCACACCCTTCAAAACAAAATATGCTTGCCCGAACCAGGAATAGTGGGAATGCGTTCAGACACGTCATGTTTTTATAACATTTGTCTGGATAATCTGACATCTTTCTCCTGTCATAATGTATTACTTTATGTTTAATCTGCTTTATGTAGGACAACCTGGAAAATGCGATGGTAGATCTCAAGGAGTTTTATCCTGTATTATTTTGAATAATAATAACACCCATATCCTCTGTACAACACTAAGGTTTGCATTGCTTCTCTGTAATTGTACTCTGTGACATGTTCAGTGACAGTTCCTTTAAAAGTGAAATAAAGTATTGATTGCAGTGTTATTTAATTGCTTTGTGTCTGGCAGGGTAGTGTGTTTGCATTCAGCACACCACCTCTGTATATTCTCATGCAAAGAACATCTTAGGGAGTCAATGTGTGAACTGAACCTGCACACTCAAAAATGAAAGTACAATTAGGGTACACTTTTGTCCAATGAACACTGTTGCCCAATGTACCTTCGAAGGTATACATAAGATCCTTCATGAAACGGTTATTTACCTTTTCCCAGTGAAAAGGTACAAATTTAGGAAAGGTACAGATACGTACAAAGGTAGGGTCCTGAATCCTTATTCTCACTGGTAGCCATATTGGAATGAAAGTAAGACTTCTACTGCAAGCAATGTTGTTTTTCTCGCAATGGTACAATTATGTTCTTCTGACTAAAGGTACAATTCAGTACCATTAAGGGGCACTGCCATAGAGACAAGTATTTCGGTGCAACATGGTACCTTTTTTTCTGAGAGTGTGTTTATATTGAGCTTGTTACACAGTTTTTCCATTTGGACTTTCGTCATAAATACTAATTTTTTCTCACAAAAATAATACCACTGGTTGACGGAACTGTTTAGTGGTTTAATAGCCTTGACTGAGTTGAATACTTTACAGGCAATTAACAATATAATTGTGACTCTGAATGGTGAATGGTCTTTTTTCACCTTTTTGGGTCTCATGGTTAGACGCATCCTTGACTCCAAAATAGTTATATTCCTGGCCTGTACAGTCATGAGAACCGTTCTGGTAAAATTAATTTCCAGAAAAACCTGTTCCAGATAGGTGTGTGTGGTTTAAGCAGGGATATTTCCTAGGGCCTTGGTAAGGTGTTGCAAGCAGAACTGTGTTTCTGTATAAAACATATAAATACAGTTTTGTTTACGTACAGAACACTTCTGCTTCTGTGCAGTATATTACTAATATCTTATACAGAGAGAGAGAGAGAGAGAGAGAGAGAGAGAGAGAGAGAGAGAGAGAGAGAGAGAGAGAGAGAGAGAGAGAGAGAGAGAGAGAGAGAGAGAGAGAGAGAGAGAGAGAGAGAGAGAGAGAGAGATTGTTCTTGTGATTGTGCAACTCTGTAGAGGAGTTTGGAGAACTGGAGAACTGGAACTGGAGAAGCGTATGAACACCTCTACAGCACTGATAAATATACAGAAGGTATAGGATTGTAGTCTATTTGCTTTGTATTACACCATAATTGAGTTGATATGTAAGTTGAGTTTAAGTGTCTGTTTCTGAGCTGCTACATACTTTTTGGTTGGCCACAGGTCCTGGCTGTGCCGCTCGGTCAGGGTTAGTAGAAACAGGGGCTCTTTGTTTCTCGTGCCAGGCCTCAGCAGGTCTCATTGGGACAAGGGCAAAGAAAGAGGCTGCCTCTCTCTGCCTTTCTTTTCACCCTCTCTCTCTCTCTCTCTTTCTCCATTTATCCTCTCTCTCCCTTTTTTCTCTCCTTTGCCTCTCTTCCTTTCTGTGCTTTTTCCCGAACTCTACTATTCTCCCCCTCATTAATTTGCTTACTCACTCACTCACTCGCACCACCGTTGCTTCATTCAGTTTGTACTCTTTCACTGTGTAAGTCACTCACTCACTTTTTCAGCCAGTCACGCTCTTTTTGTCCCTAGGATCTTAGCCATACCCCCTGGCACTCTGTGACAGATCAGCCCCAGTTAGGTGTGTGGACTGGGGCAAGAGGAATAAATACTATGGATGCATCACGTCCCCTTGTGCAGCAGGTGCCAGGAAGTCCACTGCTGACTTTTGCATTTATGTGTCAAACAGTGGAAAAGCCTGTGGATATACTCTCAGAGAAGAGCCAAAAAATAACATGTAAGAGTCAATAATCTTAATAGCCTTACCCTAGCCATATATTAGCAACAGTTTTCAATCACCATTGAATTACATACAGTACAGTGCAGAATAGTGCAGCATACTAATCATTCATTTTGGGCCATCCGTTAATAGGAAAATCTTGATTTATGACAGTCTATACCAGTGTAAACTAGTGTAAACTAGTCGGTCACTGTGAGCGATAAGAGGATGGACCACTCCCACTGTGCCCCTCTTCGGAGAGGGTGAAAGGCAAGGGGCATTCTCACCAGCCACGTTAGCCTTGTTTAGTTCAGTTCTCCTGACGACAGAACAGAGGCACCTCACGCATATTATGTCATTTAAGCCTACTGGTAAAGTGTTGCACTGTGGGAGAGCTGATCTGAAAGGTGCAATTAACTTGAATAAAAAAACCTTTTATTAAAGGATTTTATCTGCAGGCATCTGTGTTATTATTGAACAGGAAACTACTCCAACACTTTCAGCCTTTTCAGTCTCTGTCTCTTTATCTCCCCCTCCATCTTTCTGTTCTCTCTCTGGCTCCCTCACCCTCTCTCACCCACCCTCTCTGTCACCCTCTCTCCCTCTCTTACATTTTTCTCTCTCTCTCACCCTCTCTCTTTTTCTTCTGCTCTCTCTCACACCCTCTCTCCATCTCTCACTGTCTCTCTCTTACTCTGCAAGCAATAGTAACAGTACTTGTCAGACATATCATGAATGAGTATATGTGTATCAGCACTGCCTTTTCCAATATAACACAAAGCTGCCACCGGGGCTGGTGGGGATTAACAGAGGATGAGAGAAGAGGAGAAGAGGAGAGGAGAAGAAAGAACAGAAAAAGAAAGCAGAGGGAAGCAGAGGGGAGAGACTGCCTGGTAACCTGAGCCCTTGAAGGAACAATTTTCTTGGACTGCATTTTGGGAAGGGTCTCTCCCTTACGCTGAAAAGGAACAATGGGCTCCCTCATCCTGCACAGACTCTGCAGCACAATAACTCCAATGTGATTCTGCACACAATCGGCCCGTTGACTGGGCCCTTTACCCTGTTCCCACACACATCAATGCAGGCCCAGGCCTCAGGGGGGGCCCATTGGGGGACTGGCACTCCGCTGCCCCCAAACTGCTTCATTAAACCCAGCGCAAAAGAGAGCAATCACAACCACATCACAACCACTCAGTGTGGTGCAGGAGCGCTCCAAACCCCTGCAAACTGCAGCAAAACTGGAGCATTTCTCTAACGACAGTTATTTTTAATACATAAACGATTAAAAGCAGTGGGTACGTATTTTCTTACGACTGCTTGTGCATTCTGTCTCGTGTGTTACATTTCAGGAGCTCAAGAACTTTGTTTATTAGAGTAGAGGAAAGGTTGACAGGTAGAGTTGATAGTGAATAGGGAGGAGTTAGACGGAACGATGAATGGGGGGGGGGAGTTACAGTTAAAGATAGACGGGGAGGGGTGAGCGTTAATGGTGAATGGGAGGGAGTTACATTTAAAGTTAGACGGGGAGGAGTAACAGTTAATGGTGAATGAAAGGCAATCGCGATTCACGGCGAATGTGAAGGAGATAAGGCTATCAGTGAATGAATGACAAAACATGAATCACGACGGGGAGGAGTTACAGATTGTGAATGGGCCACAATTAGATTTAACAATGAATGGGAGTTATAGCTAATGACAAATGGGAAGACGGGGCCAATATTTTTCTTCCGTGCATGACATAAATAAAAATGATTCGGTTACTGCGAGTGTACCTTGTATGTGTAGCCTCAGTGTGTGAAAGCTCCTCTTGGATGATTGAATGATCCCATGAGAGGACACAGAGCTCTCTACAGCAGAGCACTAAGCATTTCTTTCCAGGCCCTGCACAGTTATATAATAGATCATGACCCCCTCTCTTAGACATCTGCCATTGAATTATTTTGCTTGGTTCAGTCACAGATGATGACGTCATTTTGTAAAGTCAGTGGTAAAAGCTTGATTTATCCTTTGTGCTGAAGACCCAGGTCTTCTGGCACAGGAGGCTAAGATGGACATTGTGTGTAGTACAGTTATGACGGTCTTAGTATTGGGGAGAGTGGAGCCATCATCAACTTTAATGTTGACTTTTAGACAGTTATCAGGACTGCTTAGGAACTCGTAAGCTTATTGAGCTCTTTGAAGTTGTAGAATATGCTCATTTGCCTTGAAGGCCAGACACATAAACGAAATTGAAAATGATCAATGATTAACTAAAAGTTGGTTGCGCTGATATTTCAGCCTATAGGTTAAGACAGAGATGTGTAGATCAAATTAATTTCAATAACTACATTGACAAAAAATCTTCACTCAACATTTCTACATTCTGCCTTCATCATTAAAACAGTATCGCCGGGGCGGCGGATGGCGTAGCAGTCTAATAAATATCTCACTCGTATGTCATCACAGGTGAATTAAGAAGGATTTCATTATTTATGCTGAAATGTTTGAATTTTTTGCCTTTCCATTATTAAAAACATGGAGGACATATCTCTTCTGAATGCACTGTAGTCACTGTGCCATAAAAGCTAAACCACATCTTTGAGGAGATCTCTGTTTCAATTTTTGCTTAAAAAATGTAACGAAGCTTTAATCTCAGTCAATGAACACTCATTTGGTCAAGAGGATTTAACAAAACAGCAAACGCAACATTCATGTCTATGTACGCAACCATTATGTTGAACTCTCACAATTGATGTGCTGCCACTGCAATTAAATTGTTGGGACATTTCCTTCCTCCAGCATGAAAAAAGTATGTGTGTATGAATCCAGTAGAAGGGGGTGCATCTTGTGAGAGGGGCAGTGACCTATTTGCAGTGTCAGAAATCTCTGTAGGCGACTGCGTCTCCTGGTTGTTTGTGACATACTCTCTCAGATAAGGCAGTCAAAACAACTTGGCACACGCACATACTGGCTCCCAGATGTGCTTATCTCTTCCAGAGAAGTGTGTCAGCCAAGTCACATGGACTACTCAAACATATATTACACTATCCACCCAAAAGACACACACTTGGACACTGCTTTGCTTTGAGTGTGTGTGGAGTGTGTGCGTGCGTGTGTTTGTGTAGAGCTGTATATTATAAACAGCTGTATTTAATATAAATGTGTGTATTTTGGATGAAAAATCAACCATGTAAATCCTTTAACATGCTTTTCAAGTACCTCACAACACAACCTATGCACATGCAATTCCTGCATTAAGTGCAAGATTTATAAAGTCAGGCTGGGGTTCAAGAGTTTGGGTTTCGCATCAAGTAGAAAAGTAGGGAACTTTATGATTAAACGTTATTGTTTTTCTTTGTTTCAGGTTAGATGGACTATTTCTGCATGCATTCTGAAAGCATCAACAGCTTGCACAGCTGTGTTACTTCTCCAAATTTTACCATCAGTGACTTTGGATGAGATTTGATATACAGAATGCTCAGCACAAAAGAAAAAAAGAGAGTAATAAATAATAAACAAAGACACTGTGTGGTTTATTTTGTGTAATATTTCATATTTTTTACATAGATTAAGTGCAACAGAGCACTGAACAAGGTGAGGGTGAAGAGATCACGAGAAAGAGCTGAAGAGTGGAAAAGTCCACCTTTTTTTTCCTGCTGAGAATCAATGAGGAGAACGGTGCAAATATAGTATCAGTGGTAATGCTGTTCAAACCCACCTTTTTAGAATTGAAAGAATTAAGTAAGACCATGAAAAATGCACAGTCAATTATGAGGCAAATTATATTATATAATAATATTAAAATATTAAAAATAAACACATTTGTAAACCATTTGAACTTAATATAAAGCGACAAATACTCATACTAGAATTTTGCTTTGCCGAGAGTACTCAGAGAGGTTCATTCATTTGTAGAAAAATGTGAACATTCACTGATGGCCATCGAAGTCTCACACAATCATAATTCATTTTTCTCGCATTTCTCTCCAAAGCCAATGAATGCACTGAAACAAATGAGCCAAGCCCTGATAATCTGGTAAAGTGACCCAAAGAGACCAAAAAGACCCTAATCACATTTGGTATGTTTGTATTGTATACTTGTTGTATTGTCAACGATGTGTTGTCAACAATGAACCTAATGTTTCCCAATGGATAGGTATTGGGGGCATAGTGGCTTTTATACTGTTTTTCATTTCAGCATTAAGTTTTCCTGAGCTGTTCATTGAAAACTTGCATGGATTTGACATTCCTGGATACATACATTATCTACTATAAGATCTTTGGTAAAGATATGGGTTTAATGACAAGAGCCAAGAAAAGACAAGGCCAAGGACTGGAAAACAGTGGAAAACATCAACCATTAAGGGATGCTCTGTTTTTGCCCCTACTTTTTACTCTCTCAAATTGGAAGCGCAGTCCTAGTTGTAATCCATCCCGTCACTGCCACGTGCTCTGTCAGTCTGTGAGAATGCGGACTCGCATGCGTGTTTAGCCAGCTGCCACTTCTTTCCACTCTGCAGTCCACCAGCTGAGCTGCGCAGCCAGAGCGTAGGGTGTCAGCATTTCCTGCTCAGCTGGCACAGGCAGACCCAGGTCACAGGGGCCGACCGGAGGAGTTGGTCTTTTGTGATAAGGTGAGGAAATCCTTGCCAACTGAAACACTCCCTGCTTGAGCAATACAAAATTCACGGTTGGCACTAATACTGCCAGGACTAGTTTCCGGAACATGGGGTGTGCCACTAAACGGAGTGTTTCACCCAACAGTCCCCATTGACTACTATCTTAATGATTAACGCGGTGATTGCAATGATGTATGTAAACTTCACACATCATTACAATCATTGTGTTAATCATTCACTGTATAGTGAATTCCAGGTTATGCATACCTAAATCAAAATAAGTTGTATTGTAATTGTTGCATGTCATTTCAACTTGCAATATTTCACATGCTACTGTCTTAATCTTATTGGAGGACCAAGTTCCACCTTATTTTGGAGAAAGTGAGCTGGTTTTGTTGTTTAACAGGATACTATGCAAAAACCCTCTACCAGATCAGTGACCCACTCCTTGCTGTTACTGATGGCGACGCTGTCATCACATTCCTCCACCTGTGACACACCAATACACTCTCATTTGCAAAAGCCAGCTTTGAGAAAGCATTGACCATCCATGTTTCTGTTAACTGAAGTATGTTTGTGTTAGATTGGATAACCTTCTCACTATCCCTAAACAATGGAAATAGAGAATGAGAAAAGGGATAAGGATAAGATAACAATTTGGGGAACATGGGCCCAAATAAGAGTTAATACAAGTTAGCATTACAAAGATGATGTCAAAGAGCCTATTTATTGGATGTTTCTTATTTATATGCAATTCCAGAAAATAATATTTAATTATTGACAGTGAGAGGTGGGCCTCTCCTCTGATCATTGTTAGCTCTAAAACTTGTCACTGGCCTACAGATGAGTGTATCAGATTGGTGCACATACTTCAGCTACAGTCCTCCATGCACAGATGTGGGTGGAAAACGAGTGACGCAAGCAAATATTGTACAGTAGTGCAATTACTTGTCATCCTAGTTTCCTTCAGAATATTTCAATATTCAGGAGATTTCAATAAAACAGACGTGTTCCATGAGAGCTAACCATTTCCAGGAGATTTTATACGATTTGTGAGAGTGCAGGAGCCAAAGTTTAAATTTGGGAGACTCCCAAAACTTCTGGGAAACTTTGACTATCTGCCAACCACTCTTTACTCAAATGGTAATGCAGTGCGTTGTATAAAGATGGCTTTCCCTCTCTTCATGTACGATAAGACTAGAGCCAGGAAACATGGCTTTATTGGGTCTGCTAATGCAAAGATGCAAGAAGCAAGAAGAAGCAACAAGCAAGACGTGATTGTACAAACAACTCTGGTGTGTGGTTTTAACGTGGCACATGAGCCCCAACTCCACCTATTCAACATAATAAATACATTTCCTTTTGTGTGGCAGGTATATTCACAGTGCACTCATTTATGATTTACCAGAATTATGCAGCATGGTCCAGGATTCATGTAAAGTAATTTATGGAGGCTCTGTAGTTTCTTTCTTGTAGCATTTAAAATCTATACATAGTTCATTTAAATAATTTATTAAACATTTTGGAACAAGGTTACAACTTTACAACTAGTCCATATTTCAGTTATGAGATATTGCATTTATTAATATTATTTTTTCTATGAAAATGTTATTGTTTATTGCCCTCACTTATTACTCAAAAACACATTTATTTTCTGATTACAGAGAACCCAATAAATACATTTTTAAATTAAAGTAAATTAAGTAAATTAAATGCCTGAGGTTTTAGCTTTTGGTGCTGTTTTGGATAATAAATAATGATAATGTCCTGGCCCCTCGGTGGTGGATCTTCTGCACTCAGTCAGGACCTTGGAATTACTTGCCATCTTCCGCAAGAGACTCAAAACCCACCTTTTCAGACTCCACTACCACTGAATTCTGTACATCTAGCCAATTGTCATCACCACTGCTTACACGGTTAATACTGCTTCTCGCAATATGTATCCTTGCTTCAAACTTTCTCCAAAAAAAAAAAAGTACTGACCTTTTCCTTACTGGTGTTACAGGTATGGTATGCAGCTACCAACAATGATGTCTATTGTTGTATTACTGCACTGATCTCTTGCGCGATCATACCATGTATTAATGCACATCTTGTAAGTCGCTCTGGATAAGAGCGTCTGCTAAATGTTTAAAATGTCAAATGTAAAAATGTAAATTATTCATATGTGTATTTAGCACATGTAGGTTGAATGCACACAGATGACAGGGCACGACATTGTAGATAAGGTGCATGTCACTTTCAGTAGAGGGCGCTGAACTTGTAAAAAATAATAATAAAAAAATAACACAGTCCTTTCCACCTTTGGGGTTATGATTGTTTCCACGGCAACACATTTATAGGACTGAATCGGCATTGTAAATAGAAATGTTATATTTTTAGCTCTGAAAATTTTAACATGCTGCACTGAGACCATACAATTACTGGTTACATTTATTTTGTGTTAAGTGTGCACACAATATAACAGTGAGTGCTTGTTGATCGGAACAATATTTATATTTCCACCTCTTCCAAAATAGTAAACCTAGGCTACATTTCGTGTTTATAAAGCTTTTAAAATCTTGCAAAGCTTGTCATGTGACCCTCAAAGTTTTAAATTTAACTGACTACAATGTGGCATCCTTCTTGATATACATTTGCTTTAAATGTGAAAAATGTAGATGCTGCCTTGATCTCAAAATTGAAGTGATTAAATGTAATCTACTGAACACGCACACATACACAAACAAAGTATATCAAGCTTTCCCCTCTCCATATTTGTAATTCAAATGAGGCAATGGTGAATACCAACAAAATAAAACCATTTCAGTATCTTCGGGAATCAATGGTTAGAGACTATTAATCTACTGTTTTGTCAAGGCCAAACAACCTTGCAAAACAATCTTGTCTCGTGACCTATCATTCTTTTGGTCAAGGTCAAAAATGTTGAAGTTGCACAAAAAAGGGATTTTTTTTCACCAATGTTAGAGGTTAACTGGATTTTAGTCACGTTTGCTTTCAATGTGAGCCAACCTGAGTGGAATGACCTGTCACTCAACATAAATGATCCCATTGGCAAAATTAGAGAGTAAATGGTGATAAATATTTTACAATTAATTCCTTAGTAGCCATAAAAAATTGTTTATTTGAAGTTCCCTATTGAAAGTACACTGGCTAGCGCGCAATAGAAAGAAGAGATGATAAAACCCATTCGACGGTAAAGACCCTCCCTTTTATTCATGGTTGCCATGGAAAAATGAGTAGACGTCACGAGCCAAGGAACACAGTATAAAAGTATTTCGACCACCGTCTACAAGGGCGGTTAGATGCGTGTCGGGAAGCAGTGACACGCGTGGACGGGGAACGGAGGCAGTAAAATACAGTTTTAAATCAAATATTTATTTCTTTTTTTGTAGAAAGTTGGGTTTGGAGCATTTAAGAAGATTGTTACACAAAGCCAGCAAAGATGGGACTTGGAGTAAGTAGCAAGCTGAAATTTTATGACGTTATTCCTCTTTCTTTTGATTCCCACTATTTTCACTGTCAAAACTGGTCTCCTTCGTGAACAACCTATAACGCTTTTGGTTGTACAACCTGTCTATTGTGCTGAAACGAGTGAAAGTTATTGTTTATCAACCCAAACAGGTGGTTCTTAAAGGGGAAACAACTCGAAGTTAATTGTGAAATGGTGGCCCGCGTGGTGTGGATCGATTGCTCGATGGTTTATATATTCTCAAAAAGGCCCGTGTGATATCGATTTGGTGCGATTACTTAACTTCCGCATTTGAGAATCGTAAAAGTTTTTACATTCGCATCAGAGGTGTTTTACAGTAGCTGGCGTCAACCATCTGGCTGCTTTAGTCATTGGGATGGTGGCAAAAGTTTTAAGTTGTCCGGCGTTCTGTATTCGTTTGAATTATAGTCGTACAGTGATATTCTGTTGCTAGCGAGTTGGCAGTTGCATCGTATCCGCTGGCCTGAGAGAACAGCGCCAAGCTCACCGGAATCTCTTCTAGCTAGCTGTGTAGCTGCAAAGTTTGGATGGTTTTACTTCGCGTGTACGGAAAACGATCTTGTGACTTGTGCTAGCTGTCGTGGTGCTCGATAGCCAATGTGGTGTACTTGTGGTAACTTTCCACCAGTTTTCTAAGAACAAATTCGACGAGACTTAAGAACTCCGGCGCGCCGTAGCAATTTAAAACGAACCGAGAAGCGCACACGCCGTCTAATAATTTTGAAGCTCGACTATTTCCTCCTGTTGCTCGAATGCAGCTGAGCTAGAGTAGATGTCGACTAGCTAGCGCTGTTGCTTCTTTGAAGTTTCTTCTAGATCAGCATTCTGTCCTACTGTTGGTAGCTAGCTAGCTTACTGTGGAGTTTGTTTCCGATTTATAGGGAGAAGACGTTTTTTATTCAATGTTAATTAACTTTAGTTTAGGGGGAGTTCAGCAGGGCAACCCTGTTGCTGTTGAAAATGACTTGGGCACAATGGAGTCGAGGCTGAATGTGATTGTCACAGAATGAAAGGCGCATTGTCCCGCAAGGGAGGTTTTTACTGTGCTGCCAAAGTATGCACTAACGTTCGCCCACCCACCGAATCAATAACGACGCAGAACAAGAATACACCGCTGGTCACCTAGCTGTTTAGCCAAAATGGTTCCAACTTCTGAAAATTGTATTCCCATTGTACAATATTTTTGGCAGGCATCGCAATTTACATGTTGCCCCAAAACGGGTTAGGCGAGGTGGCCTATTGCTTTCGCGCCCCACGACATTGTCTTTCATTGCGGTAAGAAGTTCACAGAGACGAAAAGTATAACTTTAGATCACAGCGGGTCTTTCCAGCTTTTTTGCAAGTCTCGCATTGCTGCTGTTTGTGCATTTACAATAACTTGAGAGCTCATCATGACCGTCCAGCATGTACACTGGCTACATTTCCTCATATTTTCCAAAAGCTGTTTGCGCAGCTGTAAATTGACTATTTAGAAAATACGTTTAATTGGAAGGACCATACGCTCAAGAGTACAGCGCCCCACCTGGGGCTTGAGTCCGTGATCCTTAACAACCGTAACTTTTTTTTTTTTTTGTTGCTATCCAACACTATGGCAACGAGAATTGCAATAAAATATTGGAGAAGGTATTATATTGCCTGACAGTCTTGATGTTATTTAAACAATTAAACCAGCGCCATACCAAATGTGCATTTTGAATAAATCTTTCCTCTTGATAACCCCCATATTGTCTGAATAGCATTGGCAATATTAGCAAAGTACAATTGACCATTGTTTACTATTTACATCTACTGTACTCCACGATCTAGAGTGACGCAATTGTAGGTAGCACCCCATTTATGTGTGGCTACCAAACCATTTGCTGTATCCATAGTTTTCTTTTTATGTAATTGTGTTTTCAGTGCTCCACGTTTCTCCAATGCAGCATCCCAGATTTAGCTTGACAGTCATTCTTCCCAGCAGCGGTGTTGAGAAAGATCTCTGCTAGATGCTGTGACTAGTCTAATTACCATTCAGTGAGTTCTTAGGTTTGGCAGATGCTTTAGTTGTAGTTTTTGTCTTCAAATAATGTGGGGGGGGGGGCTGGCTTTTTCCATGTCCAGGCTGTGAAGCTAGTATCCGGTGACCACGGCAGCTGGTCATTCAAATCTCCAGAGACCAGAAGTGAGGCAGAGGCCACCACATCCCACATCCCCAAAAAAAAAAAAAAAGCCATCCCTTTCCTAAGGATTTAACATTCTTTCTGCTTGTTAGTCATTGTGTATTAGGAGACCCTTTTGTCACTCATGATCCCTTCTGTCGCAGAAAATGAAAGCTGACTTCTCCCTACCTATCCCCCCCCTTCCTATGTGCTTGCCAAAATATTTCATTCGGCTGAGTTCTTAACACTTTTTAAATAGAGGAGGCCTTCGGAAATCCATCATGCTTCGTTGCCCATGACTTTTGTATTATTCTCATTACACCTCTAACCCCTGAAGGCAGAAAAGCTAGTTTTACTAAACCTCATGTGATCCCTCTGTTTCAAAGTGTAGCTAAGATTGTATTGCTCATTGATTGGTTTTGCCAGAAAGGACAGCAACTTGTCTTGAATTGCAACTTTCAGTCCCCTTGTTCCGTGAAAAATGTAGACGTGTTGTGAAGATGAATGGCAAGTACGCAAATTGGCATTCTTAAACTGTGGACAACCGCAAAACCCAAAACTATTTCTCACTACCTCTGTATGCAAGTGAAGTTTGCAATTGTTTGAATTTAAAGACTTTGTCAAGTGATGTCTGTGGAGTGACGTAGGCCTAAGTAGCACAAAAACCTAAATGTACAGTACGTTTGCAGCTTAATACAGACTTCCAGGAAAACATGTAGGCAATTGTTTTAGCTTAACAACAGAGTTGTGGGGGTGACTGGAATGGTGATGTGGTATGATTTCGCAATCTAGTACAAGTAGCTAACCTCCCACCATGGTTGTATAACCTAATAAAACATGACTGCTAGCCATTCCTTTTGTCATCTTTGGTTGCTACACCAGTAAGTATGGGTGTCATTACGGCATAGCTGAATTTGTACCACTGTCATTTGCCATATTTTCCATATTAATGTAAAATCATCTCTTGTAATGAGATCTGTCCTCCTGGGTTTATGGACACTTGCAAATAAACACACGTTACTACTGACTACTGATGAATATTCACATTGAACACTTGCATGTTGTGTGGGCCCATGCCGGCTTATTTCCACTTTTGAAAGTAAACTGGAAAAGGAACAGGGTACAGTTCCTGCACAACAGGGTCTGTATGGGAAGGTTTTGTTTTTATTTATTTTATTTAAACAATGGAACAGGATAGGAGCCTGTGGCACTTCCATTCACATAGCCAAAGGTGTGAATGTGCTGCCCATGGCAATGAGAGAGATGGAGGGAGCTTACATGAAGAAAACAAAAATTGATATTTAAAAAAAGAAAAAAAAAAAAGATCTTTGAGAACCAGACTCTCATTTGCATTTGGAAATGAAACTATGAAACATTGTTTATAGTATATCTGTTCAACAAGCACATTTTTAAAAATCTTACGTACATGTTCAACTTCCAAATAAACCATATTGTTAAGCGACTCGGTTTGAAGCTACTGGGAGGTCATTTTGGCTTGCAATTTCAAGCATGCTATCTGCATGTACATCAACTCCTATTGTTTTCTCCAGTCTCTTTAAAAGACCATACACTGTGGCAGATTACCTGCATGTTAATAGTAAAAGATATTAAACAAGTACAATGTAAATTTGGTGAAAACCTGGCCACCTGGCGAGGGCAAGTTATGTTCACTTAAGTGTAAGATTGTCATGCCAATTAATCAAACTGGGAAAAAAATAATTTCGAGGGAGAATGGAGCACAATACTGTCTGTATAAAAGCAGTGTTGGGACAGACTGTTACTACACCCTCTGAAGCATTTTTTGGACAATATTGCCCTGCAAGAAGTAGTGAAGTGCTATCATAATGGCGAGAAAAAGGCAATTAACAAAGGACGACAGATGGACCATTATAACCCTTAAGTGTAGGTCTTTCCTTTAGAGAAATTACGAAGAAGGCCAAGGTGTCAGTGAGTACAGTTTCCTACACCCTCAAAAGGCACTTGGAAACTAGAGGAAACTCTGACAGGAAGAGGTCTGGCAGACTCAAAGCCACAACAAAATCAGAAGACAAGTTTCTGAGAGTCAACAGCTTTCGTGATAGGCGGCTCACAGGACAACAGCTTCAAGCACAGCTTAACACTGGTCAAAGTAAGGAAGTCTCAGTTTCAACTGTGAAGAGAAGACTTCGAGCTGCAGGTTTGACAGGTCGAGTGGCAGTAAGAAAGCCATTGCTAAGATGGCAAAATAAGAAAGAGGCTTGCCTGGGCCATGAAGCACTGCCAGTGGACTACTGAAGACTGGAAGGTCTTATGGACCGATGAATCAAAATGTGAAATCTTCGGTTCATCACACAAGGTTTTTGTAGGCCATCGAGTAGGCGAAAGGATGGTTCCGCAGTGTGTGACACCAACTGTCAAACATGGAGGGGGAAGCATGATGGTCTGGGGCTCTTTTGCTGGATCCAGAGTCGGCGACTTGCACAGAGTGACTGGCACCCTGAACCAAAAGTGCTACCACAGCATTTTGCAGTGCCATGCAATACCCTCTGGTCTACGCCTAGTTAGTCAGAGGTTCGTCCTACAGCAAGATAATGACCCAAAACATACCTCCAGGCTATGTCAGAACTACCATCGAAGAAAAGAACGAGACGGTAGGTTTCAAATCATGGAATGGCCAGCACAGTCTCCAGACTTAAATCCCATCTAGCTGGTTTGGGATGAACTGGACAGAAGGCTGAAAGCAAAGCAACCTACAAGTGCAACACATTTGTGGGAACTTCTGCAACAGTGTTGGGAAGAACTTTCCGAACAATATTTAATTTCCATTGTAGAAAGAATGCCACAAGTGTGTTCGGCTGTTCTATCTGCAAAAGGTGGGTACTTTGTCTCGAATTTAGATTAAATTCAATTTGTCGTTAAACAAAACGATTCCATGGTTTCTTTTTGATCTCCAATTGTTCATTTGTTATATGCTTTAATTTCAGAGTACAATGAAACTTTAAACTGTGTAAATTTCAATAAAAACTGGAAAAATGGAGGTGTTCTTAAACGTGTGTGTGAGATGCATGCATACACTACCGGTCAAAAGTTTTAGAACACCCCCATTTTCCAGTTTTTACTGAAATTAAGCAGTTCAAGTCCAGTGAATAACCTGAAATGGTACAAAGGTACACTGCCAGAGGTATAAAAAAAAATAAAAAAAATAACCACAAAAAAAAAGTTTGTAAACTTTTTGCCAGTGAGTAGTTTCCTACACCATCAAAAGGCACTTGGAAACTGGAGGAAACTCTGACAGGAAGAGGTCTGGCAGACCCAAAGCCACAACAAAATCGAAAGACCAGTTTCTGAGAGTCAACAGCTTTCGTGATAGGCGGCTCACAGGACAACCGCTTCAAGCACAGTTTAACACTGGTCGAAGTAAGTTCGTCTCAGTTTCATCTGTGAAGAGAAGACTTCGAGCGGCAGGTTTGACAGGTCAAGTGGCAGTAAGAAAGCCATTGCTAAGATGGCAAAATAAGAAAGAGGCTTGCCTGGGCCATGAAGCACCGCCAGTGGACTACTGAAGACTGGAAGGTCTTATGGACCGATGAATCAAAATGTGAAATCTTCGGTTCATCACACAAGGTTTTTGTAGGCCATCGAGTAGGCAAAAGGATGGTTCCGCAGTGTGTGACACCAACTGTCAAACATGGAGGAGGAAGTGTGATGGTCTGGGGTTCTTGGTAGATCCATAGTCGGTGACTTGCACAGAGTGACTGTTAACCCATTACTTGTTCCCTAAAAAGGGCCTTTTTTTAATAACGTACATTCTTTTTCAGTTTTTGGTAACCTAAACTTTTTTTAAATTATTATTATTATTTTATTTTTTTAAATAAATATACTTCTGGCAGTTTACCGGTTACCTTTGTACCATTTCAGGTTATTCACTGGACTTGAACTGCTTAAATTTCAGTAAAAACTGGAAAATGGGGGTGTTCTAAAACTTTTGACCAGTAGTGTGTGTATATATATTTTCTTATTTTTTATTTCAGACATTGAAATGCCCAGGCACATTTCTTAGATGTACTTTGCTGTGTTGTTTTCTCACTTTTGCAATTGAATGATTCAAGTAATCCCACTTAAGAGCATGGTGTGGGTGGCATGTTAATGGTAGTTTGCTGCAACTAGACTCTCTGAATTTCAACAATCTAGAAACAAATGTGCATTCACCTCCCACAGGAAGATGGATTTCCAGTCATAGGAAGTTTACCTCCATATTAATGCCTTCCAAAACTTTGCATTAGCAAAGTAATCCCCTTTCAGGAATGTGGCTTGGTATTTGGGAGTTGGGATGCTTTAAATTCATGTTGCTACCAAGCAAACCGCTATCAGTGCCCTAGTACACTACATGTCTGTAGATTACATACTATTGTCTCTTAGACACTGGATGTATAAAGATATTGTAAGGGGTTGCACAAAGACTCATACATTTGGGGAAATGTATACTTGAAACCTCTGTTTCTCAGTAGATTTCCATGAACTGGGCCTGTTTTTAACACTTGGATCATGCTGTGCAATGTCTTGCCTTAGCAGGTCAGGTTGATTACGAGGCTACTGGTGGTCATTTATTCAGTCTGTTGGGAAGATCTAGGAGGATATTTTGGGGCATTCTGAATTACTGACCATTTTCTTTCGTAAACCACCGCTTCAACACAAAGCTATGAAAGAGCACATTTTGCGTCAATCTGTTTTCTAGTAATGTACACCCTTTCAGCAATTTACTGAGATTTTTCTGGGGGGGGTTCTGTAGTTTTGGCAAAAATGAAATGGATAAAAACGTGTCTAATGGCCCTCTCCGCTGACGTATTAGCTCCTTTTGTACAGCTGGTTGGTTGTGAGCTATGCAGCCATGCCCTTTGGGACAGTGACTTAAATGAATCTAGATCTCGTCTCACCATAAATAAACTACATGTAACCAGATTTTGCACAAACCCAATTGGGTGTAAACACAGTGCGTAGGAAAACGGTATCTGTTCAAGCTCTAAGCGACAATGCCCGTGGCACCTCCGGGCACAGGAATTATGAATAAAACATGGATACAAAGTCTTGTAATTGAGATTGTTTCCTGCCATTGTGGGTTGGGTAAAGTTACCTGTGTGGGGAGAGTCCATGATGCTCAGACTTTAATGCATTCTGTAGCACTGTGCTACTTTGCAGAGTGGCAACATGCATTTTGATTGCTGAGGGGATTTGGTGGTTTCTTCCAGGAAGCTGTTTTCTACAAGGGAGGGGAGGGGAGGGGAGGGGAGGGGGGGGAACATGGCTGAATAACTACATATACAGGGTTGAGACCCTTCAGGTCCACTCTGCTTGCAGGATATATTTAGCTATGTATCCTGAGTGTCAGCATGTGCCTCAAGTAGCCTACACCCATCTTTAATTTGTGCCATGTCTTTTGTTCGACGCAAGCTTGACACCGCTTATGTGCTCAAACTTCCATGCTGAGAATAATGAAACCAAAGCTTATTATTCCTGCTTTTCTTCACTTGCCCTTTGTATGTTTTCTACTGCCTGGTAAGGGAAGAAATGCTGATTTGATTATAGGAGTGAAAAGTCATCTGAGGAGCAGGGGTTTAACACTGTTGGTTAAACAACAGTTGGGCCTAAAGCTAAAACCAGCCGATGTAACTTAAGATGCACTTTAGCAGTGTCTCTCGGAGTCGACAACTTTAACAAACAACTTGTTTTTGTGACACTTTACCCAGTGTACTAAAATAACCTGATGTTGGATTTGTGGGACCTTTCTCAAGGTAGAAAGTCGCACACCTCAAATAGTTTAACGCGGGTGCTTGGAGAATAAGGAGTAATACTGAGGAAAGGCTAACTCCCGCACACGAGCCACCCTGTGGCCAACGTCGTCTCGCTGTCCTCCAAGCTCTGCTCCCATTTCAATAGATCCATAGAGCCTAAAGCGTGTTTGCATTTCTGCTAGCTTATGCCTGCTCTGTGCCTGCTGCTTTCTAGGAAGGAAGGGACCAGTATGAGTTGGCGGCAACCTCCGAGCAGGGGGGTAAGAAGAAGGCCAAGGCCAAGAAGAAGGAGAAAGATATGGACGAGCTGAAGAAGGAAGTCGATTTGGTGAGGATCGCACGTTTTATGTCTACTGAAGCCTGGTGCATTGTCTGTTTCTAATGTGCCACTGCATGTGCAATAAATGTTTTGCAGCCAATGGCATTTTAAATGACATTTTAAATTGGCCTTTTTAAACATTTTTAAAATTAAGGGTTTCAGTGGCCAATGTGTGCCAATTGACCTTGTTTACATGACTAAAAATGTCGTTTCACAATGTTTTACTGTTGCGTTTATTTTTCTCCTGTAGGATGACCATAAGTTGACCCTGGATGAGCTTAACCGCAAATATGGCACAGATCTCAGCAGGGTGAGTCTCTGATCTGGTGTAGTTATTCAGTGATTCTGACTCCCATGAATCACTCTGACTGCACACCAGTGGTGGCACTGGCAGCATCCTTGGAACCAACAAGCAACATACTGAGTTACTGTTCATTATGAAATGGAGGAGGATATGAAAGGTGTTTAATGAGACGAATGTGCGATGTTATCCCTTCTATCCAATGCATATTAATAGAACCGCAGATTTCTGTGACTAATTTTATTCACAACTGTGCCATTCAGTGTCTCTTGAATAATTCCCTAGAGATCTTGCCAAAGGATATGAACTCTAATTTTATATGAGGAGCTACAGCTTGTTACCTAGCAACTAGGACTTTGACTCTCTTTGGTTCACTTGGATTATAAAAAACTTTTAAAAGTTATAATGTACTGCATCGTTCTGACTTTATATCATTCTATAAATTTAAGGTGAACACGGCTTAAAAAAAGTGTTTTGTGCTACGTGTTAAGTTCAACCTTCATCCAGTCAATGACACAAGCTGGCCGTACTACCAATCAGAGCTGTTCATTAGAGTGAATGGAGAGAAGTGCTTTTTTGAAGTTTTTGAAGTTTGCTGTCTGATCATTTAAAGAAGCCAAGAAATCATGTTTCATTGTGTAGTTTATGCATGGTGTTGATGATGATATGTATTTATTTTATAAAATCTAAGCCTTTTGCCTTGTGGGCCTGGTTTACTTTCAGTTCAGCCACAGGTCTTCTGTGGAACATGGGTTTTATGTTTTGTTTATGTAATCCATTTCTTCCTGTCTCTTAGGGGCTTACAGCTGCCCGTGTTGTAGAAATCCTGGCCCGTGATGGGCTAAATGCCCTAACTCCTCCCCCCACCACTCCAGAATGGGTCAAGTTCTGCAAGCAGATGTTTGGTGGTTTTTCCATGCTGCTGTGGACGGGTGCTGTCCTGTGCTTCCTAGCATATGGCATCCAGGCTGCCATGGAGGATGAGCCAGCCAACGATAATGTGAGGACACGGGCACCGCTTTGGGAATGAGAATATCCTTTCCCCCCCCCCAACAACTTGTTTGTGACATTTTGACCTTTTCCCCACTCTGCGTAGTTGTACCTGGGCGTTGTGCTTTCTGCTGTCGTCATCATCACCGGCTGCTTCTCATACTACCAAGAAGCCAAAAGCTCCAAGATCATGGACTCCTTCAAGAACTTGGTCCCACAAGTATGACTTATTTATTTTTTATTTTTTTGTTAACATTTCCAGTATAATTATAAGTTGCATGTGTTTTGCTTGAAGAAGTTAAACTTTTTTTTCTAATCGTCTGGCAGCAAGCCCTGGTCATCCGTGACGGTGAGAAGAATAGCATCAATGCTGAGGAAGTGGTGGTCGGCGACCTGGTGGAAGTGAAGGGAGGAGACCGGATCCCTGCTGATCTGCGTATCATCTCCGCTCATGGCTGCAAGGTGGGTCCCCTCAAGCTCCTGAAGTTCCCAAACACCTCTGAAGGTGTCCTCCTTGTTCTGGTCTGATCTGGTCTGTGACATTTTGCATTCACTCAGGTGGACAACTCATCCCTCACCGGTGAATCTGAGCCTCAAACTCGCTCCCCCGACTTCTCCAATGACAACCCTCTGGAGACCAGGAATATCGCCTTCTTCTCCACCAACTGCGTTGAAGGTATGTTCCTCATGCTGCACCACCGCAGCAAGGCCTCTCCGTCCTGTTTCTGTAGGGCTCCGTTGCAAAAGCGCACAAATGATCCTTGGTCTTTGTCAGCAGGTTGGTCCTGAATCTGAGAACTGCACATGTGCATACAGTTGTGGTATTTGTGTTTTAGTTTTTCCTGTAGTGTTTCTAAACCTGTCTCTGAAGGTCGTGAATTTGGCCACAATCCAGCTTAGTTGATGAGATGTTTACAGTGACAATCCCAACGTAGAATTTTGCATGTTCACGTTCTCCAAAGCACTGTTTGCTTGCAGTGGAGAGCAATGTGTGATGTTTTGTGTTCTTTCGGGTACAAAAGTTATGATTCATGGGGCCTCGGATAGCGTAGCGGTCTAATGTACTCTCATTGACTGGTGCTTTGTGAGTGTGCGCTGCCTATTATGGTCGCAGTTTGAAACCTGACTGTGCCAGACCGGCCCTGGCCGGGAGCTCTGATCAGGGGCGGCATTTGGCTGTCCGCCCCAGGGGGAGAGGGGTGGGTGGGTGAGCCGGGCACGAACTCGCCGAGAAGCGCGAAGGGTGTCTCCAGAAGTAGGTGGGCGAGTTCCGTCTCGGAGAAGGCGGATCATCGCTGGCCTCAGGGAATTTGCTTGACCGGGAAGATGGGCGGTGAGCTCGTGGGGGAGGGTGAATCGAAATAAATCAAGGGTGTAAATTGCTACTAAATCGGGAGGAAAAACAGGAAAAAAATCTAACAAATAATACAAAACATTAACATAAAGCCGTTTATGAATCATGCATACATTTTGTAGGCGAGAAGGCAGCGATGTTCCTGGTAGTGTATTTCTATGTAAACGACTAATGATATGTAAACCTTTTCCTACAATTACTGTTTACATTGCAATGACCATGAATATGACGCACAATTTCTGCATCCAGTATTACAATGGTTGCTGAGAGGGTGCATCTGAGATCTGTACTAGTTGAAATTGCCCACAAAGGAAAACAACTCGCCGCATCTTTCTCATGCGTGGTTTTCTCCTCCCTCCAGGAACTGCCCGCGGTATTGTAATCAACACTGGCGATCGCACTGTGATGGGACGTATCGCTACCCTGGCATCTGGCCTTGAAGTCGGACGCACCCCCATCTCCATCGAGATTGAGCACTTCATCCACATCATCACGGGCGTGGCAGTCTTCCTGGGCGTGTCTTTCTTTGTTCTTTCTCTCATTCTGGGGTATTCCTGGCTGGAAGCCGTCATCTTCCTCATCGGAATCATTGTCGCCAATGTGCCCGAGGGTCTCCTGGCCACTGTCACTGTGAGTTGAGAAGTTTTCAAAATCCCAAACTTTTAATATGCTGCCAAATAGAGAGGAGGTCCCAGCTTCTACAGGATTTCTGAGTATAGGTGAACTGCCTGTAAGTCTGTTATTGAAATGACTAAAATTAAGTGCCTGAATCTCTGTTTGGTTAGACTGCAGCCAATAGTAAAGTTTCCGTTGTGCAACAATGTTGCGAAATTGTGAAATGCATTCTGAGGAATTTAAGTGGATTGAAGTTCATGCATGGACTTGTATTTTGATTAGGCTTCCAAAGGGGTTCTCAATAGTTTTTAGTTTTTTTTTGCTAGAAGCTGTATTGATTCATTAAATCTAAGCAATCAAACCAAGTCCTTCTGTTTCTGGTGATGCTGTTACCTGGTCTGGGCCTGTAAGTAAATTCCAGGACTGGTAAATTCACAGGTTGTAAATTCCTACGTCCATATCTGAACCTTCTCCATTGAGGTAAAAGGTCAAGAAAGTCTTAAATTGGCATTGCTGCTCTGAGATGATTTCTGAACAAGGGCCCTCTCTCTGCTCTGCCTCTCCCAGGTGTGTCTGACTCTGACCGCTAAGCGTATGGCCAAGAAGAACTGCCTGGTTAAGAACCTGGAAGCCGTGGAGACCCTTGGCTCCACGTCCACCATCTGCTCTGACAAGACCGGGACCCTGACCCAGAACCGCATGACCGTGGCCCACATGTGGTTCGACAACCAGATCCACGAGGCAGACACCACCGAGAACCAGAGCGGAACCTCCTTTGACCGAAGCTCCGCCACCTGGGCTGCCCTTGCGCGCGTCGCTGGCCTGTGCAACCGCGCCGTCTTCCTGGCTGAGCAGTCGAATGTCCCCATCCTCAAGGTGAGGACTGTCGTTCGCTTTCCGGATATGAATGAATGGCTCGTCTGTTTACGTCGACTACATTGTGTAATTCCTGCTTTTAGACGTTTAGTGGTAGGTAAGAACCACATGATTTGGTAATGTTGCAGCATTCTCTGCCAAAAAACGCCACAGGCTGTTGAGGACGTTTCTGTGTAATTACTGCTACTGAGAACAAAATGCTCTTCTGTCTATAGGATTGGTCTGGGGCAGTTTCTTAACATGCTTTTCTGCTGCTTAATGTATTCTGATGCATTAGGTGCTCTTTGCCCATTAAAGATGAACAGTAGGCTCCTACTCTGAGCTTCTTGCCTTTTTGCTAACCCCATAAAATGAAGAAACTGACATTAAATGGTATGGTACGGTGTAGTTTTTGTAGACTCTTAATTGGAGTGTCGGTGTTGCATCACGCCTCATGAATAACTGGTTTATGTGTGACACAGCCCTGTTGCTGTTCTCCCTGGGTAATTTCTCCCCACACCCCTGAGGTGTTAATTTCAGTCTTGGCCTTCAGCTCCCACTGGCATAAGCAGTGGTTATAGACATTCCTCTCACTGTGTCTGCAGCTTTTATAACCTTCACTTAGACTATATTAATAAACATCAATCATCATCGTCATATTCTGTGTCCTCACCCGTTAAAGCCGATGATTAAGGTGTTTAACTGGCCCACTCGCTCATCGCTATGCCCTTTTTTTTTCTCCCCCCCTTCACAGAGAGATGTTGCTGGTGATGCCTCTGAATCTGCCCTGCTTAAGTGTATTGAGCTGTGTTGTGGGTCTGTGAAGGAAATGAGGGAGAATTACAACAAGATCGCAGAAATCCCCTTCAACTCCACCAACAAGTACCAGGTACATGGACCATGCCCTGTCGTCCCCTCTTATATTAATTGCTTTAAAGGCAATTTGAATCGCACTTTATTTATGTGTTTGTTCATGGTCGTTTCCCCCCCCCGCACAGCTTTCCATTCACAAGAACACTACCGCCTCTGAGTCCAAACACCTCCTGGTGATGAAGGGAGCCCCAGAGAGGATCCTGGATCGCTGCTCCACCATCTTGATCCAGGGCAAGGAACAACCCCTAGATGATGAGATGAAGGACGCCTTCCAGAATGCATACATGGAACTGGGCGGTTTGGGAGAGCGAGTGCTGGGTAAGGATGGCTCCCATGATTTACAGAGCCAAGCTCATGATGAAGAGGCTTAAGCACCAAGGGGTTTCAGTTTTTGCATTCCATCTCATGCATTTATTACCTCATTTTTGAAGTCATTTTTCAACTGTTTGCTGAAACTCTTGTTGGGCTGTTGATCTCCAGGACTGCAATTACAGTAATGAATTTGAACAAGAATCACAGCACCGAACCATACTGCCTTTGTTTTAATCAAACCGTTGAGAATGTGGTTGATGTTCATTTGACGTGATCATGTGTTTTACTCTTTCCATCATGCAGGATTCAGCCATTTTTCTCTCCCCGATGACCAGTTCGCTGAAGGCTTCCAGTTTGACACCGATGAGGTGAACTTTCCCACCGAAAATCTCTGCTTTGTCGGCCTAATGTCCATGATTGACCCTCCCCGTGCTGCTGTGCCCGATGCTGTTGGCAAGTGCAGAAGCGCTGGAATCAAGGTACATCTATCAAGTTACTCTCAATCCTTTGTAATAAAATTGATTTAAATTGCATCCAGGGCTGTAATCTGACCTGAATTTCTCTTGCATCAGGTTATCATGGTAACTGGTGATCATCCAATCACCGCAAAGGCCATTGCTAAGGGTGTGGGCATCATCTCCGAAGGCAACGAGACTGTCGAAGACATCGCTGCCCGTCTAAACATTCCAGTTCCTGAAGTCAACCCCAGGTAATGCTGATAGCCATTTTACAGGGAGGTAGGTGGGGCTGAGGGTACGGCTGGGGAGGTTCTTTCAGAAAGGCATCAATAACATGGACCTATAGTTGGAAGTAAGAGCAAAAGTTAAAAACCCAAATTTCGAGACGTTCTCTTTAACTTGAAAGACCCCTGAACAGCCCCATCTGGGCTAGTGCAGTTTGGTTGGAATTAAAGGCTTTTTTTTTTCTGCTCCTGTTTCCAGAGATGCAAAGGCATGTGTGATCCACGGTGGAGACCTGAAAGATCTGAGCGCAGAGCAGCTGGATGACATCCTGAAGTACCACACTGAGATTGTGTTTGCCAGAACCTCTCCCCAGCAAAAGCTGATCATCGTGGAAGGCTGCCAGCGACAGGTACTTTGCTGTTTTTTGGAAATTGGGTGATTAAAAAAAAAAATATATATATTTTTGAGGCCCCATCTTGGACCACCTTTTCTATACCTACGGTTGACTGCCATTCATTCTGTGGTGTGCTTGTTGTAACACAGCAATGTAGAAATGACTTTGATTAAATAGTTGCAGTCATTAACAGAAATGCCACTCTTTGCTACCTTCCCAGGGTGCCATTGTGGCTGTGACAGGTGACGGTGTCAATGACTCTCCTGCTCTGAAGAAGGCTGATATTGGTGTTGCCATGGGCATTGCCGGTTCAGACGTCTCCAAACAGGCTGCTGACATGATCCTCCTAGATGACAACTTTGCTTCAATCGTAACTGGGGTGGAAGAAGGTAAAAACCAACTTTAGAAGGGGTCTTGCGACTTTACTCCAGTTTTGCAGGCTTCAATTTTTACATGAGTTTCTTTGGTCCTCAGGCCGTCTGATCTTTGACAACTTGAAGAAATCCATCGCCTACACCCTGACTAGTAACATCCCTGAGATCACCCCCTTCCTCCTCTTCATCATCGCCAACATCCCCCTGCCACTGGGCACTGTCACCATCCTCTGTATTGACTTGGGCACAGACATGGTAAGGATGCAAACATTTCGGGAGCAATTTCATTTATTCCCCAGAAATGTCTCCATTTTGGTGACTAATATTCAGTTCCTCCTCTTACAATCCTCAAGGTCCCTGCTATTTCTCTTGCCTATGAAGCGGCTGAAAGCGACATCATGAAGAGACAGCCCAGAAACCCCAAAACCGACAAGCTGGTGAACGAGAGGCTTATCAGCATAGCTTATGGACAAATCGGTAAGGCCTTGTTTTGACCAGGGAAACATCCGTGTATCCGCGTCTTCTCACTTTAAAGCAGAGCAGGGAGAGGATTCAATCATGGGTTGGGTACTCTTGGAAAAGGGGACATGATCACCGCAGTCTCCCAATTGAGTGAGGTGAGAACTACCGGGAGGGGAGCACTGTGGATATAAATGCAGTCGTCCGTAAGGGCTGGTGCACGTTGGATCATTTCCGAAGTTCATGAGCTTGATTTCCATTTTGTGCAAAGTAGATTGAGTCACCCCTTACAATGCAGCTTTCTCCCTTCCCACTTGAAAGATTAATTCAAGGTTATGACGCTTTCTTCTGTATGCAGTTTCCTTTGTAGAGGCAATTTAAATTGCGAGGCCATGTGGGAAGGGGGAGCAGAGGATGGGGATGTGTGGGCAGTTATGCCCACGTGCCATGAAATAAATTCCTTTTAAAGCAAAACGACCAGGGACTTATGAGATCTAGCTAGTTTCACTTCTAACATGTTCAAGGTCTTGTTTTTAAGTACCATTGTTGAAGATATTTTGTAGTGGTTTGAATAAAATTCTGCCACCATTTCCCAACATGGGGATCAACATTAATACCATTACTTGCATACCAAAACAACATCTTGCACTATGGACAGGAAGAATGGATGTGTGCATATCACTATTTCCTAACAAACTCATGTGTTTTTAAATGCATGTTCTGCTAGACATTGCTGTTAAAGTACTCTTGTCAAATGTCAATTCTTTAATTAGCTGTTGCCAGCCCTCATTGTAAGGTCACTGTGCTATTGCTGAAAATTCTCTAGCAATGTTCAATTCCAGGCCTTGAGGGCTGCAGTGTCTGCAGGTATTTGATCCAACCAAGCACTACACCTGATTTCACTTATTGGCTGACTTCCTGGACCAAGGAGGTAAACTAATGAATTAAATCGGGTGGTGTAGTGTGTGGTTGGAGGAAACGCCTGCAGACACTGGCCCTCAAGGCCTGGCATTGAATAGCCCTATTCTACCATGTCAGAAATCTAGTTGCAGCGCCTTGACTTATCTCGTGATTATCTCGTGAGAATCTGATTCCCTACCTAACCGGTGACGTTGTGATTTCAGTGCGATTCTAAATGCCTCGTAGACCGCAGAAGCCATGTTGGTGAAGTTTTGGTGGTGTTTACCATGCGTTCTGTGATGACTAGTTTTGCTGTAAATGCTTAATCTGGCATCTACAACATTCTTCATCTGCCACAGTGCTGAAACGTCTTTAGCTAAACGGTGTCTTGAATCTGAAGCTTGATATATCTGTAGAATCTGAGCCTTGTTTTTCTGTCTTACTTCCTAGGCATGATCCAGGCTCTTGCTGGTTTCTTCACCTACTTTGTCATTCTTGCGGAGAATGGGTTCCTGCCTTCGGACCTGCTCGGTATCCGTGTGGACTGGGACGACAAATACATGAACGATGTGGAGGACAGCTACGGCCAGCAGTGGGTCAGTACCTGACACCAGAGTTCTGAGTTGATTAATATGATGGGGATGAGGACTATGAAGATCATTTGGAATGGATTTTCCAGTGCTTTGACGTGGAGGAACGAAGAACCTGAATCTGAACACTAATTTTGTTCCCTCTCTCTTTTCCCTTCATCTCAGACATATGAACAAAGAAAGATTGTGGAGTTCACCTGTCACACCGCCTTCTTCACCAGTATCGTGGTCGTGCAGTGGGCAGATTTAATCATCTGCAAGACCAGGAGAAACTCTGTCTTCCAGCAGGGGATGAAGTGAGTCTCTGAGCCAACATCGGCGGGGTCCACAAGAGCAACCTGATTGAATGAAGTGTACCATTGAACTAAAAATGTTTTTTTTTCTTCTTCTTTTTTCTCCCCCCCCCAACTTAGGAACAAAATCCTCATCTTTGGATTGTTTGAAGAAACTGCCCTGGCTGCCTTCCTGTCTTACTGCCCAGGAATGGACATCGCCCTAAGAATGTACCCCCTCAAGTAAGTTACAGCCACTGTCAATACCCTGCCATTTATGCTTCCTGGGCCTGGAAAGTTTTGCTTTGTTATACTAAATTGTATTTGAATCTTCCCTTACGTTTACATTTTGCGTTGTTTGTCCTCAGGCCTAACTGGTGGTTCTGCGCCTTCCCCTATTCACTCCTCATCTTCATTTACGATGAAATTCGAAAACTCATCATCCGACGCAGCCCAGGAGGTGAGATTAAAATGCATTTGACTTTTTCGCCCCCTGTGCCTGTTCTCAAAACTCCTACTGTATTTGCGATGAATTGCAAGTCGCATCACGTTTTCAAAGTGCTCAGTGATTTCTGTTTGATATGGTGTACTGTAAGATCAGGACAAAGCAATGTATAATGACGAGAACAAGCCACTCGGCCCATCTAGGCTGGTCGTTAAAGATTAATACATTGACTGGGGATTTTTAACCGCTGTGGTTGAAGCAAATGCTAAAAGCTCTTCTGTTCTTTTTCAGGTTGGGTGGAAAGAGAGACGTACTACTAGTGCACCCATCTGCGTCACAGTTCTTTTGCATGGTAGTCTTGCTGGTCTGAATTTTAACCTCAGTAACTTTTGGATGTTTTATATAGAGAATGTTTGACAACAACCTGAGATCGTACCAATACATTGTGTGCCTTTGTTCTGGAGCAGGACAAATTTTATACATGTTTTTAACAGTGTAATATAAAATAAACATTCAGTCAGGTCTTGCTGGAGTTCTCTTTTTTGGCGCAAAATAAATTTGAATGGCTTCTTTAAAGTTCTGGGTGTTGCTGTTTATGTTCAACGGGAATGATCAAGAATGACCGAAGAATGAGTTGGGTCTAAGAAAATTGGTTATTTATTACATTTTTGGTGGTTCTCCAGCCAAAAATGTAACTAAGTTCAAATAATATGGAAAGATGGCTACTCTAGCTAATAGTTCACATTTCAGAATTTGATGACACTGAGAATGTTTTGGGTTGTGGAACACATTTTGTTTCCCACTGCATGTGGGACACAGACTATGGTGTACTAGAACCACGTTTGAGGAATGACATCCTTGCTTGTCATATTGCCATCTCTGCATGTTCTACAGTACAACCGTGCCTTAGCGGTTCCTTTTTTAAAAACATTTTAAATCATGACCTAAAATGTACTTTCGCCATTCTTTACAAAGCTATTGCATATTTGTTGTCCACATCAATTGTGGGAGAGCTTTGATGCAGGTGTATTCTAAACATTAAGACGTGGGTAACTTTGCTGGCTTTTAATGCGTTTTTGATTTAATTCAAGCGCAATTGTAAAATACTCAGGGACTCTAATAATAGTGTACGGTCTGGGCCATCGCATGTGATCTTTGCTTGATCGAAATGCAGAGGATGCCCTTTTGTCATCTGTTACAAAAAATGATATGTGTACGTTTCTAGCATCAGAAAGGCTATTCTACACCTAACCATTCTAGTAGGCTATTCTTTTTGGATACAATTACTGTTTGAGATTATACTGATATGTAGTCTCTGGATCTACCATTGTGGGACTTCATATTTCACTATGGTAATATCAGGGGAAACCTCTGATCTGTACAAAAAGATCTGAAACCTGAAGAGTTGTTTTCCAGCTAAGCCAAGTAGTCTAGACAATTATGAAAAATGAACTGCTCAATGGGGTACAAAAGGATTGACACGGAATCAACCTTGGTCAGAGAACACGTGTATCGTTTGGCTTTCACAAGAGTGGTTTTCTATACTACGACTTGGACAAAGTTCTCATTGGATTGTTTCACAAATATGAGGACTTGAGTGAATAATTGACATTTTTGATTGAAAGAAGATACTCAAATGACTACTGTTTGTATAAGAGATTTGTTACAGAGTTTGGTACATATAACTGAGAGGGGGACATTGATAATATTCAGTGTAGGTTGGCGAAGAGCACGTGTAAATTCCTGTGCAGGCTTTGGAATTGGAGTCAGTTTGCTAACCAAACCAGTTAGTTTAGTTAGCAAGTGGGTGTAGGGATATAAATAGAATATTTCACTTGTCAAGCAACCCTCAATAAGGTAAGAAAAGTAAAACGAGATATTTTTTTAATTTTTTTTTATTTAACAAGAATTTCTTTGCACATGCATGGAAAGATTCACAAATGGCTGGCATTTCGTTTATGCTCTAGTCGACGACGCGGCTGTTTAAATACATGTGCACAACCCCAGTGACCTGTAAACATTCACCAGTTTAAACAGCTGCTGAAGGCAGGCCGCAGGAGCCTGGTCAAGTTGACGGGTTGCTAGTGCACAATGCTATGAGCAATTGTATGTCACCTTGCGGGACTTGTAGCCACGTTCAGCAGGGGCACAATGACGATTCGGTTCCAGAATGGGGGTGTCACTGCACCGAGACCGAGTGCCTCAGCTGGGCACCCCACCGGGAGCACCAAGGTCAGTTTTTTGAGGGAAAAACCACTCTTGCGTTCATAGGGCAGGAAATACTCCTACATGTGCAAGATCTGATCTGCTAGCTAGAGGTGATGCATGATCCCAGTCCCATGGCTGCCTGCAGGCTGAGGATATTTATACAGTATACACTCAGGCTAAGAGAGGCAAAGGGAGAGGGAGGGAGAGAGAGAGCGCTAGAGTCATGTTGGCATGGATATAGTTCAATAGCCAGGAACTATTTTAGTTTCCATTTACCGAACACTGCAAACGTTTTGGTCTTTTGCCTTGAGTTAATGCAGAAGTTACTGAGAGACCATTCATATGCTTTTCATTCAAGTCAACGTTTTGCTTACATGCAGACATGAAAATAAGAATTGGTTTAACATCCGGTTTACTGGGGCTCAGAAATTCAACAGCCAGAGGGAATCAATGGTCAAATTTTGGCTAACCTTGCTTTTATTTTATTTATTGACAATCACCATGTTAATTGTTTACATTTTGACAAACTTCACCGCAAGAGGCCTAATGACAGCATTATCTGCACGTGTTGTATCAGATAAAATATTTACCTTGAGGTACTGTACTCGTGACTTAATGTCAATGCAGTATTTAAGAGGGACTATTACTCTCGGCACAAATATTATTGTTAAGAAAAACACTCTGACCAAGAGTGTATATTGTATCTGTTATAGGGCAACAGTAAAACATGTGACCTAGCTAGTTGTCATACCAATAGGCCTACACTGCACATTAGTCGGATAGGTGTGTAAGATTAATGGATACAGAACAGTGTGGGAGAGAAACCTTTTCAAAGATTTCAAATGAAACTCTATCATATACATTTTACATTTTACATTTTAAGCATTTAGCAGACACTCTTATCCAGAGCGACTTACAAGATGTGCATTAATACAAGGTAAGAACAATCATAGTTAGCGCACAAGATCAGTGCAGTAATACAGCAGTAGACATCATTGGAGGCGTTTGCGTATCATACCTGTAACACTGGGAAAGAAAAGGTTAGTGTGTTTTGTTTTAGTTTTTTTGTTTTTTATAGTGTAGAACAAGTAAACAGTGGTGACAACAGATTGACTAGATGGACAGTGTTCAGTGGTAGTGGAGTCTGAAGAGGTGGGTTTTGAGTCTCTTGCGGAAGATTGCAAGTGATTCCCGGTCCTGACCGATTGCGGGAGGTCGTTCCACCAGCGAGGATCAGGACAGAGAAGAGGCGAGACCGCGAGGAGCGGCTGCCAGGCGCCCGGAGGGAAGGGACAGTCAGTTTGCCAGCGGAGGCAAAGCGGAGGGGTCTGGGCGGGGTGTAGGGAGTGATGAGTGACTGGAGGTATGGGGGAGCAGTACCTCTGGCCGCTTGAAAAGCAAGCACCAGTGACTTGACTGATGCGTGCTGCGATGGGGAGCCAGTGCAGAGAGGAGAGTAGAGGGGTGACGTGGGTGAACTTCGGCTGGTTGAACACCAGGCGAGCGGCAGCGTTCTGGACTAGTTGCAGTGGCTTGATGGCACAGGCTCTATCATATATAAATTCTTGACACTAGCCCTAGGTATTTTCTTACTACAAAAATAGTAAATAGAAAAACTGAAGTCTTCAGTTTTGTTTTGCCATATTTGTATACAGTTCAAAATTACATGCAAGGTTTCGTTTCCATAAGTAAATTTTTCATTCTGTCTATTCAAAATCTCAAGGAAAATACGTTTTGTGCTCTCTAACTAGAACTCAACAGAGGTGTGGGTCATAGAAGTGGGATTCCTAAAAGAGATAAATACTGATACTGTACGTGTAACTAAAATGTAGTTAAGAATGAATTGATTTAAGTCATGATGCCTGAACCATGCTAAGAGCCAGATTAGGTATAATATCCATTAATGTGTTAGCTGTCAAAGTTGTTGGAGAAAAAACATATATTTTCAATGAATGCATTCATGTATTTTCTAAGGATTCATTATAAATGAAAGCAGTTAGTCTTCCCTTTCCTTTCACCATATAGTTATCTAGCTAGGTGAATTATAATTACGATTAAATATAAAACTGTCTTGGCAAAAGGTGTGCGTGTGTGCATGCATGTGGGTATGTGTGTGTGTATGTCTTTGTGCATGCATAGTGGTACGTAGAGGTGAGGTGGGGAAATGGCCCCCACAATAGTAGCACCCTCCAATCAGCATCTAGGAATGGTTCAGTCATCTAATCACTAATTAGAAATTTGTCTGGTGACGAGTAACAGCAAAAGCCAGAAAGTCCACCATTGCATGCAAAACTTTGTTTGACTCTGCAAGGTATA
Source organism: Aldrovandia affinis (assembly GCA_029706075.1). Taxonomy (NCBI): domain Eukaryota; kingdom Metazoa; phylum Chordata; class Actinopteri; order Notacanthiformes; family Halosauridae; genus Aldrovandia; species Aldrovandia affinis. The sequence goes on along the minus strand of JAINUG010000026.1, from coordinate 471,344 downwards.
CGAACGATTGGCTTAGATGCATGGTTATTCAACTTTGGCTATCAGACGTTGGCTTCAGATTTTATAGTTATTGGAAGTAGTTTCATTGTTTTGTTTATTTATTTAACATGAACTGAGGATGTTCAAGCAGAGCTAGGTTTCATTTGCATATCATATTAAATTGTGTTTAAAATAAAACCTTTCATCATCCACTTCACTTCCCGGAACATTTATTGCTTGAAGCTTTCCTCAGGCTATACTGAAATATACACATACTTCGTGCAGGATATAATTTTACAGAACAGGTAACTGAGCAGAGTTCCCAAAGCTGCTATTGGAGCACAGCAGTAAAAACATTTTTATTTTGGTTGTGTTGGGGGTCTTCTCATTGTCCCTAAAATGGTGACATTTTGCTTTGAGAGTAATACAATCAAAGTATAAATCAAAGGAGGTTATATTAATGGTATATAATGCCTTTGTAAGACCTCACTTAGAGTACTGTGTGCAGTTCTGGGCACCACATGGCAAGAAAGACATAGAATCCCTTGGGAAAAGTACAAAGAAGGGCAACTAAATTGGTATCTCGTATGAAACTTAAAAGTTATGAGGAAAGACTTAAGATGCATAGCAAAAGGAGAATAACGGGAGATTTGATTGAGGCTTTCTAAATTCATAAAAGGGATTAACAAAGTGAACTACCAAAGATAGTTTAAGTTGACTTCAGCTAGCAGAACAAGAAGGCACAGGTGGAAATTAGGTAAAGGTAAACTCCACACGGATATCAGGAACAGATTGCCAGGTCATGTAGTGGAAGCAGGAACTCTTGGGGTATTCAAGTCCGGGCTTGATGCAGTACTGGATATTCTTTAGACTAGGAAATGATGACCCTAGATGGGCCGAACGGTCTGTTCGCCTCATCATGTATTCTTATGTTCAATCCGTAGCTGCCCTATTGCATATTGCATATTAAACTGTTTCTCTCAATGAAAGTAATAAGTAAAAATGAATCAAGCAATCCTATATCTATGCTCATATTAGAAAAAAGGGCTATATTACAGCTTGCAAAAAACATTCTCAAACTGCAGTGTTTCTGGGATAGTATCTGATTAGCAAGGCCTCGTGAATGTGCCCCATCTGCTCATTCTCCTGGTCTTCAAAGGCAAGCATAATTTGTCCAGCTGGGCCAGGAAATCCACTGAAGTCTGTGGTAGTCATGAAATCGGTAATGTACTTTTTTCAAATTTAGCAAAATAAACTAAGGATGTGGGCTTTGAAGTTTTTGTGTATGTATTTAATTTAATCTATGGCACTTGAATTGAATGAACAAACATGTTTTCAACACAATTTTGTCCCGCTTAAAATGCTGCACCCTCTTTATATTTGAGAATCATAAGAAGCAAATGGAAACAGGAATCCTACATGTAAAATCAGGTCTTAGAGGTGGTGGGGTGGGATGGGGGTTTCCATTGAGACGTCTAGATACAAACACAGCTGACAATAAGCAGGCATCTTTAGTCCAATTTGAGATTATTTTCTGTGGATCATGATTAATTGATGTTCATTTCACTGTGACCCAGCATTTAATCTGTGCATGGACAAGCCAACCACCAAGGAGATGTGGGAACTGAATGAAAACATTAGTATAGCCTCCGAGGCAAAAGGAAGGAAGGAAGGGCAAAATGAGAGGAAGGGAGAGAAGGAAGAGAGAAGAGAAAGGAAGCATGGTCCAAATTTTTCAAAATTGTCTGCGATGGCTTGATCTCACAATTAATGAGTTGTTTCCTTCCCAAGATTGGAATAATCCACAAATGAAAGTAAATTGAATTGGTTGCATCACTGAGCTGTCACTAAACAGGCGTCCAGTTTGTTGGCCTGTGTATTTTCCACAGCGCTCTCCAAACCCCTCAGTTCAGGCTTTATTAGATGATGAATTGAGGCACAGTTAAAGCCCCCTTTGCCTGTTCTGGGGAAGTTTATTGTTTCTGCAGAATGTGGCTTGGCAAGCCTTACAAGAACAGCATTAGCCAAAGGATCCAAAAAGAGAAGCGGGCTCTTGTGCCGTTGAGAAAAGAGCAGGAGATGGATCAGGGTGCATTCTTTCAGGACCAGAATAGAAGCTCAGCTGTGAACAAAATGACATTCTCTCAGAGCTCCCCTCCTCAATCTGCATACTTGTTCTCTGCCGGCTACACATGATGTTCATACTGATTATATTATTGCATATTTAATATATAATAATATATGCCATTTAGGAGAAGCTTTTATCCAAAGCGACTTACAGTACTGAATGCATACATTTTTCAGTATATGTGGTCCCAGTGGGAATTCAACCCACAACCTAAGCGTTGTCAACACCATGCTCTACCTACTGAGGACCACTACAATTTTATATTATAATTTAATAATAATATTTCATTCATTATAACTGAAATGCAATATAATCTTAGTTGTGTCTATAGAGCCTTCCTGCATATTACTAGCTACCAAATACTAATGGTATAAACACTCCCAAACCCAAGGCTTATACACATAGGGAATAAACAAGTTTCTCTGTACCCATATGAAATGGAGATATCTTGCTCTTTCCCCCATAATATAAAAATGTAACAACAAGATAGAATGGTCAAATAAAAACATAAGGAATAAAACATCAATGCCATAATATGTGTCATATAGAGAAATTATCACAATTATTGTAACATGATAGAATATGTTGTATAACATCAATACATTATTTTACAAAGAACAATATTTTGGTAAACCGCAACTGCATGCAGTTTTTCCATGGGACTCCTCTGAGAATGTCACTAACCTTATTTTTCTCACAGTCCTCACTGTTGACGAAAGGTGTACCTTAATGACAGTGTAAGTGAAAACCGGGCCTGTGGTGGAAACAGAGTAATAAAGAAAAGGATTACCAGAGCTGTACTTTCATAGATTTGCTGGGATCTGTGCAGAGGGCAGAGGAAAACAACTGTAACCTGTTTCCAGAGACAGCACTGCACAAACAAAGAGCTGTTACTCCTCACGCGGGCGTGTTTCAGCTTTCTCACAGGAACGGCTCTGTAAATGACTCCATCTCTGTCTCATGTCTCCTGGAGCTTTGCTTAGCTGTATTTAAAGGATTTGCCATTGTCTGTGTGGAGAGATAATAGTGTTTAAAGTTTCAGAGTTTGCGGAGGCCATGGCAAATGTTCAGCGTAAAAGAAGGGACAGCAAATGCAGAGATATGGAGATACAGAAATGTGTATTAAGCTGAAATGTATTCTGTAACGAAACATTGCAGATATGCAAATGAATGTCAAGCCGTATTTGTGTTTCTCTGTGCTTCTTGTTTCTCTCGTTGTTGTTTCCTGGTGTCTGTGGAGGCTTATTTAATACACCAGTTGGAATATAATGAGATTTGATGGCTATTTTCAGACATTGCCAGGGGCAACAGGGTCAACAGCAATAGCAACGAGCAAGTCAAGAGACTTAAAAGCAAGAGTGAAAAATAATTATCGGGGAAACTGAAAAGAAAATCACGTTTTAAAACCAAAAGAAAAAAGGTAGCAGGGCCACCCTTTTAAAAATTATCCGTTGCACCGACTGCATCAAGAGCATTTATTCTTTATTTATTTATTTATTATATATATATTTATTTAGCATTTATAATTAGATCCTCTTCCTTTCTTTTTCAGTGTGCAGATTGCCTTTAATTAGTCATTGAGTCCTGTAACTTAATGAATCTTCTTAATCTAATCAAGGAGATTTGTACCAGTGAGCTGTTTTATAGGACAAGCAGTTCCCCTTATGAATGTAATTCTGTCATCTCTCCATGAAAGCAACACTTTGGCATACTCCTATCAGCACTGGTCTGATCTCTCTCATTGTTTTCCCCTTTGTTTGTTTGTTACTGAGACTTTCATCCTCAGGCCGCATTACTCTTTCCATAATTTCAAAATAAAAGCGGCCGTCGCTGATTCACAGGTGCTCTTGGCAGGCGATGCCGGCGCTCCCCTGCTTCACTCACGCAACACATTCAGGCTCATTCATCCTCTCCACAGTTCATTGTTGTCAGTGGGCACTTTGAAGCCCACTGACAAAATAAAAATATTTTCCCGGTGGGGGAGCGGAGGGGCCGGCGGGAGCCCGTGCACATGCACGGCCCGGGGGAGCGGAGCGGTAACGAGGGGCCCTAACGAGCTCGCCTCACCTCCAGCACCCCGAGCACTGCCCCCGGCACACTCACGGCCTGTCGCCATGGTACCGTAACACCCACCATGGGTTAATGAGGGAGTTTATATATAGCATCCTGAGAGACACCTGGTGACACCCACCCCGACAGGGCCTGGCTTCACTTATTGCACCCAGCAGGATACGTGGAAGAGGAGAGACTGACCATCAACAACAGCTGGAGCAGAGCAGAAGAGCCAGCTGTGTGGACCGAGGAGGGAAGAAACGGTCCTGTGCTTGACAACAGGCGCCTAATATTTACATGTAAAAAGTGTTAAACTTTAAAACTGTAACATTAATGATACACCTTATGAAATGAGTAAGGCCAAGTTATCTACTGCTGTTTATTCATTCACATGTTATCTAAATTACATTGGCCAGAGTTCAGTTACTGATAACATTGTGACCTGGGATATTGAATTCAGGCTTAATGAGTTTATTTCAGAAGATTGGTTTGAGGTTCTGTCCACGTTCCAACAACATTATATCCCAGAATGTAGTTCATTCCATTGAGAATTCAAGACAATGGTATGAATTCATACAGTATATGTCAACATGAGGGAATCGAGCAATAATAATAAAAAACTATTCAAAAGGTGATTTCAAAAACCCATGTTTTCTGAATTCTGAAAGTTATTCGTCAAATTAAAAAACAAAAGATAATGTGGCAAACAAGAACCAAATTGAAGTCAATTTACAAGACATTTGACTTATGTTTTATGCTTCAATATAAGACATTAGAAATCCATTATGAACGTTATTAACCAAATTTTAAAAAACAGCCTAATGTGGCAAACAAGAACCAAAATGAAATCAATTTACAAGACACTTGAGACATTGCCACCAGGATTCATTTGCATTTATTGGATTATAGTCACTCACCAGCAAGGATGTTTTTCACACCCTAAGTTATGTCTTAGCATTTAACAAAAAACCCCATCTTAGTTTATACCTGGTAACATTTTTCAGCACAATGTGAATGGCCTCGATTGTTTAAAAAAATTAAACGATGTTCTTCAAAGGCAGAGTCTTAAATCCAAGTGTTTTCAGTGGCTAGGCCACATGTGGTTGTGCTTTGCTGAACTGGAATGCCTAAACGGCACATAATAAAACATTTGCTATAAGGTGCATTGCAGCTACAAGACAAAGATAACGCATCTCTTATGTGTCCATATCAATTTCATCTCAGCCAAGGGATTCCACTACTGGGTGTTCCCCTTCCTCTGGCTATAAGTGCCTGCTGGGGTGTTGTACAGGCCTAAATGCACCTCTGTGATGCCTGTGCTGTTGTGTTTAGTTAAAAACGGGAACCCTGCAAGTATACGCAAGTCTGTTTTCAACAAGATCAAAATATGCAAGAAACCATAAGACAAAGATAGGCATGTTGGTACCCTGATGTAATTATGGTACATGTTTGAGAGCTGTGTGTGTGTGTTTGCTGGGGAGAGACGGGCTACTTTAGTCAAATTCTGCCTCATAATAGCACAGCGCAGATGGATCTATCAGCAGGCTGCAATATGAATGAATGGGGGCCACGCAAAGTACACTGCCATTCTTTTTTTGTAGACAAAGGGATGGTGATTGAATTACTGCACTGATGATGCCTAATGGCTGTAACAATGTGTTAATGTCAGTCAATTAGTCCCTACGTGGAAACATACCGAACACAGCATTCACAGCTGATGTATAATTTTATCAGCACACACCCATTTCTAAGCTCCAGCTGTCTCTTTACGTTTCGGAAGATCCCTTTTATTTTTCGTTTCAAGGCACTGTTCCCTGGTGGCGCATGTCTTCTTCTTCAGGTCAACACACCATGTTCCGATAATGTTTCTGTGACATTGTTGTGGGGTTGGTTATGGTGTTCTGTGCTGTGAGAACACTATGTGCTAGTGGGATATTGCCCATTAAGTTCAGTGGGAGAGAAGCCCTTATCTGTAGTGGCGGCAGTACGTCAGCCGTGGGACGGGGGGAGGGGAACGAGGCGTGATCATCATTATACACTGTCAGATTGTGCTCTGCCACTCCAGCACATCCCACATATGCTTAGAATTTCTAAATAAATATGCAGTATTAATGACAGGGATCGGTGAAAATGGGGTGCGCATTGAGGGAACTACACTGACATATATGGCAGAGAGCCTAAAATCTCAATTCACTTTTTGCGTTTCAATGCATCTGAGAATTTCTCAGAGGGTGTTTTCGGTAATTACAATGTGTGCCATCTGTTACGGACTGTGTGCCATTGCAGTGCAAATACTGTATGTGGGGCAGCGTAATGAGGTCGTGAAATTGTTTAATTTTTCAGAGAGCGGTAGCCTATATGCTTTGTTTAGCATGCCTTCCCCAGGGGAGGTTGCAGCGTGCGCGCGTGCACACATTCCTCTGTAATAATACACAGCAGTGCAGGAACTAGGCCACATTTAGAGAGATTCTCACCTATTACACGATGCTGACTTACACATGAATAGAGGCTGGACACAAAATATATACACACTCACATTCAACAAACACCTCATCATCATCATCATCATCATCATCATCATCATCATCATCATCATCATCATCATCATCATCATCATCATCATCATTTGTATGTAATTGGAAAGGTCCTGTTCCAATGGAACATGTGTGTGTGTGTGTGCCTTAGTAGGAAATTATCTTTCTAGTGCTCTGTATGTAAGTGAGTTTCAGGGCTGTGTACATATATGTGAAGGTCCTTTTAAAGAAATGGGCAAAACATATTTCATCCTAGGACAAAAACTAATGATACTGGTCCAGTTAGGACGGGACTGTAAAGTGACTGCTGAATTCAGCACACAGCTGAGCTCCGCTAAAACCCACAGACCTGGGCGGCGGATAGTGTAGCCACATTTTGGCTGGTCCGGTGTGGTGTGCGCTGCCTGTCAGCGGCGCGGTTCGAAACCCACGTCTCCACCAGACCGGCCCTGGTCGTCAGCCCCGATTGGGGAGGGGGGAGGGTGAGGTGGCATGGGTTCGCCGTGAAGCATGGAAAAGGAGTCTCCAGAACGTGGGTGGGCGAATGCCGTCTCGAAGGAAGCGGAATTCGCAGCCCACGGAAAATGAACTTGCCTCCTAGAGACGAGCGGCGGATCTGTGTGGGGAGGGTTAAATGTAAAGAAATAGAGGGTATAGTTGGCCACTAAATTGGGAGAAAAACAGGAAAAAATCTGAAACAAATTTAAGAATAAAAACCCCCACAGACCTGTGGTGACAAACAGCACAGATATCAGCATGGACACCTGGCCTACACATCAGTGAAACTCTTTCAGAGCCATTGAATAATTCATGCACCATGAAGGGAAAAGGAAAAGTCCGGAAATACTGCCTGCAATTAGCATGGTTGTCAAAACACACACACACACACACACACACACTCACACTCACACGCACACCACACAAAAGAGAGAAACACAGTCATTTGAAAGAATATTACAATTTAGGAATTCAAATTTTCTGTAGATTTGTTTTTCCTTTCTGAAATGAATGGTAATTACGAAATGATCATGTTGCTAAGGGAACAATTGCAGAGATGGAACAGAAATCAAGGGGACAAAAACAATGTATTTAATATTGGTAGTTAGCAGCTGGTGGGCTGGAATCTGAGTGCTGTCTACACTATATTAAATCCTATTTATATCATGGGGGAAATCTTGCAAATGGTTTAATGCTTATGTTTTAATTGAATGGTTATTGAGATGCATAAATATGCATAATCGGTGGGGAAATATCACTCATTATAATGTGAGGTTGAGTGTAGAAACTGTGTGGACCTTTATATTAGTTAATCACCATGAGCTATCATTGGCCTGCTTTTTGTCAACAGTGGGCTATTTCCCTCTCTCTTCCAGTTGAAAATTCTTCCCTGCATGCCGTTGCCCCATTTCCCATGCCTCCTTCTCCCATAGCCCAAATCTTCCACACCCATAAGGAGTTCCTTAAATGAAAAAGAGAAAGAAGTATGTGCAATTTATTCCTCACTCCATCAGGCAGTTACCCGATGCTGTAAGGACAATGTACTCCTGCCTCAGCGTACTTGGGTGTTGACTTGAACTGTAACAGACGCACTGGAAATGTGGATTGGTGATGGCCCAAAGGGGGGTTGATGGCTCAAGGGAGGGGTGATGGTCCAAAAGGGGGTGATAGCCCAAAAGGGACCAGAGAATAATAGGGCATTGACACGCATGGAGAGGTGACAGCAACCATTTGGCTACCTGCCACCTGATTGGTGGACAGGAACAAGCATTATATTTCAGCATTTTATTTCAGGAGTATAAAGCCTGCAGTCAAAAAAACACCACTTGGTATTAGACTTGACTTGCTTTTACCCAGTATTTTCCATACTGTAAATGCGACTGTTTTTGCTTTGTAATTAATTGTCATTCACCTCAACTTTGGCACCACAACTCTTACTTCACAAGAAGGAAAACTTCCTACCACGCCATAAAGTTAAAGTTAAGCATGTCAACACAGCACCAACATGCATTCTACGAGAGCATATGTGTTATCTGGGGTAGATAGCGACTGATAGGCCAGGCTCATTAGCTGATAGATTGACTGAGACGAGACAGAAAGCGTCAGAATGATAAGAAGACTGGGGAATTTATCTGAAAGCAAATGAACAATGGTGCATTTATATGGCTTCTGTTCAATGCGAAGCGCTCAGCACTACTCAGTCATTCAAATTGTGATCACATGAAAATGGGAATCGCCATTTAAAGGTTGAACGATTTCACAGCGACCGCTGACATCAGTTCTGTACATGAGAACTAAGGAAAGGTTGCACTAATTTCAGTTGAACTCACTCACTCAGTTGGACTCCTGTCCATTTCATCCAGATGCTGCCCTTTGGCTGGTGCTAGATTTTGATGTGTCTCAAGATTCTCCAATTTAATGGTCACGATTCTCGCTTTTGATTTATAGTTCAGACTTTGGCAGCTGCTTAAATGATGCAACGCAAGTGTAATAATGAAAATCTGCGCAGAAAATTCTTCCGGAAGTATATACTATTTTCGACACTTTTCTCACTGTGTGCTTGGAGCGGGCAGCAAGTATTTAGATTTTAACATACCAGTATGTACATTTAAATGCACTGCTTTTTTTTTTTTTATTACAAAGGCATTGTTAATAACATCCCTTTTTTTCTAGCAATGCTTTGAGTGTTCAATAAGGAGAGATTCGAAGTCATAAAACATGTCACAGTGATGGAGCTGGGAGCGGTTGGGTTGCAATGATACTTGCCGACGTGGGTGGGGAAGTATCAAGAGGAAGAGATTTAGGTCTAACTATCATCGAGATGCTGCTAGCTGGGTGGCGGATAGCGTAGCGGTCTAACGCACCATATTTTGGCTGGTCCCCTGTCAGGGACGTGGTTCGAAACCCGTCTGTACCAGACCGGCCCTGGTCGTCGGTCCATTTGGCAATCCACCCCAGGGGGGAAGGTGAGCCGGCTCGAGTTTGCCGTGAATCACGTAAGGGTGTCTCGAGAACATGGGTGGGCAAATTCCATCTTGACGGAAACGGAGTTCACTGCCCTCGGAGAATTAGCTTGCCTCATAGAGACGAGCAGTGGATTTGTGTGGGGAGGGTAAATCTAAACAAATAGAGGGTGTAATTGGCTACTAAAATGGGAGAAAAACTGGAAAAAAATCTGAAACAAATGTAAGAAGAAAAAAAGGAAGCTGCTAGCTCATCATTGGTGGGGGAACTCAAACCGACTTGGCCTGGGCTAGGAGAGCCACAGCCAGCCGTGGCACCTCCCGATGGACACTTGCGGTCCTGCACCTGTCCAAAAAGGATCCCTCGTTTACTCAAGTGTTACCTTTATTTTGTGAATTACCTGTATCTCATTCATTTTCATCATCTGTAAATTAGGGTTTGAGTTGTTAATCAGGGACACCGCAGGAGGCTGACCATGACTGGCTCCTATAGGCCTATTATTCTATTATAATAGAATATAAAAATATCTACAGAGTGGAACAAACTGTATCTGTCTATGATCACAAAATAGAGGACAGTAAAGACAAAGACAGCAACATTGTACATATTGTGACATGTTTGCATTATGCACATGTCGCAAGAATACAAAAGACATACATATTTTAGAGTGTCTCATTTTTTATCTCAAGTCATTAAAGAACGTATCACATTGAAGACAAGGGGGTGAGCTGGCAATGGCTCTGTGTACATAAGGAGCCAGGCACATGCTATCTTCCTGCTTCTGTGCGTCATGTTCTTGTCAATGGGACAGATAAATGACTCTGTGACAGCATCACGTGCCCCTCAAGGCAACAGAAAGACATATTGAATCAGTATATGATTTAATACGTCAGGTCAAAAACAAAAACAAGCTTTTACACTTCCTGAATTTACAGCCCAACTATACAAATCAATACATGAGTGAATCATCTCTATGATGTATGTATGTATGCATGTATGTGGGTGTGTGTGTGTGTGTGTGGGTGGGTGCGGGAAAGAGACCTACAGATCACTCTCTCTGCTCCCGGGTTGGTCATATAACCAGTCAGCCCAACATGGACGCCTCGAGGAGAGCTTGCATTTTATCATACTCTGTCATCTCCAAAAAGGTCGCTCCCATGAACACATATTTCATTTAATCTTTTCCAGGTAATCTGTTATTCTGGCCCCAGTGATGACTCTGAGGGGCAGCCATTTTGTTCCCAGTGGTGCTAACAGTATCTGAGCCTCCAGAGCTGGTGGTAGTGCTAATTGCCACCACTGTCTGAGAAACAGCCCTGAATGGGAAAGTTGGCACTTCCTCTCCTCTCCCCCTTTCAAGGAGTCCCAGTCATGTTTCCTGTAGTCTGGGACCATGGCAATAAGGGCCACTTTTTCCCTCATATGTATTTTATACGCATATGGTACTGTGTATAATATCTTTAAGTGAATAGTGTATGTTTAAAATATCGAACGTATGTGCTATTCAAATAAAGTACAGCAGCAAGGTGTGCTGAAGAAACAGTGTATGTTTGAGAAGACCTGTGACCAAAACAGGGACTGTTTGACAGCTGTATGTGGGATCTGCTCCTAGATTGACAATCATTCTGGCAGTTCCTACCCTTCACGGCTAAACATCCAGAGCTTGCCTTTTCTCCTCACTAGCCCCCCGGTGGTGGAATAACCACAGGACTTCAGAAGGACTACAGAATCACTCACCTTCTCATTCTGACTTAAAATCTTACACAAAATGGGATTTAAGACCATTGTCAATAGGTAATGTTGCTCTTATAGGCCTTTGTTAGGCTCAATGTGAATACTTGTATGATGCATGTATTGTACCCATACCTACATCATGGTTAATCACTGTGTTACTACCTGTTAAGGTATCTTGCAATCATGGCTTTGTGAGTCTCACTGTACATAAATAAATATACATATTAATAATCTGCACACGAGAGGCATACTCCAGAATTCAGTTATGGAATTTATGATAACCTCCCACTGTTGCTCCCGCACTTCACCTTATCAGGGCAATGCCATGGCAACACGAGTGAGAACTTGCCCACGAGTGCAAGGGCTCTATATGTAGGCAGAGACAGATGTGATGATATATTCTCCTTATGTAAGTAGGAATACGGAGATATGAGCAAATACATTGCCCTGAGATGTGAATATTTACTCTACACTATGTCAGCCAGACGAGAGATAAATGTGCAGATGCTATCTATTTTTATATGGTTGAGTTTTGTCATTTTGTTTCTGCCCACAATGTACATTACATGAAACATATTTCTGAAGCCCCAATTAATATTGATCAAAAAAGTTAAATCCCCTCTCTGACTAATGAAATGATATAATGTTTATATCATTTCATTCAACCATCAAAATCTCTCAAGAGGGGGACTGCTGGGTGGCTCATCCTCTTAAGACACTGTTCTAGTGTGTGGATGAGCCAGACCGTGCCAGTGCCGACTGTGGCCTGCAGCCCCATGGGTGACGCAAAATTAGCAGCAGCATCGCCCAGGGAGGGAGAGATTCAGTTGGCCAGATAATCTGTGTCTCGTCACACACCAGCGACGCCCACCGGTCAATTGAGCGTCCATAGGCTGCCAGTATAAAGCTGCGCATGTAAGTGTCTTCCTCCGACTGTGCAAGCTTAACTTGCGGTAAACTGCGGTGTGAGTAGAAGCGAAGACTGACATCACGTGTTCTGGAGGAAAGCACGTGCTTGTCTACGCTCTCCCGAATTGAAAAGCGGAGGTTGCAGCGAACGCAGCTTAGAATACAACTAACAACAACTGACAATAGAAGAATATCTCTGTCAGTTCCAATAACAAGTGATCCCTGCTCATGTTCCCTGAAGCGTCCTTTCTCAATGGTGAAAGATAGGTTAGCCCAGTGCTATCTGATTTAGGTGTGCTGGCATACTTAAACAAAGGTGTCTCAATGTGTTTGCAAAAGGAGACTATATTGTAGACTGCAGGTCTTGCTGTATCGGTTACTGAATTGAATGAAATTAAACTTGTACTTGGTACTTCAGCCAAAAAATAAACACACACACAAATTAAAGAGCTAGATCTGCAGCAGCAATCTATAAACCAGAAATAATCATTTTCACAGGCATACTTGATGTAAGATCCATTCCAAGTGAGTCAGAGGTCAACCTGGTCATATCCCTTAATGCTAGCTTAGCTGATTAATACAACATGATTGAGTTGTTTTGTGAGCGCATACTTACAGTTGTCCGTGTGAAATCATGTTTTGAAACAAAGAAAATATGGACACTTAAGGAGAAAAAGTGACTTTCCAAATTGGAGTAGCTAAAATGGTACAGATGTTTCTGACCCACATCTGCCCCATGCACTCTCTTCCCATAGACCATGGCATGTGTTTACATAGTGATTGCAAAGCACCATTGCAGAACATATTGAGGTCAGGCCTGTCCCTCACTGCAGCTCAAAATTTAAATGATGGGTTCTACGCAAAGAAGAATGACGCTGGGTTTACCAAACAAGATTTTCCGCTCACTGCCCCTGAGCTTGTCCCCAGGCAGTATAGAATTGAAATATTTCTTTGGGGTTGCTCATCCACCCTGCAGTACCTCCATTCAGCCACAATATTTTTTCTATAAAGTACTTGTGAAGTCAGGAAACCTCTTTTTATGTGTAATGTGTAAATCACATACATGTGTAAACAGGATGTTACGCATTGGCTTAGGATGGAATGTATTCACATGCTGTGGAATAGCACAAATAGTCAAAACTAATTTTAATTTTATATCAAGTACCTTCCTTCTGTTTTGTAATGTTTTTTGGAGGCTTTCCAGACCTCCCAGTCTAATATGGGGAGATCTCTGACAGATTTTGGTGAGAACACTGCAAGATATACAAGAAAAAACCTGCAAAACATGTTTTCACACTATCTCATAAAATTGAATGTTTCTTGTGGTTAATAAGTTAGGAATTGCCTAATTTAATGGATCCTGTACTGTGAATTTGACTGTAAAATCAGTCCTCTCTCTCTCTCTGCCCAATCCCAACCCCCATATTTGGAGGGATCACAGGGTTCCAAAAAGAGACAGCTGCCTGCAAATCATGCATTCAATGGAAGGGAGATGTTAAACAAATACAAATGCAGTTATTGTGTAAAGAGGGAAAGAATAATTAAGTAAAGCCACTGCTCTGCTGATCCAAGGTATTGTGGAAAATTAGGTCATACAATACAGCTATGGAAGGTATGATGTTACTTTCAAATTTAAATTTGCATTTAACAGATCATATTTTCACAGTGTATAATAATACATACAGCAGCATCCTAATGCATTGGCATTGAAAGTTTGTTGACTTGCTCCTTCTCTCAAGAGATGTGCAGAGAGTATCACACTGTACTTACTAATGGCCTATAAGCCCATTAACTACAGGAAGTACACATTATCATCCTTACAAAGAGCTAATTAAGCCAGGGCTGTTTTAATCAGGCCCCAGAGCTGTGCTTTGTATGGGTGCTGCTTCAGAGAAGTGAGAACTGTTCCAGCTAAGACAATGGATGAAGCGTTTTTTTGATGGACACTATGTGAGAGGTAATGAATCAAGCGGTTCTCTGACACTATGAAAGCTAATGGATGGAGCTTGTAACACCCTACAGGGTTTGATTGTAGGTGTTACGTGGAGTAGTGCAAACCAAGAGACAGATCCAAGGTCAAATGTACCAAAAATTGCTTTAATTAAAGGGAAATCCACTCAATAACACAAATAATGGGGAAGGCACTCAAACGGTTTGAACATTAATAATAAACAGTCCAACACAACTCAAAATATATGGCCCCTTTTATTCACGGTTGATTGGGTGTTAATTAGTTTATTAGTTGCAGGTGGCAGTTGTTTTGGTCAGGGTGTGACCAGTAGATGGCACCATATTAACCCTTGCACATGGCTCTGCCTGCCAGGTTTCCACAAGCTGTCCTCTGACACTAAGTGAATGACAATGGATGGAGCTTTTCTCTGATGCTTTGGAGACGAGGAAGGCGGTGATGCAGCAGGTCTTGCTGATATGATGAAGATGGTTAGCAGTATTGGAAAAAAATCCATATTAATGGAGAACACTGCTGGCCCATGTATCAAATATAATAAACCCACTTTGGGGGAAAGTAGGGGGAGAGTTTTTGCCATACTCTTGTGACACTAAAGAGGCTTTTTTGCATATTAAAAACTGAGCACAAGATAGCCACTCCAGTGTACATGGTAAAGCAGAGCCATTGATTTAAGACACAAGTGGCAAGTTGTTTCACATGCTTACACACAGCAATCACTGTTGTGTGGACCATATGACATCAATCTCACTGTGCTGTGAGATTTGGCAACCTAAATGCAGGTGTGACATAGCAGATTTTGCAAGTCAGTAACACAATTTACATAGTGATGATGATCTATGATAGACGGCAGCAAATTGCTCTGCTTAGTGTAAAACGCTGTTTCAGAGCGGTTATGAAGTTGCAGTGGTACAGTATCAAACAAGGGTGAAAATCCAATTTCGGTCTCAATCTAGCAGGACAATCAGGAGTTATTAAAAGCCCACTGTTGGAGTTTTTGGCTACCTTGAAAAAACTCTGTCATGCTTAGCCCTCCCACCTCTCGCCCAACGTGTTTGCGTGCCACTGCTGCTGACCTCTGACCCCTCTTCACATGGCTGCGAACAATGGGAAGGCTCTCCCGAATTCCTCTGTTATGCAATCGTGCTGCCTTGAGCCAGCCCTGCACCCTGAAGTGACAAGCTTATGAATGGAGCACGGGTTTAATGAATAATCCTGCTGAACTAAGACTCCCGGACTGTGGACTCTTTAACCAGCTTTTATGGAGCTTTCACTGAGCTAGCGAAAGTGCAGCACTTCAAAGCTGAAGCACCTGCGCTGTTAAAGTGCACGCAGCTAAGTGTTTCAAAACGCTCTCATGACTCTCTCCCTCTCTCATGGCAGAAGCATCCTAGCACCTGGGAGGCACCATGCAGCTTCTGAAGGTCGTACAACATACAGTGCATCCGGAAAGTATTCAGACCCCTTCACTTTTTCCACATTTTGTTATGTTACAGCCTTATTCTAAAATTGATTAAATTCATTTTTTCCTCATCAATCTACACACAATATCCCATAATGACGAAGCAAAAACAGGTTTTTAGACATTTTTGCTCATTTATAAAAAATAAAAAACTGAAATATCACATTTACGTAAGTATTCAGACCCTTTGCTATGACACTCAAAATTGAGCTCAGATGCATCCTGTTCCCTTTGATCAGTGGTGGGCCGTCAGGGCCTGCAAGGCCTTCTCTGCTGGCCTAAAAAATATCTGAATCACAGACTGATGTTAATTATATTTTGTCCATGAATACTTATTAAATAATTCCAAATGGTCTGTCAGCTTCCTTTCATAGCTTTTCCCCTGGTTGCGCTGCTTCCAGACGTGTATTTTCATATTAAAGCATTTAACCAATCACATTTCAGCCATCATTTGTTGCCAAGGTCAAAGAAATCTGCCTGGAGGCCTTCACAGTCAGTTCTGTGGGCCCTGTAGCATAAAATAAGTGTCGATCAAACTGTTGCTTCAACCAATCAGATTTTGAGTTGGCGACACCAAGGCCTTCTAGCAGGCGTACGGTAACGTCAGCGTATTCACACCCTTTGATTGGATAGTCAGAGAGTGTACTAGCCAGAGCTAGCGAGCGGACATTTTCAGCCCTAAAGCGAATTAAAACTTATGCCAGAAATACGACAGGGCAGGCTCGACTTTCAGCATTAGCTTCGATGGCGATAGAAAAGGACTTCTTGATGGAACTGAAACACACGGATAATCTGTACGACAGAGTAATTGAACTCTTTTTGAGAAAAGAAAGAAGGATGGATTTTGTGTACAAATAATAAGGATTTTTGGTGAGTAAAATGTTGCTATTTTCCTAAATAATATTGCAATTTTATGAGGTTATTATTGATGCTTTTTTATGTGTGTCAAGGCAAGGCCGAAATTACCATATATATTGGGGGGGACACATCCCCCCCAATATTCAGATATGCTCAAAATGTCCCCCCAATATATAGCCTAGCTGATATAAAAAATATAAATAAATTGATTTTGTCCCCCCCAATGTTGACTCCATGGTTACGGCCTTGTGTCAAGGAGACTTGTGCACCGCGGGTTTGTTTCTTCAGTAAAGGCATTTATTCTGGCTACACGAGCTATCTATCTGCGATGCAACGGCTCTTTATACTGCATTTCTGCATAATAAGATGGTTTTTATAGCCATAAAATAGTTATTGAGGGGTGGATTGATTCAGACGGAGCACTACTGAAGGCTTAGGTGTGAAATGCACGGCCCGCCACTGCCTTTGATCACCCTTGAGATGTCTCTAGAACTTCATTGTAGGCCACATGTGGCAAATTCAATTGATTGTACATGCTTTAGAAAGGCACACACCTGTCTATATAAGGTCCCACAGTTCACAATGCATTTCAGAGCAAAAACCAAGCCATGAATTCTAGGAACTCTCTATAGACCTCTGAGATAGAATTGTGTTGAGGCATAGATCTGGGGAAGGGTATAAAAACATTACTAAAGCATTGAAAGTCCCTAGGAGCACAGTGGGCTCCATCATTGTGAAATGGAAGAAGTTTGGAACCACCACAACTCTTCTTAGAGCTGGCCGTCATCCCAAACTCAGTAACCGGGCAAGAAGGGCCTTGGTCAGGGAGGTGACCAAGAACCCAATGGCCACTCTAAGAGAGCTTCAGAGTTCCTCTGCAGCGATGGGAGAACCTGGCAGAAGGACAATCATCCCTGCAGCACTCCATCAATCAGACCTTTATGGTAGTGGCTAGATGGAAGCCACTCCTGAGTAAAAGGCATATGACAGCCCACCTGGAGTTTGCCAAATGGCACTTAAAGGACTCTAAGAGCATCAGGAAAAAGATTCTCTGGTCTGATGAGACACAAATTGAACTTTTGCTTTGTCATTATGGGGTATTGTGTGTAGATTGATGAAGAAAAAAATGTATTTAATCCATTTTAGAATAAGGCTGTAACATAACAAAATGTGGAAAAAGTGAAGGGGTCTGAATACTTTCCGGATGCACTGTAGCTGGCTAAAAAAAACAGCACTCTATTTATAAAAAATTATAATAATAATCACGGGGATTCAATTGAAGTCTGTCTAGAAGAGAGTACATTCCACGTTGCCAATGACAGACTTGAGGCTTTGACGATATATTGCACTTACAGTGTATAAAGTGCTGTATAATTTGGATGATTACGAATATTACGAGATTTACAAAAAACAAATTGCATGTATTTGTACAAATCTAAATACTCCACAACTCTGCTCATTTTTTAGCTTGAACATCACTATAGCATTTTTATGAGATTGACTAAGTACTGTATGTGCATTTTGTATGTTTTCCCAATTCAAGTTCATCCAGTAAAATGACATTAAATGGATGTCATTACTGGACTCTGTGTGCCTGCATTGTTTGGCCCACAGGGGCTCCAGACAGCTTTGGTGCGTCTGAGGTACTGCTCCCCCATACCTCCAGTCACTCATCACTTCCTACACCCCGCCCAGACCCCTCCGCTCCGCCTCCGCTGGCAAACTGACTGCCCCATCCCTCCTCGCGGTCTCGCCTCTTCTCTGCCCTGGTCCCTCGTTGGTGGAACGACCTCCCGCAATCGGTCAGGACTGCGGAATCACTTCCAATCTTCCGCAAGAGACTCAAAACCCACCTCTTCAGACTCCACTACCACTGAACACTGTCCATCTAGTCAATCTGGTCAATCTGTCGTCACCACTGTTTACTTGTTCTACACTGTACAAAAAAAAAAAAAAAAACACTAACCTTTTCCTTCCCAGTGTTACAGGTATGATATGCAGACGCCTGCAATGATGTCTATTGCTGTTTTACTGCACTGATCTTGTGCGCTAACTATGATTGTTCTTACCTTGTATTAATGCACATCTTGTAAGTCGCTCTGGATAAGAGCGTCTGCTAAATGCTTAAAATGTAAAATGTAAATGTAAAATGTCTGCGTCCGCACATGGGTGGACATGAGTCATGATCCCATTTCTGAGTGACAGCGCAGGCCCGGATAACACCCCACACAGCCAGGTGTGACACTGCAGCGCACTCTGTCAGAACAAAACGTTCCCGGCCTGACACTGCCAAGCCCAAGGAATGTCAATGGGAGAGATCTGCCCTGGGAGAAAGGTCAAACACAGAGGTGGGTTTAACCACCGCCGAGTGAGTAATTACGCGTTTTACAATTTTTGTCTTATTTTAAGCTCCTGAAGACCTCTTGACTACTTGTGTTGAGACGTGACATTGCACCTGAAATATTTACATTTTACATTTTAAGCATTTAGCAGATGCTCTTATCCAGAGCGATACAAGCTTACAAGATGTGCATTAATACATGGTAGTCTTCCTCAGTCTCTCTTTTTAAAACAAATGCATAGCTGTATTTCCCTTTTGGTAGAGTGATAATTATTATATTATGAATGATAGAACAGTGAGTATTGGAGAGGGCAGGGTGATAAAGATTCAGTACTAAGCTCTCTGGTGGTGTAATAGAACAGTGTGAGTACTGTGTTTTGTGGAGTAGGGTGAACTGATGCCTCGTGTGTGTGTGAGTGGGCAGCCTGATAGGAATGGGATATATGGGTGCATATACTGTATGATTAGCTGGCTCGGCAGCAGGCTTTCCAGAGGTGCGATGATTTCTTCCCCACGCATTGACAAATGGACATTTTATTTTATGACCGAAATTGTGCCCTACTGTAATTACTATTATTCCTAATATGTTCGGAAGGCCCTGGAGTAAGTGTGAAGCACCATTCTACCAAATGTCTTTTACAGTATTGTTTGAATGTGTACCAGGAAGAATTTAAGTGATTTTGAAGTAACAAAGTGGACACATTCACGATAAGGTATATTTTGTGTTAATTTGGTAATGGTATTTTGTAATGTTAAATGTATTTTAGTTAAATAGAAAGTCTTAGTTTCCTTATTCATTAGAGTAGAAAAAAATCTAAATGTAATACTATATTTGCACAAAGGTGGCTTTCCACGCATACTTTTTGTTGCACAATTGAATGTAACCATAAAAATGCCAGTGCTGCTGATTAATGAGTGATTGTTAGACAAATGTAACCAAATGGTGGACCAACACTGGCTACTGATAGATTGGCATTGGTTGATTTTAACCAACCAACCTTGTTCCAACATTGGCCTTGGACAGAGAAACATTATTGACCTTTTCTACCATCTACTTTGTATTTTCTTCAATGAATATATATATAAATCATATCTTCATTAGTGAAAGTCACCTTCCATGCAGAGGGCACCACTGCACTGATAATTTTCCTCAATTGAACACAATGTATTATTTTAAACCTAACTACACTCATTGAATAAATAAAGGAATATATCAGTATTTTTGAAGTAGTGTGAATTTGAAGTCAAATAAAAGGTTGAGGGAAATATTAAAACAATGCGCACTAAAGCAGGTATTCTCTAACTTGGTCCTGGGGAGACCCACTGTGTATGTTGGTTTTTGTTACAGCTAGTCTCTTGATCAATTAAGGTTGTTGTGTTAACATGTGTCATACCATCATTTTATTGTTGAACCTATTAACCTGATGCAGGTTTGTCTTGTTGCCTTTTGCTCTGTCATTGAACTCTTAATTTTCCACAAATGGTTTAGTTTCAGTGACCAGGTGTCCACACTCCAAGCAATTGGGACCACGCTGATTTCACCTGCCTATAATTTAATCCATAAAGTGTCTAAGAGCAATTAACAGCTCATTACAATTTAGGGGTTGCAAATATGGTTGAAATGAGAACCAGCATACACAGTGGGTCCCCAGGACAAAAGTCTGAGAACCCCTTCACTGAAGCACTATAAAGTGTAAGGCCAAATAAACTTTCACAAGGGGAGCTGCCACAACCAAGGATTTTTCATAGCTGAAGTCTACTGGGATTGGCCATTACTACAAAGGCAAGCACAGTTACTATTAACTCTGAATGATGGAAGATGTGTCAGCAGACCAGTGACTTTGTGTTAATTAATTAATAACTTAAAGAAGACAGACACTTGGGAATTCACAGAACAGAAGTTTGAAGGTTCTGTCTCTCATTGTAGGTGGATATGGGCTTTACTCATGCCTCTCACTAAACACACTAGGCTAGGAAGTGGGCAGCCCGCTGGTCTGTCAGTGCACCCATGTGAATACCTCTTCACAGAGTCGCAGAGCTGGGAAGGAGTTTGGGAGTATGTGTGTGCATTGCTGTTTGTGGACATTTGTTTGCATGTGGGAAGGGTACAATCAGTACTTAATTTGCCCCGGCAAATGCCTTACTCAGTATCAGAGCCCCGGGCTCATAAATATCTAAAGTGCGACAACAACGCATATTTTAACAGACTTAACAGCCGAGAAACAATTCGTGCTTTCAGAGTGTTCACAGAGATGTCGGGAGAACAAGTTACACAGCCCTTGAAGGATCTCTTTCCAGCGCAGAGTGCGAGAGAGGTTTCTCGCAAATGAATCTAATCTGCACGTCAACAAGAGCGTCTTTAAAAACGGCAACCATATCATCGCTCCTGTCTTTAACCCTTGTTGCTCCACGACTGGAAAGTTACCATTAAATAGACATTTCTGTCAGAGGGAGGGACAGAAATGCAGCGACACAGAGAAAGGAAAAGTTTACCCTTTTTCCTCCGCGTGTGGTTGGGGGAAGTGAGTTGAGCCCTGGCATCTCTTATTTGACAAATTAAGCACTGGGCACAATGTAAGAGTAACACACATGCAGAAGATAAATGCACACAGACAAAGTCTGTTAAACATGATCCTATACAAAGATGAAAAGGAAGGCCCCCCTGAGTGGTACAACTGGTAAAGGCACTTGCTGTACACGGTGCCCACTCGGGTTCAAAACCAGGCATTCAGGGGTGGCGATTGGCTGTCCAGCATGAGTGTGTCACATGCACATAGATGGGAAAACTGTGAACAGAAATGCAGTAAATTGAAAAGTGTTATTGTTCATGCACAGTGTGAATTCATCCCCAACTTATTCACAAATAAAATGAAAAAGGAGTCTCCACAGTGGATGAAAAAATAAGGGAGATTTTGAGACAAAAGAAGAGACTGTAGAGAAACGATTCTGAGAGAAACAAGGTAGATTATAGTAATATGTGGGATTCATATTAAGAATTAAGGGTAGCTAAAAGGTTATTTGAAATAAAAATGGCCTAAGATGCAAAAAGTAATCCTAAGTGTTTTTTTATATATATTGCAGCAGAAAAATGTAAGTGAAAGGAAAAGTTAAAGATGGGGGTGTTAGTAGCAAAATAGTTTAATTCGCAGATTATACAAAACTTGGGGGTTTGGCAAACAGCCTGGAATCGACATTTTTATTTATTTATCCAGAAGTGGGCAGAACCATGGCAGATGACATTAAATATTGCTAAATATAAAATTATGCATATGGGAAATACAAATATGTGAAAAAGACCAACAGGATGCTGGGATACATAGCAAAAAGTATTGAGTATAAATCAAAGGAGGTCATATTGATAACTATAATGCCTTTGTCAGACATCATTTAGAATACTGTGTTCAGTTCAGGGCAATGCACTACAAGACAGATAGAAGCTCTTGAAAAGTATGAATGGCAGCTAAATTGGTACCAGGTATTAAAAATAAGTTACTTGGAACGATTGTAGGAAAATATGGGAAGCATTGCTTTGAAACAGTCGCTAGTTAGTTTCTGTGAAATATATTTGTGAAAGTTCAGTTGTAACTTGGCACCATTTTAATATCAATAATTTGTTACACAGACCAAATTTAGGAATTGTATTTTACACATATACAAAACATACAGTATAATCTCTGTACATGTTTGAGTAGCTTTGCATTTTTACATTGAAAATGGTTTAATGAGATGCAACACACAGCACAAAAGACCATGGGATACAAACCAAGACTAATAGGCATATAAGAAGTTATTTGTATTGTTTTAATGAGTTCTGGGACCATGCAAAATTCATGCTATTTTTAAAATCCAATTTTAACTCTAGAAATGATGGTGAGTCATTTTGAATGTGATCAAAGACCATATTTACAATATTCAGATGTGATTCATTCATACACCGGAATATGCCAGTGTTAATCCATGCAGTGGCGGCCGCCGCTATGGAGCGCTCAGTCGTCGCCGATCTGGCATTCCAAGCCATTCTCAAAAAGGTTTCGCTTTATTAACATGCATACAGATCCTTTAAGGGTGGCGACACTGACACACGTGGAGGACTGACTGCAATTTCACTGCACTAGAAGTAAAGCGCTAAGATGCAGTACCCACTGTAAACACGATGTCAGTGCTTGTACTATTACTGCAGAACAAAAATGTGTTCGAGCGTAAGTGACGCATCAAGCCTGTGTGAGCAGGCAGAGGCAGACCGCAACAACACATCGCTAATAGTCTTTACTAGCTAGCTTTGTTGTAGTTTAGATTTAGCAGAAATCAACGACGGCATCATCTCAGACTCAAGTTGATGATGCTGTTTTGATATCTAAAGGTATCACTCCACTACCACTGAACACTGTCCATCTAGTCAATCTGTCGTCACCACTGTTTACTTGTTCTACAAAAAAAAAAAAAAAAAAAAAACACTAACCTTTTCTTTCCCAATGTTACAGGTATGATATGCAGACGCCTGCAATGATGTCTATTGTCGTTTTACTGCACTGATCTTGTGCGCTAACTTTGATTGTTCTTACCTTGTATTAATGCACATCTTGTAAGTCGCTCTGGATAAGAGCGTCTGCTAAATGCTTAAAATGTAAATGTAAATGTAAGGTGAAGCAGCATTGGTGGTACCAGCATTTTTATTCAGCTGGGATCTTTACAGTTAAATTATATTTCTAGTATTTATTAAGTCATTAAGTGTATTGTATTTATTGTAAGTTAAATGGGAAGTGAGTAAATTGATTTTATTAGGATATAGCTTAATAGTATTTGTTGATTGATAAATCACATTTAAATTGTTTAAAAAAGTTTGTTTATTTTACTAATGCACAGTATGTCGTGTGAGTTTAATATGAGCACCAAATATTTGAAAAAGTGGTCTTTGGTATGTGTCTGGTTGAAGTGCTACACTAATTGGGGGTGAGTGTGTGTATGTACAGTGCCTATAGAAAGTCATCATACCATTTTGAAACAGTCACTTTTTTTTGTCTTACAGCCTGAAATGAAACTACATAAAATCCATCTTTTCCAGCTTTATTTACACATTTTGCCATTCAAGTGAAAAAAAGGGCACAATTTCTGATAATTAATAAAAAATGAAAAACTAGAATAACAGGGTTGGAAAAGTGATCAGTCCCCTGATTTAATACTTTGTAGAGGCACCTTTTGCTTTAATTACAGCCATCAGTCTGTATATGTCTCTACCAGCTTTGCGCACCAAGATTGGGCAATATTTGCCCATTACACACACTGTAGGTATGGTGTGTTTTGGGTGGTGTGCTGTGTTTGGTTTCCGCCAAACATAGTGCTTGGAGTTCAGTCCAAAAAGTTCAATCTTGGTCTCATCTGACCATATAACCTTTTGCCACATGGCATCATAGCGTGAGCTGACCACTAGGGCCCCCCAGACCCCTCGGCGCTTACAATGTGAGGGCCCCTGGGCTCCTTGGTGTTTCAAACGTGAAAAAAAAAAAAAAAATTAGAATTTCAAGCAACAGAATTCTCTCTCTGTCAGGCAGGTATATAAGACATTTATTGGTAGGAAAAGCCACAGACTGATGCCTGTTTGCTTGCTTGGTATGTATATTCAGATACTTTTTTTCATATTTTTCTAAAACCACAGCCTTTTTACAGGCTATTTCAAAAATCCTTCCTAAGGGTTATTTTCTAACCGCCTTTTTAAAGGGTTAGGGTTATTTTTCTTATCTACTCAAAGCTGCCTTTAGTTACAAGTAGACTATAAAATACTACCACTTGATTGTATTTTCCAACAACAGTATTTGAAGGCTGTTGTCATTATTAATATATCCAATCATTATTGAGATATACTATATATATATATTGCATACTAGTTCTGAAATATGGACCACAAATGTTGGAATAGTGGTGCTTCCAAAAGGAAAGCCAAAAAAGAAAAGGAGGCAAGAGAGGCAGTTTTGCTTCAAAGTGTTCCACTCATTGCCAACTTCTTTCAAAAACCCTCTGATAATAATGATGACAGCAGCACTACTGTCAGCTGTGAGGAAGGAACTAGCACTAGTTCAGTTTCCAGTAATGTTGTCACTCCCCCAGAGCCATGCTTTGAAGGCGAACCCTCAACAGCTAATGGTATACAAGAACCATCATTTCCACCTCCTCCTCAGGAGCAGTTGGGCAGTTCACAAGAATCAAATCGGCCACCAAGCCATTCCTGGTGCTATGAGGTCACTGACCCTGCATTATGGCAAAGCACTTCCAGTGACATTGTTAAGTCAGTGCTTATTGAAAGAGGAGAAGTTCCCTTCCAAAACCGCAGTGAAAAATACCCAGCTTCAGTCAGAGATAGACGCGCTTGGTGGAAAGACAGAAGTTTCTAGACAGTGGCTGCTGTACTCCCCCTCAGCAGGTTGTGTGTACTGTTTTGCATAAACTGTTCTCCAGCAAGCCTGTCTGCCAAATGCCTGTACTGTAATGTAATGTAATGTAATGGAAGCACTCTGAAAGAATAGGGGAACACGAACCACCAGCGGACAAAGGGCAGTGCTATAGATGCAGATCTCATGAAGCAACTTGATTGGGAACGTAAATACTGGAGGGACATTTTGAAAACAGTTGTAGCAGTGATCAGGTTCTTCGGTGAAAGACGACTTGCGTTTAGGGGAGATGATGAACGGTTTGGGTCAACCCATAACACTAATTTCCTTGGCATCCTAGAATTGCTCTCGTAATTTGACCCATTCTTAGCTGAATATATTTTAAAAGTTTGGCGGAAAAGGAAGAGGCACAGTGTCCTATTTGTCATTGACAATATGTGAAGAACTCATTGAGCTAATGGGTCAGAAAACTCACCAAACAATAGCGGATGAGATTCGGGATGCCAAATATTTTTCAATAATTGTTAACTCCACCCCAGACCTGTCACATGTGGACCAATTGACGTTCGTATTCCGGTTTGTTAACAGCAACAGGAATGTTGTGGAGCGATTCTTGGGTTTTGAGCCAATTGAGAGCCACACTGGTGAGAGTTTAGTAGAGTGTGTGACTTTTATGGTGGAGGGCCTTGGGTTGGACCTCTCAAACTGTAGAGGTCCGTCATATGACAATGCAAGCAACATGTCAGGAAAATACAATGAACTACAGGCCCACCTGAAACAAAAAAGCCCTCTGATAGAGTATGTGCCTTGCGCAGTGCATTCACTTAACTTAGTTGGTGTTAACACCTTAAACGGCAGTAGCCCAGAGGCTGACCAGTTTTTTAACACGTTGCAGTCACTGTACACATTTTGCTCTTCATCCACACGCAGATGGGGGAAAGGCTTTAGGAAAACATTTGTCAGACTGACATTAAAATCCCTGTCCAGTACTCGGTGGAGTGCTCGAGCAGACTCAACCAAGGCACTCTGGAGAAATTACACCCACATTCGAGAGACCTTAGGTGGTATGTGCAATGATGATGAGAAAAGAGAGACTCGAATTGAGGCCGCTGGACTATGTGCTAAATTGGACATTTTAGAGATGGCGTTCATGGCACATTTCTGGGACGTTATACTTGACCGGTTCCACGCTACAAGCATGCACCTACAGAAAAGTGACATTGACATCTCAGCAGCACAGCTTTTGTCTTCGTTGAGGGATTTTGTGGCGGGACAGCGAGACCAGTTTGAGGCTTTTGAAAGGGCAGCTTTAAATGTGACAGGTGTCTCTCAGTCATATAAGCATGATCTTCAGCTTAAGAGGAAACACAAAACATTTGCAGATGAGAGCTCAGAGCCAGGAGTGACACCATGATCCGGCCCTGGGTATGGTTACTATAGCCCCACCCAACTGAAATGTCACCAGCCGCCACTGAATCCATGTGACGTTCATGTACCCTCCAATTGACATCTTTTGTAATTACAGTGATTTATCAGTGGTTTTCTATAACTGTACTAGTCAGTTGTGAATAACTATATATAAACTCAAGGATGCTGAGGCTTGCATGTTGAATTTGTACTTGTACCTTGATACATTTTGCAAGACCGATCTCACCGATTTGTTTTTCTTCTTGCAACCAAGGAAAAACAAGGTGCATGTCAATAATCGGTGATGTCCCCTGCCACATTATTAAATCTTCTTGCTTCATCCATGTATTTGTTATCACATTTTCTAATTTCTTGACTTTATAGGTTATTTATTTAAATTTGTTTCAGATTTTTTCCACATTTTTCTCCCAATTTGGTGGCCAATTATACCCTCTAGCTCTTTCAATTCGCCCTCCCCCACGAGCCCGCCGCCCGTCACGACGGGACAAGCTAATACCCCAAGGCCAGCAAGGATCCGCATCCGCCGAGATGGAACACGCCCACCTACTTCCTTACACTCCTTGGCAAGCTCGTGCCGGCTCACCCGCCCCTGATCAGGACTCCCGGCCAGAGCCGGACTGGCGCTGTCGGGTTTCGAAACCGCAGTAGCAGTGGGCAACTTGCATTCCGGGCGAATGCTTAGACCGTTACGCCACCCGAGGCCCCCTTGACTTTATAGGTTAATAGGATTAAAAGTCCAGAGAAATGGTACATTTTTATTTCTACATTTTAAATGTTCCTTGTATAGGCAGCAGATGGCGCCATCACTTCATCCAATCTTTACTCAAATTGACCATGCATTTTTCCTTTATAAAATGATTAGAGTGAGAGAGGTTGAAAGAGACTTTGCCACCTGCAGCATTTTTTGTTTTGGTTGTAGTGCAAGAAATACTCACCCCAGACTTATTGCTTCATAACAGTGTCTCCAAGTTCATGTGAATATGCGGAATATGTAAGGTAGGTTTGATAGGTAGAATATTAACTAATAACTAATCCATTTCTGGTGTTATTTGAGAATGATGATGGGCCATATTCTGATGAGGTTTTGCACATTGCTTTATTAGTGAGATGTAACCATGTAACAGACAATAAATTAGTATTTGAAATTGAACAATTATATTATTTTTTTTATACTTCACCAAAATGTGATATTATCCACAATAAAAACAAGCAAAATAATACAAATGAATTAAGGAGGGATCAATAACATAAAAGTGCAAGACATTTGAGTAAAATAAAGGCAATAACAAAAACTAATCCTGGCACATAACGGTAGTCGATAAATAACAGTAGATAAATAAAATGATGGCAATAGAATTCCATTAGCTAAAGGCTAAGGAAAACTGGTTTAAAGCTTAATTCACAGAATAACAACAGCAGCACTACTGTCAGCTGTGAGGAAGGAACTAGCACTAGTTCAGTTTCCAGTAATGTTGTCACTCCCCCAGAGCCATGCTTTGAAGGCGAACCCTCAACAGCTAATGGTATACAAGAACCATCATTTCCACCTCCTCCTCAGGAGCAGTTGGGCAGTTCACAAGAATCAAATCGGCCACCAAGCCATTCCTGGTGCTATGAGGTCACTGACCCTGCATTATGGCAAAGCACTTCCAGTGACATTGTTAAGTCAGTGCTTATTGAAAGAGGAGCAGTCCCCTTCCAAAACCGCAGTGAAAAATACCCAGCTTCAGTCAGAGATAGACGCACTTGGTGGAAAGACAGAAGTTCATTGTTGAAACTTCTAGAACTGTATATTGCCAAATGGTCAGAAAGTTTCTAGACAGTGGCTACAATAAATTAGTATTTGAAATTGAACAATTATATTATTTTTTTTATACTTCACCAAAATGTGATATTATCCAACTGCATAGATGTCCTTGCATTTAAAAATATGAGAAGCATGAGAATTTCACATCCTATCGTGTAGTCATTGCTTCCCGTTTATAATATTAACACAACATTTTTTATGTTAATGGGTAGCATTACAATGTAAAATAAATGTTTATATTGGATAATATGTATCTGCATTTTTAAATGAAAAGAACTAGGTGTCACCAAAGATAGAATGACTAACAGCACTAACAGAGATTAAACTGGAGTGGCAGCATTTCATACAAAAATGTTATGGTGAGAATTTCATGTGGATTCCAGCTCAAAGTGCTCTATAATGTATGATAGCTTTTTAAAATGTAGCACACAATAAAAACAAGCAAAATAATACAAATGAATTAAGGAGGGATCAATAACATAAAAGTGCAAGACATTTGAGTAAAATAAAGGCAATAACAAAAACTAATCCTGGCACATAACGGTAGTCGATAAATAACAGTAGATAAATAAAATGATGGCAATAGAATTCCATTAGCTAAAGGCAAAGGAAAACTGGTTTAAAGCTTAATTCACAGAATAACAACAGCAGCACAAAATGTAAAACCAGTGCAAGATGGAAACACAAACAAAGTAAAAGCAATACAAAATAACAACACTGAGTATCCAGCACTGTGTCAAGTCTGGACAAGTGGTAGCCACTTTTAGAATAAAGGCTTAAAAACATTTTGTTTTGCTTTGATACATTATAGACCCTGGTAGTCTTTCTCTGACAAGCATTTGTTTAGAGACCTGAGTGGCTCCACTTCCTCTGAGGCGCCAATTCTGTCGGGATCAATACACAACGATAGGGACTTGGGTAAGACGAGAGTTTTTGAGGAGGACAGATCAACTGAATTATTAGAAAACCCCCTTGTAACAATAAACAAAAGGAACATCAAAGCAATGTTCAAGAAAATTTTATTTGAAATTGAATCTTGAATTCCTCAAAATAGCCACCCTTTGGCGTGATAACAGCCTCAAACATGGGCCATTCAGTTAATACGTTTCAGCATGAAATCACCCATGGGATTCCCAGCACTTCCCAGCTCTCCTGCAGCAATTCCCAGAGACACTCGTGGGTTGCTTTGCTTTGACTCTTCAGTCCGGTTCGTCCCATACAAGTTCTATGCCGCAGGGGTGGGCAAGGAGGGCCGTATTCGTTTCTGGATTTCATGCCAACTTCTGGTCTTAATTATTTAATTAGCCCAATCATTTACATGATCTGGAATTTTAGATACATTTCTTGATAAAACCATGAATGACAGCTGAACGCTCTGCTTGTGTTCCCATATGAAACATGCTACTGTGGTCTAATTTACAAATGAACCAGCACTGGTCTATCAAACTACTTATACCAATTACCCTGGCTCAATTAGCTAAACAAAAACCTGCATACACACCGGCCCTCCAGGACCGAAATTGCCCACCCCTCTTCTATGGGATTGAGGTCTGGACACTGGGCAGGCCAGATTTGTCCTTCACCAGATAATTCTTGCACAACTTCATGGTGTGTTTCGGGTCGTTATCTTTCTTAAGAATGAAGGAGTGCCCGATTAGCCTTAATCCAGATGGAAGGTATACTCAAACTTTTGACTGGTATTGTATATGTAACCCATCCTTCATGAAAAATTAGCAATTTGCGAGATTGCTGGCAGGTGCCTGGAAGGCTAGTTGCAAAGGTCACAATTATTCAATCAGTGTTCATTGGTGTGTATGTCAAGTGAGGAATTCACTTTACGGATTGTGTTTGTATGCGAGTATGTGAGTGAACGGCAGAGCGGGTGATTGCCTCATGAGCCCCACCTGAGCCAGACAGTAATTAAGTCTATTTAAGTGCAGTTGGGGAAACAGGGGCATTCAGTGAGTGTTAGGCTTGTTGTTCATGTGTGCATGTCGTAATTATTGTGATTGGTGTCATTCATGTGAGTTGTGTCATATCAGTGAGGTGTTCCCCAGAAGGGGGTTTCCATGTCGGAGGACGCGGAGTCTGTGTGTGTTTGTTCCCCAGAAGGGAGTTTCCATGTCTGTTTATAACCTTTAGTCATCGTGAGAAAACAAAGACCACACCAGGTCATTTTATTTAGCATTTATGGGGGGGGGGTATTTTTGTTCTTTACACACAACAGATCTTATTATATTTCAAATGATAATTTCATACAGTTCCATTCAAATGGGGAAACTGGTTACTTTTTATGGTTCATACTATGACATGAACATTCCTTGGGTACAGTGAGGTGTGCTGTATTACAACTTGAGATTTGAACTTATTTTACTCACTATCACAACAACTGTGAGTTGTTTTGTAATTGGGTAATGGTGGTTGATGGTTTAATACATAATTCGTTTATAAAGGGATATTTTGCTCATTTAAATATTATGTGTAGAGGATGTTTAAACAGTGCTTACCTAGTCTCTTTACCTCTGTGTAAAACTACTTCAGTACCATTTCTTGGACAGTAAAATGGTTCATGGTTATTTAGTTTGAACCTTCTATTTGTTATACATTTAAACAGAGTAGGTCTTTTTCCATGTTCTGTGAAATACAGTATATGAGTAAATAGAGAATGGTTAAATGGAGGACTTACCTTGTGGTACTTTATCTCCAGGTTCCAAGTCTTAAACGGTGTTAGTGGCACCTGGACATAAAAATGAAAGCTGTAGGAGAACTAGCATGCAATCTATAGCTCGTACAGTTATAACTGGCAATTCAAATGAGAACTACCATTTCTTTCATGACAGTGTAAGGTCAGCATACAGCTGCATGGACAACATTTAAACTGAGTCGTTTTTTAGAAAATACAAACCACTATCTCAGAGACAATTAAGCTGAACAAGAGCCACAGAATTCTAAAATAGAATGTTTCTGTGCTTATGTCGTCCTACTCAAACGAGAAACTGGGCCACAAGAAGGTCAACAATATACAAATATATTTTGTGCCCTTCGTTTATCGTTTATTCACAATAGCATAGACAGTTTCAGGAGCTTCTCCTGTAAAACTTTTTTTTTTAAATTGAATTTGTTTGTTGCTTACTATCATTACAACCTAACATATGAATATTGATCATTACAACCGATGGACATTAATTGGATAATGTTGGGTGACAACATAATATAGCATTGTTGTATAATATGATAATGTAATACAGCATAGCTTTGTTTTTTGAAATGTATGAGTAGATGGGTATATAGATGAATACATTTCTAATACCCAAGGGGGAAGTTAAATAGGGGATGTTTAAATGGAGGACTTACCTTGTGATAACGGGTGCGGGCACTTCATTAGAGACATTGACAGTAGCATTTCCTGGACAGTAAAATGGGCCACTGAATATTACTATGCCATTATCTTTCTAAAAAATGTGGGAGAACTAGCATGACATAACAGCTAGCTAGTATAGTTTTAACTGACAATTCAAAGCGGTTCTGCCATTTATTCTATGACAAAGCAAGTATATGAAAAGCAAAAACATTTCTGTTTATAACCTTTAGTCATCCTGAGAAAACAAAGACCACACCAGGCTATTCTATGCAAGAAACTACATTTCAATAATATCGTTGGACAAGTCCAGTTTTGAATCCTACCCAAAAAGATTCATGGGCTAGTGATTTATTGCATGTAAAAAAGCTAGATTTAGTGACAGTCAACTCGGAAGCTTGAAATTTGACTCAGCGCTTGAAAATTGGTGTATGGACATTTAGAAAGTCCAACACAACTTATTCCTCCTCTCTTTGTTTCAGAATTTTTCCAGTTTTTCTCCCAATTTGGTAGCCAATTACACCCTCTATTTCAATTTTACCCTCCCCACACGGGTCCGCCACTCGTCTCAATGAGGCAAGCTAATGCTCATTCGGCAGCAAACTCTGCTTCCTTCAAGACGGAATTCGCCCACCCACGTTCTGGAGACTCCTTACGTGCTTCCCCGATCGGGGCTGATGACCAGGGCTGGTCTGGTAGAGACGTGGGCTTCGAACCGCATCCCTGACAGGCAGCGCACACATTGGACCAGACCAAAATGTGGTTAGACCGCTACGGTCTCACCACCCCATGTTCCTCCGCTCTTAATACCAGCTGCTTAAAACTAATTTCTCACTTACTGTCCTCTCCATCTTTGCTTCTCAAAAATTTCGATTGTGTTTCCTCTGAAAAAGCACAAAGAAAGAGCATCATGACATGGAGAGCAGGTCAAATAAAATAAAACCTCCACTTAATTGTTAGTGACCATCAATGCTGTCAAACAGCTGTGTCAGTCTCTTCACATATCATTTATTCAGCTGAAACACACACATAGTCTGTCACTCACCTTCATTAGGACCTTCCTCTGCGTGGTCATCCTCTTCTCTCCCTGTGACAAAAAAAACAAAAAAGCAATAAACACAACTAGAATAGCGATGTACAGGTAACTGCCAAAATAAAGGCAACACTTGAGTAAATGAGGAATCCTTTAAACGGGTGCAGTACCATGAGTATTGGTACTGCACCTATATATGGCTCTCCCTTTTCCAATGAGCCCCCAGTGTGTGAAATGCACACTGTCTGAATGATGTGATTTTATTCACACATAGTCACTTTCAGTGCTGTGTAACAATGGTGTGTTAACAGCACTTCATCAAACATTTATTGATTTGGTTCTGAATTTAAACAGAGGACTTACATGGTGACTCATCTTCCTCAGTGGATGCAGGGAGAACATAACTTCCTGCATAGTAAAGTGGGACATTATTAAACTGAATATTACTATGTCATTAACTTTGTGAAAGCAGTTATTGCACTGGTAATTACAGTATACTGTAGCATAAAACGTAATATGTTTGTTCGGCATTTGAAAATATGAATTGTGAATTGTTGGGAATACTTCTTTAACCTCATTTACGCAAGGCCCTCTTTATTGCACGAACATCCCAGAATTCCGTAAGCATATACAAATGTACCTACACTATATGGCCAAAAGTCAGTGGACACCCCTACTAATTATTGAGTTCGTGTTTCAGCTACACCCATTGCCAACAGGTGCATAAAATCCAGCACATAGCCATGCAATCTCCACAGACAAACATTTTACCACAAGAGTGGCAGCTGTCATAGCCGCAAAGGGGAGTCCAACTCCATATTAATGCCCATGGTTTTAGAATGGGATGTCCAACAAGCTCATATAGGTGTGATGGTCAGGTGTCCACTGACTTTTGGCCATATAGTGTATGGATAAACAGCAAAGGTGCGCTGAGTCACTATTAATAGAGAATGTTTTTTTAAACGTGACTGACCCATTATTTGTACTTGAACTTGTACTGTGAAACCCATGTTACATTGTGCGGATGTCTGTAGCCGTTTTACAGTTGCAAAGAAAACACAATCCATTCATGAATCTGCCCCTGATGTGTTTCCCGTTGCCAAATAAGTATTTGTGGGGATAAATATTTTAAACCTCCCAGCATACGAAGGTCCAGTTCTTAATGAGATCGCAGAGCATGATGGATCATACCAGGCCTGTGTTTCAGACTGGCAGAATATTGGGTCATATTCAAATGCATTTTTAATAGACCCAATAAAAAATACATAAAGCCCTGTCATCATATGAACTGGGCAATTAAACACTGTACAGCTAGTTTTGATGCTGTTCATCAATGTTCCAAAACATTAAAATCAACACAGAGAGAGACACACAGTTCTTGATTCTTCATCAGATTTCATCATGAATCAATGTCTAAATGAAAATGTCATATAACAGTCAATGAATATAATACACTATAAAGGTCATAACAAAATAAATAATGGAAGAACACTTTTGCAAACTGCTCTCTTTAATTGTCACTCATCAACACTGGCATTATGCAGAGACTTTTGACTGCCTAACATTCAGCCTTACTATCTTATTATTTTTCATTTCGGACCTATTATCAAGACTATTATCAAGGGAGTTCAATAATTTTTTGATATCTTTGATATTGATATTTAACTGTTATCCGGGTCTCATGTAACGTTTGCACATGTACAAATATCAAGGCGCCGACCGCTGAACTTAACTTTAGGCTCCTGATAATGAAAATACACTTAATTCAGTGGAACTAGTCCGGTTCGCAATCAGCAATACCTTGGTGCCACTCTTTTTTTGCAACGGACGTACCTCGCGTACGTTGTCTAATTTTGTGAAGAAATAGACTTCTACTTCTATGAACATAATTCACAGATTGTGTATTAATTTCTTTGGCAAGTAGCCATGGCATAAGCAGGACAAGTCGGTTGCTGAAAGTAACAGCACTTCAGGGTGATAAGACCCCTCCGCTTCACCCTGTCACTGTCGTGCTGTTATTTTCACTGACTTGTCCACAGTCTCTAACCTATGTACAACCTTTGGAAAAAGTACTTGGACTGAATATTCTAATATGTCTTCAGACAATGAAATGCATGTTATCTCCAGTTTGTTTTTGGGAAGAAATGACTTACCTTTTCTTTTCCATATCATGTACATAATACATGATGGAGCCAAAATACCAAACAGAATAGCCATAATGCTACAAATAATGGTAACTAGAGTTCCTAAGGGAAACATAAATAAGCAACAATTAATTGTATGTATACAATTGAGAATTTGAACACTTTTATAGGAACTTTAAGAATTAGAATTATTTGTGAATTTATATTTAATTCCTGACTAATATTAACAATTAAAATGAGATTAGTCAGTATAAACGCATAAACAGCCCCTACCACCCTCCAATTTTAGTCTTAATCTCGTCTCACAGTGTACCATAAGCATATCAAAATTGATGACAACCAGGTAATGGGTTAACTAGGGAAAATAGCACTTATACTCGATCTACTGACCTGAAGGAAATGGGATAATTGGATCGCTTACGGCGTAGCTCAAGGGGTTGCTGTGGTTACAGGTGAAGCTTTTATCAAGCCTTTCATCGCTTTTCCAAACTTCCCACTTGTCTTCTTTCCCCTTTAACGTCTCCCACTCTCCTTCACCCTCTCTCCAAGCATACTGATCTTCAGTGGTGATCTCACCCTTACAGGATAATGTGCACATGGAGTCATTGCATGTCTGGGTAAGGTTTGGTTTGGAAACGCGATCTGTTGATCAAGGAAATTACAATTCAGTTAAGTAAAAAAAATAAAGACACCCTATTAACATTCCACAGATTTGGAATTTATGCAGGTCAGGTGTATGAATGGGAAGGAGAGTGAATTTCTCAGCAATTTATTTTATGAGGTGATGTTGAACAAGGGCCAGTGGATAGCACTGTCGCCACACAGCAAGAAGGTCCCGGGTTCGAATCCTGGCCAGGGGCCTTTCTGTGTGGAGTTTGCATGTTCTCCCTGTGTCTGTGTGGGTTTCCTCTAGGTACTCCGGTTTCCTCCCACAGTCCAAAGACATGCACGTTAGGCTAATTGGAGAGCCTAAATTGCCTGTAGGTACGAGTGATGAGTACGTGAGTGAATGGTGTATGTGCCCTGTGATGGATTGGCGACCTGTCCAGGGTGTATTTCTGCCTTTCGCCCAATGTATGCTGGGATAGGCCTCCAGCCCCCCCGCGACCCTGACCAGGAATAAGCGGGTTACATAATGAATGAATGAGTGTTAAACAAAACTATTCATAAGTTAAATTGGGACACAATTACTTGAAATTGATTCAGGAACTACTGATGTCAAATTCAAATTGGCTCAGATACGGCAACAATGTAACTAAAGTCTAAGTATATGTAGTGCTAAAGTATAAATATAAATTGTGAATGGAACCATGGCTCCAGAGAGCTGACACAACAGTACAGAACGCACACTCCCACGCACACACACACACAACAAAAACGGTTACTTACTGATTACGTGCAGCTGTGACCGCTTGGCAGGCTCTTTGTCATTTATTTGGGCTGAATAAAATTGGCTATCCGTTTCTGTCAAATTCCTGATGGTCATCTTCCCATTCACCCTATTCAGTGATGTGCGAGTTTTGAAATCCCGATAGTACTCAGGATTCGCCATAACGGTTTCCCACTCAGCCACTTTATTGTCTCCACATTTCCACAAGATGCTAGTGATTTCTTCAGAGATTGGTTCTGGGGTTAAAACGACTTCTTCTCCAAGCAATCCGTAGACTGTATCTAAATAAATGGGTTATATAAACATTATGCAGCAGGAAATAACCTATTTATACATTTTTAAGTCCTTGAAATTTATTGTATTGAACAGCAAAATGATTCTAAACTTATACAAACCTCACTTAAACAACAGAGATGGAAATAGACAGCACTGCATTGCACTTTACAAGTCAAAACATGGCAAATGATGCAATTAAATGTTTTCCTCTATAAGTGCAACATGGTGGTTCCATTTCATACATTTGCACAAACAAATCTAGCTGGCGAAGTGTGTGAATTCTTCTCTAAGCATTAGCTGGGTGGTTTGGATAGTTACTTCAAGCATAGGAAGATTAAGCAACGACTCAAATAAGCTAACTTAGTAGTTAACAAAGTTAACTATTGCACCTTGGATATCCATGTAAAAATTTAACAAAATGTAACAATTACTCAGTTTCAAGGCTGCGGAGGGAGGGAAAAAAGATACAGTACGGTACCTAAATGAGCATGGAATACATCATATGTGTGATGAGGAAACTAAATGCTAAAACCCAAACAGAAAAATATGTGAAGATCACGTGAATTTAAAATAATGTTAAAGCTTGATTTTATATTTCTAAAAGAAAAAAAACATGTTTAAAATAATTGCTTAATATTCCATTAAAATGAAAGATGGGGAAATTGCAAGTATTTTCCTATTATAAAAATATACTTTATAGAAGCTGTACCAGTTAGTCACCATGCTCAACACTCATACCATAATAGACTACATTGTATGCATTCTAAAGCAACATTTAAATGCCATTTATACTACAAGATGTTGTATTAAGTAAATATTCTCTAACCTACTCTAGCTTTTTATACCCATACTGGCATTTGTAAGATTATTATTATTTTTTTAACTTTTAATCTATTTTCACTTTTATTGTCAATACGTTGAGAGTGGTTCATCTACCTAGCTAACGGTACTCCTGCTACCATACTTTACATTCAGATCCTGCTCTCACTGAGGTGGGAATCTCAGGATCTGCACTGGCATGGTTTTAATCATATCTGGCTGACCGGTCCTACCAGGTGGCCTGGAGAGGATCCCTCTCCTCTCCCCACAACCTCTCAACCGGTGTCCCACATGGTTTGGTGCTAGGCCCACTCCTATTCTCCCTGTATACGAAGTCACTTGGTTTCGTTATCTCTGCTGATGGTTTTTCATATCACTGTTATGCTGATGACACTCAACTCTTCTGAAACCCAGGTCCTGGCGCGTATCTCTGCATGGATGTCCACCGACCACCTGAAGCTCAACCTGGGGAAGACCGAGCTGCTCTTCCTCCCAGCGAAGAGCTTCCCTGATGATTGATGCCTCAATCAACCAACTTAAGTTCACATGTCACTCCATAATGGATTGGCTCTCTATAGCAGCACAAATCTCATTTAAATCACTGGTACTGGCCTATCAGGCCGCAAGGGGAACCGCTCCCTCCTATCTACAGACACTCATCACACCCTACACTCCAGCCAGAGGCTCTGGCAAACTGACTGTTCCATCCCTTCAGGCGCCCAACAGCTATTCCTAGCTGTCTCGCTTCTTCTCTGTCCTGACTCCCTGGTGGTGGAATGATCTTCCGCACTTGGTCAGGACCGCGGAATCACTGGCCATCTTCCGCAAGAGACGAAAAACCCACCTCTTCAGACTCCACTACCACTAATTCTCTACATTATTGAACTGCCATCATCACTGTTTACATGTTTAATCATATATATATTTTTTTTAAACGTTACTTCATACAACAAGATGTCAACCCGTTGCAGCAAATTAGGTTAAAAACAGGTAGCACTTCAATTCTCGGTGCTGTAGCGGTTGAATGCGTCTGCATTTTGGGAAAGAATTTGGTATAATTTTCTTTCATTTAATCTCTTTCGTGATTGCTACGTCATTGTTATGTCTAGGATGTAATGTTTGTTAAGGTAGTAACCCTACACCTGTAGATTTGACATTGAATATTGTTTTAGTGCTGTAACTTAATAAAGCAGCTCTTAATTTTAATTGAATTTTGAGTTGTATGTTTTTAACAAAGGTTGATCCACCAGATTGCTCTATCAACAAATCTGGTGATTTAATTTATAATTGGTATCCTGTGTAATGATTAAATTAAATCAAATAAATATATTTTACATGTAGGATACGTGAGGGGTTTTAACACGTTATACCTTGTGTTCAGTATTCCGAGTACTGAACCTTAAACAAGCGCATTTGACTGTTAAGGTTACTGGATTCAGGGAATAGACAGTTTTATTCAAATTCTCACTTTCCCAACAAATTTAATACTGGGTGTATTGACCATAGTATGTTATAATCGTAAAGGGACATTAACACACTTTGAAACCTCACAGGTAGTCAATATGTGTCCCACACAAACAATCATTTAGACTAGCAGGTAGAAACAGGTTTATCACCATTAACTGCTCTTTCTTTCAATTCTAAAAAAAACCATGAGACAATGCAGACCACTTTGTTCTACACTCAGGAAAGGTGTATGTTCCCTTCTAAATGTCCCTATTCTGATTCAGTTATGAGATCATGATCTTCAATTTAATTTGATAGCTGTGAAATGTATACTTTTTCAAAATTCTTATTAAAGTATACCAGATTGATGCGCTTAGCTGTTAAAATAAATAAAATATCTTTGCTGGGGATGATGCCCCCGAACCTAAAGTTA
The DNA here is from genome assembly GCA_029706075.1 of Aldrovandia affinis. NCBI lineage: Eukaryota > Metazoa > Chordata > Actinopteri > Notacanthiformes > Halosauridae > Aldrovandia > Aldrovandia affinis. Next base: position 431,903 of record JAINUG010000026.1, on the reverse strand, counting down.
CATTTTCTGCCACACCACTTTTAGATAGGTGGAGTCACCTCTACAATACGTCAAATCAACCCATTTGATACGTAAATACCATTAAGATCGGATAACTACAAAGACACAAACAGTAACGTTGAGAAAATTATTTCCGAGGTTCAGGAAATCCAGAATGAGACGAGATAAATGCCTTCCGCTTCTCCGTTGAAAATATAGAAAGTAAGTCGCATGAATTCATTCATGTAACAGCTCCACGTTACATGTATTTTCAAAAATATTGCCGTTATAGCAAGTAAGCTAGCCATTGGTGATGGCAAGAATTTTCTTCGACAACACGACAAGGTTATTCACAGCGTGAGGACATTTAACTTCTGAAGCTTACGAAGTGGGCCTATAGCGTCATACCAGCTCACCTGTTGTAATATCTCTGGATGTCGAAGCCATAACGAAGAGAAGAAATATAATTAGCATCGCTGTTTGCATCCTTTTCAAACCGCCTACTAATACTCGTAACATTCTTGACAATATAGGCTATGTTAGCTACTCCTGCTATAAACTAGGTCAAAAAACGAAACAAACTAATATTACGTTAATTTGGTTACAGAGAAGTTACGTCGGTACGTCACTCGTTTTTTGTTGTACATAGCAGGCACACAATAAATACATTTATTTGAATCGTATATATCTTCTAAAAAGTGACCGTTGTCAAGTAACATTTGAGCTGTAACTACGAGCAGGAGTTAGGAGTCTCTGCAAGCCGGGGCGTGTCGAAAGCAAAGGAGGCGTGTCGAAAGCAAATTTCTATTGGTCGATAATTGCGGTAGTTAAACATATTATCCAATCAAAGGCATCCTCCAAAGAAGTAGATGTATCAAAATCGTTTGGGTGTTTGTCAGGAAGTGCTAGTGCATTTCTCGTCAGTTATGGACGAGAGCAGCATGTCGGTGGGTAAATAATGCCCGAAAACAAAAGTTGTGCTGTTTGTGTAAACTGTTGCCTATATAATTGGAAAATGGTGTTTGATGGTCAATAAATTATACAGTATGTGTTTTATCGCCCATTGTAGCAATGTCAAAACTCTTAAAAGTGAGGCTAAGAACGTAAGCTGTGTAGCTGATTAATATGAGCTGGGTAGCTAACAAGCATCGGTACATCAACGTGAGAAAAATGTAACATGATTGAAGGTTGTTCTTGTGTTCTTGTGAATTAAACGTTATTTCCGTTTTTGTGCTTAATAGAAACACATTACATTTCGAACCAAATGGCAGGTACTGTCGACAGAAGAAGTCTGGGTTAGTGGGACACTTTACCGGTTCCCATTTTGTTCTGAAAACGTATACCAGCCTAGCCAGAGGCACCGATTACTTGCACATCTGGAGTCACACAGACAGCGATCTGTGCAGCATGGAAGTAAGTACTGCAGCGAATGTTTACGATGTTTATGTATTGTGTAATATCTTAGCCAGTTTGTTGTGACACTAATTGCTGTACACGTTTAATCACAAGTAGGCTAGATATTAAAGCTGACCTATTTGTTAGTATGTTGACTCACTCTATTTTAGAAAGATAGATTGTCAATTTAATAGTAAATACAAATGTACCCTACTGGCTGATTAAGCAGATAGAAAGTGGTTCACAGTGTTGTAGGGCTAGAGCGAAATCCAGCCCATTCTTATTTTTTGGTTTATTGGTGCCAGTCATCAGGGTGCCGATGTCTCTTTCCTGCAGGTGATTGTATCTCACAGCAGATTCCTGGCACACATAAGTGTGATTGGGATCAGGACTGTGTTTCACTGTCTTTGTCTGAACTACCAATGCACTGTGCATGTACTGTAACTTGCCCAATTTAATATGCAGTAAATTCATGTTTGGTGTTGTTGGAGAACTAATATCATGAGCAGTAAGGTGGTTTCACTTGTGATGTGGTACAGGGAGTGTTTAATAAAGTTATCCGAATATGCAGATTAGCATTTCACACCTCATGGCCCACAGAGCCACTACATCTGTGAAGCTTATCAGCTCTGTCAGCTCTTATCAGTGCCTTGGAATTTGTGACTTGGTTCCGACCAGATACTGGTTATTTTTTCCTTTGATTTTGGGGTATATAGGGGGGAAATGCTATTGTTTTTGGAGCCTCTGCTTTAACCCACACTCCCACAATCCCTGGGTGTGTAATGTATTCAGTTTGCTTTGAGCCTTGTTGTTTCAAATAGTTAATCTGCATTCTCCAAAGTCTTCTCACCATAATACTTTGTGAGATTCAGTGCACATCACTATGTTTTGTCAATGTTCTTTGAATAGCTTTTAGTTAATAATTGTCTTAATGTCAACTCCGTTATAACTCCTTAATCCTGGCTACTGCAATTAGCCTTCTAATTGTCATTTAATTTATGGATTATGGTGCAAAAATATAACTTCTGATAGGTGCACTCTAGTCACTTATGATAAATGTACAATTCCACCATTTGTTTGGCTAAATAAATATGCAATTCTACTGTTTGTAGGCTAACATACTGGCCTGGTCTTAATGCATAGGCCACACTACGACTTAAAGATGCTATAGTCCCTCAGCCGCATGAAGGAATTGTCACTTGCAACATTAAAAGTAAATTAAGTAATGAATTGCAGTCAGAAACTAATTTAAGTCAGATAATATTTAATTAATTCCATCATTGAATCACTAAAGGCATAAGGACACATGGCCCATACTTCACCTCCTAACATTACAACTTTGGTATGTTTTGAGTGGACCTTATAGTGTATATGTTGTTATGCCATGAAGTATGATGTGTGTAAAACATTTTATTCACATGTATTGCCATTATGTTTCCTTGTTCTTTATTGTAGATTTCACCATATTCATATGTCGACTGGATTGCCATACAATGAAACACTTTCATTGCTGCTACTGCCCCAAATTGTATATTAATTGGTCCGATTTTATTAAACATCTGAGGAAGTGCCAGCAGGACAACGAAGCACGCCCTGAAACCCCTCCACCAGCTCCCATTCAACCAGAAACCACTCCCTCAGCTCCTGTTGAACTGCAGACCACTCCCTCAGCTCCTGTTCAACTGCAGACCACTCCTTCAGCTCCTGTTCAACTGCAGACCCCTCCAGTTCAGCAAAAGCAGGTTCATGGCCAAAAAATAAGAAAGGTGCAGTGCCCTCACTGTACTCTATGGCTCTCGAAGCAGAACCTCAAAAGGCACATTATAAGAAATCACATAACTGTCTCCAGGGACATCACAGCCGAGTCACACCTGCAAAGCCAGTGTATAGACCCAGACAAAGGTGTGTATGCAGTGGCAAAATCTTTTAGAGGTCCCTGTATTCCAATACATGTCCAGAAAAAGACATGGGGCACATCACACCAGCTCACCTGTGAGGTGGATCTCTGCAGTAGTCAGACAGATTTTCAGAGAAGGAGTGGATTGCGTGCTATTCAGTGTGTCCATTTACCATTGTACCTGTTAGGCTGTATCTTGTTCTTCGTGTGTAAACTTACTGACACCCTGATGTTTGATAATAAAATAGTATTGTAATACTTAATTTTTCTGACACAGCTTAATTCCATTTACACTTAACTACACTTAACACTTAACATGGCAACGAATTCAAGGAAAGGATGGAAGGTGGACAGATGGAGACCAATCATGGTCTTTGTATCATGATGCCAAAATAACAAGATCTGTAACCCCTGATTCTAACGGGGCGATTCGGCAACGAGTTGCCCGAAATGCATTGATTGTCTATGAGAGCGGGCGACTTCCGGTGATTGGCCGATTGGCCAATTTGTGGGCGTGGCGGCGACACAGAAAAGTTGAAAATTCTGAACTTTCGGGCGATATCGCCCGGTAAGAGCCAATCAAATTCATGTGTTGCTGTTTTTACCTTCCACGCGGAACCAACACAACACCGAAATTTGGTTCCTAGTTCCGACACTTGAATGAGGAGAAACATAACAGCGGTCTCCAGTACCGCCATATGTTATTTAATCCTAAAAGCATAAATATGTATAGCTAGCTAAACTTATATGACCTACATACATCTTATTTAATGTTGGTTAAAAGGCCATTTTTTATCGCATGGTACGCGTTTGGAAAAACGCATCGAGACAAATTGCGAGCCGTTTCCAGCGCAAGTAAATGGCCGCAATTGTAAAAAGCCTTCTGAGTTTGAGTCTGCGGTTCATGATTGAAGGAAACAATACTGCTAGCCAACTAATATTTATAATAAAGATTCTCAAAATCTATGATGAACTTTTTTGATGAAAAATTTTTGTAAGCACGTCGGAAGCATTTTTGAGGAAGCCATTCAAGCGTGGGGAACGCCCACGCTAGATTTATTCACCTAGTATCGCCCCCTGTTAGAATGCGGGGTAATGTGTGCCTCTATCCGTGAGACAGCCTTGGGCCCTGGACCAAAGTACCCTGTTGGTTCCTCAACTGTGTCATTATATGATGGCCAGTGGACTCACACAACACATGTAATCCTTACTGTAACTCCACTAGGGTGCTGACTTGAGGTATGTAAATACAAATGAATATGATCAGTATTGTTGAATAGTGCAGAATACATACAGAGTTATTAAGATTAAGTAAACAAGTGACATACATAGGTCAAGAATGAAATGTCAAGGTTATTCAATCTTTTGAAATTACTGAAGTACCGATTTAAAAGGATTAAGTCATGAGGACCTGGGTTTTCATGTTGATGAATGAATGGATGCTTTATTTTTACATCCTGCCATGAATAGATGGCCCATCCTATAAACCCTTTTTTTAGTTGTAATAGTAGACACAGGTGTGATCAATAGGTGCAGGCTACAATATACACTTTATTCTGAGCACTGAATTATATAATGTGATTAATACTTTTCGAACATCAATTTGATTTTATCACTGTCGTCAAACAAAAAAAAACTTAACAGGAAATAGAAGTCCATCAACGTTAAAAAGAAAGTACAGTCAGGGCTCTGTAAGAAAGCTTCAGTAATTTCATGTTTGCAATATAATGCTGAACTTACCAAAATGTTTGCAATGTGTTAACTTTTCATGCTGCTGGAGTAATGTGCTATAATGGTAATATGAATCAGGTTATCAAAAAGTAGGCGGCACGGTGGTGCAGTGGATAGCACTGTCGCCTCACAGCAAGAAGGTCTCGGGTTCGAATCCAGGCCGGGGGCCTTTCTGTGTGGAGTTGCATGTTCTCCCGTGTCCACGTGGGTTTCCTCCGGGTACTCCGGTTTCTTCCCACAGTCCAAAGACATGCACGTTAGGCTAATTGGAGAGTCTAAATTGCCCGTAGGTATGAGTGTGTGAGTGAATGGTGTGTGTGCCGTGATGGATTGGCGACCTGTCCAGGGTGTATTCCTGCCTCTCGCCCGGAACGCATGCTGGGATAGGCTCCAGCCCCCCCCCGCGACCCTGACCAGGAATAAGCGGCTTAGATAATGGATGGATGGATGGATGGTTATCAAAAAGTCAATATTATATTATTGGTCATGGTCTATGGGACCTAAACTCTCTTGATATGAATGGGTTCAAAATCAAAACTGAAAGAAAATCCACTGTACAATTGCTCAACAAAAGATAATTAGTCTGGTGTGCAATCACCATTTGCTGCTATTTCTAGGCCTAAATAATGTAAAACATTGTAAATTGAGATTGATTATTTCAGTGAATGGTTATTAACAGTGGCGCCTGCAGGATTATCTCTCCAGGTACGCACCTGTATGCAGAGTATTTAGCCTCAAGGTTTTAATCTTTTTTTATTTGATTAAATAACAAATACAAGTTTCGGACAGGAAAAACAGAAATGCAACTGAATTTGAAACAAAACGACCCAGGCGTCTTCATTTAATTGCAAACTCTTCTATAACAAACTATTTCACGTTATCTATCGCACCTGAGAGAATCCCGCAGGCGTTCCTGGTTATTAATGTTATTTTCCATGAAAACGCGAAGAAGAGGATTCAGTAATGATAAAACAAGAATAGGCTACATTTTATTTTGAACATGTCATACAACACTCGCATCACAATGTAGCGATTAATCTGACAACGAAAACAAGCTCTGGTAGCTGAAGGTTTGTATGAAAGAGCATTTGTTTGGTGTAAATGTAGCGGTTCTCTGCGATTGAACCGTTTCTGAGACGTTCACAGTGGAAAATAAAGAAAGATATGAACATGGGCGTCTTGATCGGTGATTGAAATTGGATAACGCGTATAACGGAATTTCCAACCAGTAGAAATATGGTTTCGATATGTACACAAAAAAATGCTTTCGATACGCCTACTTCTCTAGAGAATTGTTTTTATTGGATAGCATGTAACCGACCGAATTATCGACCAATAGAAAGTTGCTTTCGACATGCCCCTTTCTTTCGACACGCCTCTTGACGAGCAGCGCCTATGGAGGGCAGGCGGTTGTCGATGTAAATCCTTTTGGCTAGAGTAATTTCTCAAGATCAAGTGCCAGTGCAGTACAGAGCAAAATGTGTTTCTCGTGGGTAAGCACTGCACTACATTGTGCCTACACTTTGAACATCCACAAAAGATTCTGGTGACATAAATATAAATTATGACATTAAATCATTGCACTGTACTATCCTCCTGGTGGCTGAATTCATGCAGTTTTGCATTCTGGCTGCGTTTATGCCACTTCTATACACTGCACCAACAGTATGTGGTCACATTCTTCTAGACTGGATTTTTGTTGAATCTGCACAGATCCACACAACTGCTCTTAATCTGGTGTGGGTCAGCTCAGTGAACGGGATGATCTGTCCAGGTGATTTCAAGATCAGTGAATCTGCACAGGTCCCACTGAGCAGAAAGTGACCTGTTTGACATCAGCATCTGCATATAAGTAGGACAGCTGTGGGAAGTTTCTCAGCAGAAATGTCTGAGTAAACATGGTTATGGACTTTGATTGTCCTATTGGTACACAAACCTAGCATAACTCTTATGCACACCCCTGGAAAGTCTCCAGAATTTGCAGAGATATGGCCAGAAGATTTGTGACCTCTATGGTTAGTTCCAGTCGAAATCAAGCAGTTTACCAGTAGCGGTTGTAATCGAGATTGTACTGTGCTGCTATGTTTTGTTCAAAGCCAGGCCATATTTTTTGGTTGAGAATGTTTTTCTCCTTTGTGGAACACACATTGCTTTATGTTACATGAAGACCTTGAGCACACTGCAATCTAGGCAACGCTTTTTCCAAGTTTCCACTGTATGACCCCATTCAGATATGACAACACAGTCATGCAGCTCACTTCCTTCCAGTGTGTCTTTCTGTACCTATATGTGTACAAATGCACATTAGCCTCACAGAGATGAGTCACTGCAGTCTCTTTCTGTTACAGTAAAATGTTTGTGGCTTCTCAGCTAATTTGATGCATAGAGTCATCCTGAGCTGGAAGATAAGACAGTGGTTAGAAACTCTGCCTATCTGTCCTCCCATTCCTTTCCAAAACGTTAGAGCGGGCTGTCTATAACCAACTGTCTGCTCATCTCTTACAGAACGACCTGCTTGATCCCAACCAATCTGGGTTCAGAGCAGGCCACTCCACAGAGACTGCTCTCCTTGCGGTCACTGAGGCTCTTCATGGGGCTAAGTCCCAATCCCTTAGCTCCGTCCTCCTCCCCCTTGACCTGTCGGCAGCATTCGACACCGTGGACCACCGGATCCTGCTCTCATCGAGATGGGAACCTCTGGATCTGCGTTGACATGGTTCGAGTCCTACCTGGCTGACCGGTCCTACCAGGTGGCCTGGAGAGGATCCCTCTCCTCTCCCCACACCCTCTCTACCGGAGTCCCGCAGGGCTCGGTGCTAGGTCCCGTCCTATTTTCTCTGTACACCAAGTCACTTGGCTCTGTTATTTCTGCTCATGGTTTTTCCTATTACTGTTATGCTGATGACACTCACCTCTTTCTCTCCTTCTCTCCATCTGATACCCAGGTCCCGGCACGGATCTCTGCATGCCTGGCTGACATCTCCGCATGGATGTCCACCCACCACCTGAAGCTGAACCTGGGGAAGACAGAGCTGCTCTTCCTCCCAGCGAAGGGCTCCCCGATGATTGATGCGTCAATCACCGTGGAAGGCTCCATAGTGTCTCCATCCCAGTCTGCCAGGAGCCTTGGGGTAACCCTGGACAACCAGCTGTGCTTCTCGAGGCATATTGCAGCGATCACTCGGACCTGCCGATTCTCCCTCCACAACATCCGGAGGATCCGACCGTTCCTCACCCAAGAGGATACTCAACTCCTAGTCCAGGCCCTGGTGATCTCACGTCTGGACTACTGCAATTCCTTGCTGGCAGGTCTTCCAGCCTGTGCCATCAAGCCACTGCAACTAGTCCAGAACGCTGCCGCTCGTCTGGTGTTCAACCAGCCGAAGTTCACCCACGTCACCCCTCTACCCTCCTCTCTCCTCTCTGCACTGGCTCCCCATCACAGCACGCATCAGATTCAAATCACTGGTGCTTGCTTTTCAAGCGGCCAGAGGTACTGCTCCCCCTTACCTCCAGTCACTCATCACTCCCTACACCCCTCCCAGACCCCTCCGCTCCGCCTCCTCTGGCAAACTGACTGTCCCTTCCCTCCGGGCGCCTGGCAGCCGCTCCTCGCGGTCTCGCCTCTTCTCTGTCCTGATCCCTCGCTGGTGGAACGACCTTCCACAATCGGTCAGGACCGCGGAATCACTTGCGATCTTCCGCAAGAGACTCAAAACCCACCTCTTCAGACTCCACTACCACTGAACTCTGTCCATCTAGCTAAATTGTCTTCACCACTGTTTACTTGTTCAACACTATACTCCAAAAAAAATAAAAATAATGTACACTAATCTTTTCCTTCCCGGTGTTACAGGTATGCTACGCAGATGCCTGCAATTATGTCTATTGCTGTATTACTGCACTGATCTCGTGCGCTAACTATGATTGTTCCTACCATGTATTAATGCACATCTTGTAAGTCGCTCTGGATAAGAGCGTCTGCTAAATGCTTAAAATGTAAATGTAGAAATGTAGTTCCAACCCCTGTCCAAGTCTTCTCTTCCATGTTCCCTGAACAACATTTTTTCCACATTTTTTTTTGTAATTCTAAGTATTTGTAAATACTTTGAATTACTAGACCACCGTGCACCATGCACTGTTGTGCACGATTGGAGCACAACAGTGTGTGTATTCCTTCAGTGCTCCCACCTGGGGCCTGTGTCACGAAGCAGGATTAGTGGGTAAGCGAGCTAACTTTGGGTTTAAGCCTGGGTTTTCGGTCTCACGACTGTGGCTCACTTTTAACCGGGTTGTATCGCCACGGTAAATTATGCTACGAACCTAACCTGTCGAAGCCATGTTTTCTAGCCACCGGTAGCCTACATATACGTATTCTGTTGGTGATGTGCAGAACCTGAGCAAACATACAGTTTATATATCCATCCATCCATCCATCCATCCACTAAGCCGCTTATTCCTGGTCAGGGTCGCGGGGGGGGGCTGGAGCCTATCCCAGCATGCGTTCCGGGCGAGAGGCAGGAATACACCCTGGACAGGTCGCCAATCCATCGCAGACAGTTTATATAGTTGTATGTATATAGTTATCAATAATGAATAAAATGTACTGTTGCATATTAAGTGTGGTGTAATTTTCTCATATGATTCCTGAGTGATTGGTGCAATAGATTGCACTCACATTCCTGTCACCGCTGTTATGTTTTGCCACGTTTGTTTTTGTATTTTATTATTTTCTCATCATTACGTTTCATTCACGTCTGTTTCCCCGTCTGTCTGTGTTCCTTGTTTTTTCGATAATCCACTCCTCGTCTTTGTTATTGCACTATTCGGGTGATTTCAACTTTACGGGTTTTCTGCCTTATTTTCCTATCTCATTTACTTCCTTCTTTCTTTCTAAACACTGTACATATTAGTTAGGTGTATATAGTACTAATCTACTAACATTAGGGATTTAGATTAAGTTACTAACATTTACTAATGACTAATTATCTCACATTTCTATCTACTGCTATCATTCTCATTGTCCTATCCCTGTATGCTTCTCTCTTTTCGCTCTATCTGCACGCAGATTCCCTCTATGCGCTCCTCCCCTTTGAACTGTGCACGTGTCTACCTGCTATTCCAGGTCCTTTATTTTCAGTGTGTCTCTGTGCTTCCCAGTCCGTGTCTTTTGTCTCCCCTCGTTATTGTATTAGTGATCCCTATCGTTCTCACCTGTGTTCTTGCCCTTCTGTCCTCCCAGTCACACCTGATTCCTATCGTGTTTCCCTTCCCCGTTTGTATTTAAGTTCCCTGTTTTCTTTCAGTCTGCATCAGAACGTTGATCATCATTCACTGTGCCGATTGTGTGTAAGCCAGAGTTTGTTGTATTTTTCCGAGACACCCCTTCTGTTTGACTTCTAGTTTTGCCTGCCGATTTTGTTTGTTTGCCTTTCTGATTATTTGGTTTTTGATTTTTGGACTGCCTATTTGACTACTCTTTTGGATTTCGATTTTGTACCTTAAAAAAAAATCTTGAATCTTGAATCTTGAATCTAACTCTGACTATCGGCTTTTGAACCTTGCTTGATTATTAAATGTTCGTTTACTGCCTTATCCTGGTCTGCGCCTGGGTCCTTGTCCGGACATCACAACCACAGCCCTGGATGAGCCACAGACGTGAGACCGAAAACTCAGGGTTAAGCGCAAAGCTAGCTCGCTAACCCACCAATCCTGCTTCGTGAAACGGTGCTCTGGATCTGTTCAAGTTGCATGCGATTGGCTGTGTTACAAACACCACCCCTTTTGTGTGCACGCGCTCATACCTTGATCAGAAAACCCAGGGTTGACAGAGCGAGTTGATAACCACCGTCGTGAGACAGGTTAGCCGTAATTGCCTTTGTTAGGATATCTTTGCATTAGCTGGCTACACAAAGCCTATCTATGTTGAACTTCTTTTGTGAGACAGGCCCCAGGTCTAACTATTTTACACCCTGAAGTCAACACAGCACTGCAGGAGAGAGTAAGCACAAATTGAAGGAGAGGTGTCTCTCTCACCAGTGAACTGGTGATGCTAAAGCCAATTATGTGCTCCCCTGTGGTACTCCTAGCCAGTCAGCACTGGCACAGTCAAGATTTGATTCCAAACAGTGGGGCCATCAGTCCTTTCACCTGGATATGCTGGCCCTGTTGTTATGATTACTTTCCAGAACCTTGTCACACTGAGAGACTGGCAGATCACATATACCTTTTTCTTTACAATGTCACAGTTGTATTATGTAATGGAAATTATGGAAAAGTTTTAATATTGAGAGCATAGTGCTTAGAACTAGCAGTTTTGTAACTATTTGTATTAAAGAAGGGAAAGCACAGCTGTACATTTATCCAACTCTAACACTGCTAGAACTGCACATATGTAAGTTGTCATCCACAGACAAAAATATCCTGTTAATAAATATCCAAAGGAGACCCTGGATTTCTAAACAAAAAATATATATATTCTTTGTGACAAGAGGCCTTCACTTTGAGTTGGAACATCTGAGTGTATGCATACGAGATGAGGATGTAAAACGTGCTTGGTTTGCTAAAGGTTAACATAAGTTCAACTAATCAAATAAGGGTGCATAATGTAGCTTGGAGGGATACAGACTCAAGGGGTGTTGAGATTTAAAAGGGCCCATTAAGAAAAATGCCTGCTTGGAAATGCTCTGGTTTCTGCTATCTACTTAGTCCATTTAGCCCAGGGGTGGGCAATCTTACCCTGTGTGGGCTGGTGTGGGTGCAGGCTTTTGTTCCAGCCGAGCAGTAGCTCACCTGATTTGACTAATCAGCTAATCAAAGTCTTCAATCAGGGCTTTGATTAGTGGAATCAGGTGTGTCACTGTTCAGTTGGAACAAAAGCCTGCACCCACACCGGCCCACACAGGGTAAGATTGCCCACCCCTGATTTAGCCAAGCTAAGGAACAGTGACCTACTAAACCCCACCCCATCCCACTCCTGGCAGGACAAGGCCAATTGTGTCCCACCACTGTGAACGCCTGGTCATAGTTAGCTGATGACATAGTGAAGGCCTAGCCTCGAACCTGCAACTACCTGCCTTCACTTGTGATCAGAACCTTTACCTACTGAGCCACTCAGGAACAACCTTCCCTGTTTTGTATTGTAAGTCGCTCTGGAAAAGAGTGAATGAATGAATACAATGGAAATATTACTGTTGTATTGTACTTTGTTTCATAGTGTCCCCACAGCCTATCAAGTTCAATTTCAAAGCACAATCATTTTTTGACATGAATTACAATTATGCCAAAGCTCACAGTATTGACGTTGCATGCAGAACAATGTGCACAAGGTAATGTTAATATAACCATTAATACAGTATATGGCTGCAAACAGTACTGCTGTGGTCATTATCATGGACTGAAGATTTTGTAACAAGAAAATAATGCTGACATTCTCCAAATAATGATTAAATTGTCTTAGTATATTACAGTGTAACAATGTCCAATGTCACAATGGCTTGCCAAAATACAAACAAACAAGCAAAAATCTTAATTTCACTGAGGTGTTCCGAAGTAATGCGTTTCAAAATGAGAACACATGCTGCAGTACATTACAGTAATCACATTTGAATCCAGCTGCACAAAATAAATATTAATGGTAACACCTATGAATCACCTCTTGAGTATTTAATCCCTTTTTGTGTCTCAGATGTTTCTCTCTGTAGTGTTTCCTTCTCTCTGACGTCTCTGTAGTGACTCCTTCTGTCATAGTGTTGTTTCTTGTAGTGTTGTTTCCCGTAGTCTCTTTCTGTCATAGTGTTGTTTCTTGTAGTGTTGTTTCCCGTAGTCTCTTTCTGTCATAGTGTTGTTTCTTGTAGTGTTGTTTCCCGTAGTCTCTTTCTGTCATAGTGTTGTTTCTTGTAGTGTTGTTTCCGTAGTCTCTTTCTGTCATAGTGTTGTTTCTTGTAGTGTTGTTTCCCGTAGTCTCTTTCTGTCATAGTGTCGTTTCTTGTAGTGTTGTTTCCCGTAGTCTCTTTCTGTCATAGTGTTGTTTCTTGTAGTGTTGTTTCCCGTAGTCTCTTTCTGTCATAGTGTTGTTTCTTGTAGTGTTGTTTCCCGTAGTCTCTTTCTGTCATAGTGTTGTTTCCTGTAGTGTTCACACATGATCCACTTATAAACTTAGTAGTGAACTTAACTATAGCGAGGCTACAAGTGAGGCGTTAAACCTTCCTTGTAGCCTCACTCATGCCCACAAACATGGGATTTGTTACAAGACAGTTACAAGACTACAATTCCCACATACCACTAAAAGTAAAGAAAGCTTATTTTGTATTGGGCTTCATCTTGTTCATTGAGTTGTCTTTTCAGAAAGGGCTTCCTGGGTTTGTGCCTGGAAAACTTCAGTTTCTTTGTTTTATATCCCCAAGTTGATAATGGGCTGTAGTGTTGTTCCGAGCTGTGGTTCAGTCTTACCCTGCGTTTTAACAGCCGGCGATTCTAGGCGATGAAATCGCCCAGTGGGCGTTCCCCCCATGCGTTGTCATGCTTGAATGGCCTCCTCAAAGTGGTTCCGACGTGCTTACGAAATTTTAGCATGGTAAACAAATAGTTCATCAGTGCTTATAATGTTTAGGCTCTTGGAGGGAGAATCTTTATTATAAATATTAGTTGGCTAGCAGTATTGTTCCCTTCAACCATGAATGTATAGTATGGGGATACTGCAGACCGCTGTTATCAGTTTGTCGTCATCCATGTTGACGTGTCGGAACTAGGAACTAGAAATGCAATTAATGCATTTCCGGCAACTAGTTGCCCAGTTGCCCGCTGTTAAAACACAGGGTCAGACCTCTTGTATATATTGTCTCCATGTGTCTCAGGCAATTGCTTTGAAGTTTTCCTTGATGTCTGGGTCCTGATCTACAAATGCCCCCCCCTGTTCCTCACACCCTTAGTCTTCTATTATCAGAGGACTTTCAGCCTGATGTGAAGGGCTCGCATCGCTATTGTTTGATGTTCCTTCTTTCTCAGGGACTGGAGGTTCCTTCTGGTGGCTCAGTGGAGGTACAGCTGGACCCAGGCCATCGGGAGATTGGAAGGCTGTTTTCAGAGGCGTTTCACTTTGTGGATCGTTGCCATTTCCATCTACCTTCAGGGTCTCCTTTGTATTACTCCCCAGGCTGGTTTGTGGAAGGCTCTGGTGAAGGGCTTGACCTGATATAGGCTGTTCTTCCTGGCCTTCAATCTCCCTTGGTGTCCCTTCTACCCCTCCAGGCCCTCCTACTATCTGCGATCCTGGGGAGACTTCTGCTTCAGAGACGTTGCTGGATTTTTTTGATAGAGGGTCTGTTAAATCCCCCGCCTGTCCTTTAGCTGATGGGTCCTGTTGGTCGTCTATTCCTCCAGCTTGTTCAACCTGGACTGTCATGTCCTCACAGTTCAGGACTCTCTGTTCCTCACTGACACCCCCCTGCCCAGGGGGTGATACAGGTGGAAGAACTGCATTTTTGGAGTTCTGCACCTTGTCCTTCACATTTTCATTGTCAAGACTGTTTTTCTCCTGGACCGGCTCTGCTTAACAAAAAGGTAAAACAGAATGAGAGGCAACATGAATTAAATGACCCGTGATGCTTGAGCTGTCTGAGTTTGTAGAGCAGCGATGGGTAACTCCTTAGGGTAACACTGTCCACTGAAGCTCAGTCAACATCACACAACGTTTTTGCTTGTCATACACCCTTATGCATATTTTTTTCTACAAGTTGTCCAACTGCTGGATATATACTGAAGCAATACAGGTTGAATCACAGGTGGGTTACCTGTGTCTATATTACATAAGCACAGGGATGTGCAATTTTGTTTTTATATTGTGTTTTTTGAAAAACTAATTTAAGTTTATTAAGAGACTCTTAAAACATATATATAATGGTTTTAATACACATATGTGCATAATGTTCTCAGAACATACAAGGCAGCTTTGCGTAATGCAATGTGATTGGCACCACACGAGCAATGGGTGGATGATAACTTGGCATCAGCCTCTGGTGTGAAAGGTAACCAGAGGGTACAGCTAGATTTTTGGAGTTAGTAAATCACCAGCATGCTTCTTCTTGTTGTTTGATGCAAAAGATTTGAAGAGTAGAAGATCTGATGCCTGATGGCTTAATTGAAATGGCTGGAAGCGATTACAATAAACATGAAGCTGGTCTGATGGAAGACTATATCAGTGCAACCACACAATAGAACTGTAATGGAGTTATGGGTTGGTTTATGACACTGCACTGGGCTTGTGGCTGGTTTATAACACTATGCTGGAGTTTTGTGCTGGTTTAGAACAATGCACTGTGTGTTGATTTATGACACTGTACTGGAGTCATGTGTTGGTTTGTAATTATCTTAAGTATAGACATACTGAGTCTTAGACACTGATGCAAATAATGGTTACTAACCTTTGTCATTCTCCATTCCAATCAAGGGAGCATTTTCAGTGGGTGTTTCTGAGTTTAGAGAAGGAAAACAATGAATTAAGATGTGTAAACACTGACACTCGAAAAAAAAGTTACACCTTTTTTCATAGACAAAAATGAGAAATATTAAGAAACTCCCACAGTGGTTTTTAAGGAACATTCAAAACATGTTCTTACGGTTTTCAACGTCCATCCTGGTTTCCTGATGTTCATGCATTGTTGCTGATTTTTGACTTGCTGTGATAACGTGAGAAAGCAAGACTAAGCTGACAGGACACCCGCTGACATCTATACACGTTCCTTAATTTATCATAAAAGATTTAATTAAATTAATTAAGATCTTATAAACTTGTATCTTGTAGCAGTAATGATACCCACGATCAATATTGTATTCCAACACAAGGACTCCAGGGGGTCATTCATGGTGCAATGGCTTACCTTCATTACGCTTCTTGCAGTAGAACCAAATTCCAATGGCAACTCCCAGAGCAACACATAGGATAACACCTGCTATTGCCAGGTAAGTGATAATTGAATCTAAGGAAACAGAACACGATTACCTAAAACCCATGATGCAAGACACACAAACTCTACAAATATTTCTGTTAAGGCTCTTGCACCTTATACATGCATTGGGATTTTACTCTCAAACCAGCTTTGAAGCCTGAAATAATTGTTAGGGCATGGATGGAGTCTATGCTCGGCATCCACCCCTCCTTGGCAACACACACAAGTGGATGGGGAGCATAGATTTACAGGGGCCCAGATTAGGGTCAAAGTCATACTTGTCAAAGGGCAAGTATCTTAGAAAAGATACTTGTCCTTCCTAAAAGTTACTTTCCTTGGTCTATTCACCTTCCAATTTTCCTGGAAAGTGCGATCTCTGCTCTCTGAATCATATTTTAGCTGATTTTCTTTGGTTTTAGCCTTTTTAGTGGGGGGTGGACTTGCACCCTCAATAAATCTCCACATATTTGAAAATCACTACGTCGTATGTAGCCCAAAGATAGACACGACGGTTAATGTTATTTCTTTTCTGCACGGATATTTATGTTTGATTTGTGCAGCGTGTGCTCGTGGGATTGTGTAGCAGTGAAGCTCTGACATGTGTGTGTGACGGGTGTTTGACGGGTGTAACGCAGGTGGCGTTAGCGACTAGTGCTCTGACTGTACAGTATATCATAACGTACACTCCAGTTGGGACTCGAACGAGAGATTTTTCCATTCCCAACTAGAGTGTGGTATGGCAGCTAACGTAATAGCTAGCTAATAATTCCTAGATTTAACCGAGCAGGGATGTGGGAATGATTTGTGCTTGGACTGTAGGACGGAGATGAGAAATCACTGCAGAAAAATCACAGCGATTCTTCAGCCTGGCGGGAGGGCTCACTGAACTGAATATAGACAGTAAATAGCTAGCTAGTGTTCACGGATATTGCTTGCTAATTCAAGGCTTGGTAAGTGATAAATGCATGATCAGATATCACAGATATCGATATCCTAACTAACTAGCTGGTTCTCGCTGTTGTGTCTATGTGCTGCGATCCGCGAACTTTCTTGACTGCTGGCATAGCAACAACAACAAACGCAGTAAGCACAGACTGCTTGCGAGCGACAATGTGCCGCTTTTCCCATATTTTTGAATATCCATGCATGACGTGTTTGTTACGATGTGAGTGAAAAAAAAAAAGTTAGAGTTAGCTCATTAAAAAAAAAAAAAATCCTAATTTCACAGTCGTCAGCAGGACGACCACTTGGAAATCGAAGGTCGTCCTTCTTAATTTGTGATTCCTTCTTAACTGCGAATCTGGGACCTTGGACTTAGTGCACTGATACATTGATATTCAATTCTATTTTCAAGTTTTTATACGTGCTCCCACTGCACTCCTGTTTTATTAACAAAGGGGTATGTGGACCACAAACATTTAAATTTACACACACACATGGGCTTGCAGCAGGGATGTCTGACAGTCTGCATGGCCCAATGTGGGGAGGGCAAGTCATTTTCTGTCTGTTCTAAAAATGACCAGTAGGCTCTCTTACACCTATCATTTCACATGTGCATCAAATTGGAGCCTGAGGTTCATTTTTGAAAAATGTAAACATTCTATAAGTATTTGAAAATGACCCCAGGTTAAATGCCAAGTTGTATGTACCACAAAAAGAAAAGCAAGGCTTATTTAGAAAACGGTTAGTTTGTCCGGCCCAAGCACTCCTCCTGGGATTTATGTACTTCTAGAACCGGTCAAGATGCCCTGGTCAAGATGCCCTGTTCATGCCTTTCCTTTAAATATCCTCTACATTACACATAATAGCCCTTATACAACCCAGATTGAAGAGGTTAAATCCAAGTGCGGAGGAATTACCTCGTAGAGTAAAGCAGTGATGAACAGCAATTTCCTTTCTGCGCTCGCTCACTGGGTTTGTCACCACACAGGTGTACACAGAATCTCGGTTCTCTGTGCTTTGGAGAACCAGCTCAGAACTTGAGGACATCACTGGGACGTTGGACCGTTCCCAGCTGTAGTGAGTCAGTGGGTTTAAGTCCGAAGTACAGATCAGCGTTAGCATGTCACTGACTTCACAGGTTACTACTGGATGCGTCACAGGATCTGCATGAGGAAAGAAAACATAATCATCAAGGCGGGAGTTATACACAAAGAGATTGACATGTATGCATTATAATGCAGGATAGTCATTTTTCCTTCAACCTGTTTGTTACATTGGTCTGGAACAGACACGCATACGTACATTTGTGCAAATTGAATTATTTTTCATTATATTATTTGTCTAGATGCGAACAGGGCAGAACTTTACTGAATGGAATTTTTTTTTTATAATAGTATGTGACATGATTTAGAGACTTGGGGGGGCAGTGTGGCATAGTGGTTAATGAATTTTGTTTGCAAGAGGGTGCTGTTTCAATTATCTGCCATTGCACCCTTAAATGACCTTAACGACTGTATATGAGCATATGTCAAGTTACAGTACACAGCATGAGTACACCCGCTCTGAACATAAAGATATATTTCTATTTCTAAATGATCACCATTACAATTCATGGGAAGATGACAAAATTGAAATTTATTAAACATATCTTTCTACACTGCCTGGCCAAAGAAAAAGTCACCACCTTAACTAAGCAAATAGGTAAGAGCCTTCCATTGGACAATTACTGCAGTGATTAATATGTTTTAGCTGGCAACAAGTTATTTAACCCTAACTGATGCAGTGAGTAGCTTCTCATTTCTTAAACAACCATGTCGGAAGACATATTCTGTGGTCGTGGAAAATATGTTAATCTGTTTCAGAAGGGTCAAATTATTGGCCTGCACCAAACTGTCACACGCCACGTGACAAACCCTGAACGGGAACAGAGCAGTCCAGACACGGAGTGGAGTTTGTCGGTCTACGGACCGGATTTTATTGATTTTTTCCTGTCTCTCCCCCCAGACATGGGGAAGAGACAGTGGGAGTAGCAGGTTAACATATAACAAAGACAACCACAAAACACAGACACAAAATCTTCACCCTACTCGTCGTGAAGCTTTCGGGTAAAAACAACGAACTAAAATAATCATAACTTACGGGACACCGCGCCTCTCCATCCGGAGTTCCCTTAGAACCTCCCCAGGCACACACATATCCAGTGACCTTTCAAGTGCTTCCCACCCATTCATACTGAGACACTCGCCACTCCCCACAGTGAGAGTTTTCTGGCAACCAGCCCCAAGACACCCTCCACTCTTCCAGTGAGAGTTCTCGGGCTGTTGCCCAGAAACACTCTCCACTGCCCGAGTGCAAGCTCTCTTTCATTAAAACCGAGGGCGAGAGGTGGACCCTCTTCCAGGGCACCCTCTCGCTCCTCCACAATCACACCGAGGGAGAGAGGCACTCTTAGTGCACCCACTCTCCCTCTTCCCCACACACACAAGAAGCACTCTACTCAGTCACTTTCGACAAACGCACACAAAACTCCACAAACATCAAACATCCAACATTCAAAATTCAACATCAAACATTCCACAATCCACAACATACGTGCATGCGCACTCACACACACATCAAGACAAGACTGACTAACTCAATACACACGCAAACAAAGTCAAAAGACTAACTCTCTACAATATGCACACACAACAATCAATTCCATACACACACATGACAAGACTGACTAACTCCCCACTCGCCCCACCTGCTCTTAAATAGGCTTAGTTTCTGCCTGGCTCAGGTGGGACTCGTGAGGCAATCACCCAATCACAATCACTCAACTCTCATTCTCACACAGACACCCAATCAGCCAATTGACTTCCATATAAATTGACTGATTGACACCAATTAAATAATTAAATAATAATTACACCAATTATGGTCTTTGGAGCTCCCTTCCGGGTGACAGTTCACTCTCACACCCTGTGAGTGTGCCAAACCTGCCCCCGGAAAGTCTCACTGCTCCAAAGGCCTCTACCACATGCAACAACACAGGCAACCATGCCACTCCCACGTGGCCGAGACCGACGTCCTCTACAGTTAGGTTTCAGAGGGGGTGTACTCATTTATGCTGTGTACTGTATGTATGTGTAAGCTATCCTGCATAAGGAAATCATCTTGGCATTAATACACAACCCATAATACAAAACCTGTTATGGTAGGATCAGGGGTGTTGGATTTCAACGCTGCCAAAGACTAATAACAAAATCAGCATACACCGGTAAATAAAGAAAGAAGGGAGGAATTTATTTGGGGAATCTTGGGGTATCGGGAAAACAAAACACATACAGTCCGCAATCCTTTCTCGTGGCCCTTTGTCTGTAATCCAAAATCGTAAACCCAAGCCAGGTCCTCCAAAAAAACAATGGTCAATACACAAACGGGGTAGTCCGGTAATCCATGTCAAAATCCAGGCAATCAATCAGAAAATACAATTTGCTCGTTCTCTCTCTCTCACAGACGTGTTTCCCTTCTGGTACTTTGCAAATTGCCTGTTGAAAAGGTGCATCTTTTATTTCCTGTTCATTACTTGATTATAGCATGTCAGGTGTGCCCCGTTAAACCCGGGCTTCCCATTAAGGTATGGGGGTGGAGCCAGCGGGCTACTATGTACTGCCCCTCAACCACCACCCCTCAGTATGCCTCTGGGCGGCTGCCACATATTCTCCCCCTCAGCTCCGACTGGGAGGGAGGGGCGGCCTGACACCACAGGGCATGTCTCCTGGACATACCGAGCATCTGCATTCAGGTGGGAAACACCTGACCTGTGAAGCACAGAAAAAGCTAATTATTGCAAAGACAGAAACCATCTTGTGGTCTGGGCATTAGTCTCTTTATTCCTCGCCATCCACACCAGTGGTGCGTGGTCCATGACCAGGGTGAATTTTACCCCAAGAAGTAGTACTTTAAAGTCTCTAGTGCCCATTTGCCCCCCTACTGCCAGACACTGCTTCTCTACTGTAGAATACCGCTGCTCTCGCGGCAACAACTTTCCGCTGATGTATGTCACTGGGTGTTCCTCACCTTCCTGTAGCTGCAATAACATGTCCCCCAAACCGGTTTTTACGATGCGTCAGTCTGTACCAGTAATGGCCTCTGGAAATCAGGTGTCACCAGGACTGGTCCTACACAGAGCGTGCTCTTGAGGTCCTGGAATGCTTTTTCCACTTCACCTGGATGGGTAGTCTGCTTTGGGTGAGGTCAAGTTAGTGGGCTGGCTATGGTTGCAAAATTTGGGATGAATCTCTGGTAGTAACTGGTGAGCCTAATGAAGGTGCAAACCTGCTTCTTAGTGAGGGGTCTGAGCCAGTTCCAGATCGCCTCCACCGTTTTCGACTGGGGTTTGATATTGCCTCTTCCAATGGTATACCCCAGGTACTCAGCTTACTGTAGGCCTAACCGACACTTTTTTGGGTTAGCCGTAAGACTTGCCACCCCGTAGCACATGTAACACTTTTCTCACCCGTTGGAGATGTGTGTCCCACTTATCCACATGGATCACAATGTCATCTAGATATGCCGCTGCATATTGTCTATGGGGTCGCAGGATCCTGTCCATCAGCCTATGGAAAGTGGGCGTGGCTCCATGCAGTCCGAATGGCAATTTTCGGTACTGGAAGAGGCCATCTGGGGTGGCGAATGCAGTCTTCTATCTGGAATCTGAAGTAAGGGGTACCTGCTAATAACCTTTCGTTAAATCAAAGGTACTGATGAATTGGGCGGTTCCAAGCCTTTCAATCAGCTCGTCTATTCTGGGCATTGGGTAGGCATCACATTTTGAAATCTCGTTTAATTTTCGGAAATAATTACAGAAACGGATGCTTCCATCAGGTTTGGGAACCAAGACTATGGGGCTGCACCACTCGCTCTGTGATTCCTGAATGATTCCCGCCGCCAACATTGTCTGTACCTCTTTTCTGACGGGTTGTCTTCTGGAAACGTCTTCAGGGATGTGATAGGGATGTAATGTTACCTTCTTCCCTGGTTCTGTGTCAATGCGGTGCTGAATAAGATCCGTGTGTTCCGGCTCGTTCGAGAACATGTATTAGTTGCTGCTGACCAGCTACCTCAGCTCCTGCTTTTGAGCAGGGCTCAGCTGCTCCCCCAGCAGCACATCATTGGGAGTGGTCACTGTAAAAGAAGGTTTTGAACAAGCGGCACACAAAACCTCTCGTGCATTCCATTTCCTAAGCAGGTGTACATGATAGAATTGAGTGACACTGCAGCAATCAGGTTGTCTTACCCAATAATTTACTTCACCTACTTTTTCAATGATTTCATATCGGCCTTTCCATCTCACCAGAAACTTACATTCCAAAGTGGATACCAAGACCAGCACTCTATTTCCTGGCTGAAACTCCCGCAGCTGTGCCCCTCTAATGTACACACATGCCTGTGCCGCCTGAGCTTCCTGCACGTGCTCGTGAACAATGGGCTACAACGTTGCCATCCTGTCTCTGAGTTCCTCCACATGTTCCATTAGGGTGCGATGAGGTGATGGCTGTTGCTTCCAGGCCTCCTTGGCTAAGCTGAGGAGTCCTTGGGGTTGCTGTCCATAAAATAGCTTCGGCACTTCGCGGATGGAAAACAACAGGAATGGTAGAAGCTGATCCCAGTTCCTCCCATCCACCTCCATCACTTTACTCAGCATGCTCTTGAGTGTTCAGATGAACCATTCCACTAGTTCATCAGTCTGCTGGTGGTACACTGAAGTGCGTAGTTGGTTAATATTCATCATCTTGTATAAGTCTCTCATTATTCTTGACATAAATGGAGTCCCTTGATCAGTTACAATTCCATTGGGTATGCCCACTTGGGAAAACAGCAAGACCGGCAGTGTTAGCATAATGGTTAAGGAACTGGGCTTGTAACGCAAAGGCTGCAGATTCGATCCCAGGTGGGGGCACTGCCATTGTACCCTTGAGCAAGGTACTTAACCTGGATTGCTTCAGTAAATATCCAGCTGTATAAATGCATTGTATGTAAAGAAATGTGAAACTGTAAGTCGCTCTGAATAAGAGCGTCTGCTAAATGCCTGTAATGTAATGTAGACCAGCTCACAGGCAATGCCCTTTGTGGCCATCATGAGCATTTGCTTCCGAATAACTGGTGGCATAAAACAAAACAAAACAAAACAATGGTCGACACACAAACAGGTAATCCAAGTCAAAACCCGGTAATCCAAGTCAAAATCCAAGCAACCAATCAAAAAACACAATCTCTTTCTTTCTCTCCATCACCAACGCGTTTCCCTTCCGGTAGTTTGCGAATTGCCTGTGGAAAAGGTGCGTGCTGCCACATGGTCTAAAATAATTTTGCACACAACATAAATATTCCGAAAAAGCTCAAAGATTATGGTTGCCTGTTTTTTGTTCATTTGTGGGCCTCTTTGTAAATTAGGGGAAAATATACTCAGTGGCTACTTTATTAGGTACACCTTTCTAGTACTGGGTAGGCCCCCAGAACAGCCTAAATTCTTTGTGGCATGGATTCAACAAGGTGCTGGAAACATTCCTCATAGATTCTGGTCCATGTTGACACGACAGGATAAGACACAAGCCAGCAGCTAAGTATGGTAGTACCATAACCACGTACACAACAGCAAGTACTTCACACGGGCAGGTTTTCCATGATAGAATAAAAGGAAAAGTGTATAATCATACATAAAAAAATATATTTACATTGACATAAATCAATGTTTCTCCTATTTACACTGAAAACTTTTACATACAAAACTACATCACAGACAATCATGTACAGTAAGTTCCATTTTTGCATCTGACCTATCTGAGGTCAATAGTGTTTACTATAAACATATCTGGCTCATTACTTATAGCCTGTCCTTGTGCTGAGTACCCTTACCAAAAGAGACTCTTGGGAGTCCACACATTATGACAGCCAGGTGCACAGATTGTCATTTGACCACCTTTACAAGGCTAAATATGATCCAATATTTAATAAATACATAATACATAAAACATAAACATAGCACAAAATGGAATTAAAATCTCCTTGGTATGAGACAGAAATACTGTGCATTGCTAAGCCAAAAGCCCTGTTCACTCTAAATTCAGCCATATAGTATACAAACATACTTACCAATGATTTCCACATTATGAGAAGAATATTGTAGCTTTCCCTCTATCTGTGCCTCAGCACTGTAATATCCGTTGTCACCTTCTGTGAGGTTTGAGATTGTAAGGTCGCCTGTGCTGAAGTTCAAATCTGTTCGCCCTTTGAATCGTCCATATTCAGCTCTTGAATCCTTGTCAACTTCAAGCACTTTGTTAAGATTCCATTTCCAGAGAATTTCTTGTAGAACACCCACGACGTTAGCTTTTAGTGTGATCTCCCCATCTAAAATGCCATAATTTATACTTGTGACTTCACCTGCAACAACAAATGAGGATTGAAAAGTTAATCAATTTTATAGGGTTGTTTAAACTGTAAAATACACATTGGCTACTGTCATGACAAAAATTGGCACATTGGCTGAGATTTAGAGTTGAGATTGGCTGTGAGTATTGAATAGGGCTGGGTATCATTCAAAAATGTTTGGTCCTGGTTCTTTATTTTCGATACCAGTGCCAAAAGTGTAATTTTTCTGCTTACTATGAAATACGGACTAAGGACCATTTCTCGCAATGCACTCGTCAGCTTTTGGCAAGCTCCATATTTGTATCTTCCTCTTTTGTCATGGAAGCCAGTAATTGAATTTATCTTTTCAAAAATCTTCATTGGCGAGTGGTGTCTGTCTTCTCTTTTTTTTGGGTACTTCAAGCTCAGCACTGGGTCTCCCCCTCTTCTTTACTTTACCTTTCCACGACAGGGATTCAGCCTTGAAATAGAGAGACATCTGTTGCTTTCGACTGACATCACAATCATCATGCGGAAACGGATCTGCAAATACGGTAGTACTTCTTGGAGCAAAATTTAATGCGGGATAGGGCAAGAAGGGAATCTAGCAAGTCCACCCCTCCTATGAACTTGTAGACCTTAACAACAGATGGACATTTCACTTACACCTGCTGCTTTGTCTTCTTGTCCCACCTTTTGATGCTGGTGCTGGGATGTGTCCCTGAAAAGCTGGTGAGCAGGTGGACAGACCTGTTGTTCTGCCATTTTCACCAGCTTGACTTCGCACTGACCTGCAGCCGCAGTCTTCTCAATGAACGTTCCCCACCCCATCCTCTTCATTTTCTAATCTGTGGGCATTTTGATGTTTGGGACATGATTCAGTCAAACTGTATGCCCATCCCAAACTGGATGCCTATTTTTGCCAGTGCAATGCAAAGCATTAGAAAAATTCAAAGTTGGCATACTGCCAATTTTGGGGCAGATGTTTCAAATATCTTCCACTTCCAGTAGTCAGGGAGTCGTTTACTGTTACCTGGTCCATACCTGCACTTTTTTCTTAGACATGTCCTTTCAATGCCAATTGCACGCAATCCACAATCCCAGGGAGGCAATAATGGATTACCAGTCAGTTTGTGGTTGAATGAAAAAGTAAATGCCAATGGAGATATCAGAACGGGAATTTAAATTGAGAAAAAGTTAAAATAATCATTTTTAAAAACTGTCCTTTTGCTTTTCACCAATTTTAAAAAATGATATATTATTAGGCCTCTGGTTATTACTTTTGTACACATTACTATTCTTAAGGAACATTCACCTTCTCAGTGGGTAAGGGGAGTCTGCTGTCTATTCAACATTTTGGCTAGCACTAAATGCGTGAAACTAGCTTACCCACCATAACCCACATACTGTAGCCCGTTACATTGGCAATGACAGACAATGCTCACTGCAAAAACATTATATATACACTACTGGTCAAAAGTTTTAGAACACCCCAATTTTCCAGTTTTTACTGAAATTTAAGCAGTTCAAGTCCAGTGAATAACCTGAAATGGTACAAAGGTAAGCAGTAAACTGCCAGAGGTTTAAAAAAAAAAAAAAAAAAAAAAAAAAAAAGTTTAGGTTACCAAAAAAAATAAAAATAATGTATATTTCAGAGTTATAAAAAAAGGCCTTTTCAGGGAACAAGTAATGGGTTAATGTGGGTTAACAGTCACTCTGTGCAAGTCGCCGACTCTGGATCCAGCAAAAGAGCCCCAAGACCATCACGCTTCCTCCTCCATGTTTGACAGTTGGTGTCACACACTGAGGAACCATCCTTTCGCCTACTCGACGGCGCACAAAAACCCTGCGTGATGAACCGAAGATTTCACATTTTGATTCATTGGTCCATAAGACCTTCCAGTCTTCAGTAGTCCACTGGTAGTGCTTCATGGCCCAGGTAAGCCTCTTTTTCTTATTTTGCCATCTTAGCAATGACTTTCTTACTGCCACTCGACCTGTCAAACCTGCAGCTCGAAGTCTTCTCTTCACAGTTGAAACTGAGATTTCCTTACTTCGAACAGTGTTAAGCTATGCTTGAAGCTGTTGTCCTGTGAGCTGCCTATCATGTAAGCTGTTGATTCTCAGAAACTTGTCTTCTGATTTTGTTGTGGCTTTGGGTCTGCCAGACCTCTTCCTGTCAGTTTCCTCCAGTTTTGAGGGTGTAGGAAACTACTCATTGCCCAAATATTTACATTATTTTTTAGTTTTTGGTAACCTAAACTTTTTTATTTTTTTCCTCTGGCAGTTTACCAGTTTACCTTTGTACCATTTCAGGTTATTCACTGGACTTGAACTGCTTACATTTTTCAGTAAAAACTGGAAAATAGAGGTGTTCTAAAACTTTTGACCGGTTGTGTATGTTATGGTGTAGACCAGGGGTGTCGAACTCATTCCATCGAGGGCCGAGTGTGTGCAGGTTTCTGTTGTAACCAATGCATTACACCAGGGGCCTCATTTATAAAACGTACTTACGCACAGATTTGATCTTAGAATGTGCATACGCTCAAATCCACGCCAAAGTTCAGATTTACGTCTTTGACGTGGAAAAGTACTCAGCTCCACGTCAGGTTTCAACTTGGCCACCTTTTCAGACTCCACTACCACTGAATTCTGTACATCTAGCTAATTGTCATCACCACTGCCTACTTGCTCAACACTATATACCCCTGCTTACTCCATTTTAAAAAAATGGATCTCTTGCGCGTACTATGATTGTTCCTACCATGTATTAATGTACATATTGTAAGTCGCTCTGGATAAGAGCGTCTGCTAAATGCTTAAAATGTAAATGTAATGTAAAATGTATTCGGAAATCTAACAGCGCCAACATGTCATCTGCTGCCTAATTGTTTCCTCATTATTATTATTATTAGTAGTAGTAGTAGTAGCCTAGTAGTAGTATTACCAGATTGAACACATTGCTTAGGCTATACGTAATGGTTTGCACAATAAATGTATTAATAAATTAAAACAACATAAGCTAGGCTACTTGTGGAAAACAAAACAAAAACACACATTGGTTTTTCCAAAACTACCCATATTAGCATAATTGACACATCCTTGAAATGTATTTAATACATATTATAGTTCCACGCGTGTAAAACATTTCGGTCAATCTGTAGGCTATAAAATGTCCAATAATGCAGTGGTTTTCAAGAGGAAGAATGGCAGCATTGTCACTTCTCGAAGATATCGCCAACTGCGCAATAAGAAGGGAACGAGTTATTAGAGATTTTGACCTCAGTTTTAAATCAGACCACTTTTTCTTTATGTCCTTCAGGGACCTTTGCTGCCCCCGCACCTCGTTCACAGCCTGGGCTACAGACTAACATGCCACGTACTTGGTTTTACTGGTAAAGCTACTGGAAAGGCTCCCAAACAGCGCCCCTGCACGCATCTGCACCTCCGCCAACAGGACCTCGATTTCAGCCTCGCTAAAATTATTTTTCTTGCAGCTCGCCATTATCAAGTAGAGGATTTGTGTTTGGATTCGAGCTCCTTTATATGCTAATGATATTAATTAGGGGGCGTTTACAAGGCGGAGATCTAAAACCATTCACCTGCGCACAATTTCAAGATCATTTGCGATTTATAGATTTCACATCTGGGGGACTGGCATACGCTGCTGCTCGCCTGGTGTTCAACCAGCCGAAGTTCACCCACGTCACCCCTCTACTCTCCTCTCTGCACTGGCTCCCCATCGCAGCACGCATCAGATTCAAGTCACTGGTGCTGGCTTTTCAAGCGGCCAGAGGTACTGCTCCCCCGTACCTCCAGTCACTCATCACGCCCTACACCCCGTCCAGACCCCTCCGCTCCGCCTCCGCTGGCAGACTGACTGCCCCATCCCTCCGGGCGCCTGGCAGCCGCTCCTCGCGGTCTCGCCTCTTCTCTGTCCTGGTCCCTCGTTGGTGGAACGACCTCCCGCAATTGGTCAGGACTGCGGAATCACTTCCAATCTTCAAAACCCACCTCTTCAGACTCCACTACCCCTGATCTCTGTCCATCTAGCTAAATTGTCTTCACCACTGTCTACTTGTTCTACACTATACTCTTAAAAAAAAAAAAAAAAAAAAAAATGTACATTTTGTAAACATTGTAAAATACCTTTTCCTTCCCGGTGTTACAGGTATGGTACGCAGATGCCTGCAATGATGTCTATTGCTGTATTCCTGCACTGATCTCGTGCGCTAACTGTGATTGCTCCTACCATGTATTGATGCACATCTTGTAAGTCGCTCTGGATAAGAGCGTCTGCTAAATGCTTAAAATGTAAAAATGTAAAATGCATACGCACGTTTTTTTGTGCGTACGTTCAGTTTCTCTGAATCACACTTACGCACATTTCAGAAATGATCTTAGATCAAATATAGGATGGTTTCTATGCAACCTTTTATAAATGAGGCCCCAGGTGATTTCAATTAGGTTCCCTCCTTAGTTGAAGTGAGCTAATGAGTAAAATCACCTGGTGTAGTGCATTGGTTGCAACAAAAACCTGCATACACTCGGCCCTCGATGGAATGAGTTTGACACCTGTGGTGTAGACGCTGACTTGGACCCAAATGCAGACTCCGGAACAGAACTTATATTGCACTCCACAGAGGAGGCGTTTAATAGCTGAATGCAACAAAAAGGTAACTGGAGAAACAGACAGGAAGCTGGCAAAACAGAACAGGCTGGACAGGGCTCCAAAAAGCAAAAACAAGACATGACACGCAAGGAGCGGAATAGCAAAAACACGAGGAAGGTGGACAGAACGGGGCTGCAATGTTACAGTGTATATACTCATTTGTGTGTATTCATGCCTGAGTATAACACATTTGAACCCTTCTGTTATGTTAGAAAGTTGTTTCTGTCCCGTGTGTTCACGGGTCCATTTTGACCCATGATTTAACTCAGTCCAAAACACTCAAAAACAATGACTATCATCCAATATTGTTTTTACTACATCATAACTAACTTATTATGCATTCATAACCACACAATCCTGTTGTTATTTTATTTTATTTTTCGGGTCTTCCCGGACCCGAACTCTTCAGAATTGTCTAAAATGGTCAAAATCTGTTTTGTAGTGTTTATATAGCTGTTGTGGAGGATATCATGAAGCCTTGTTCCAAAAAAACCCCTAGATGGTAGTTATTATATAATTTTTAACTTGAAACGGGTCACGGCGGACCCTAACATAACAGAAGGGTTTTAAATACAACTTTCTGAACGCAAAATAAAAGGAAGGGACGACTGCTGCGCCTATCTATGCTGTTTCGCGGATTTGGATACATTTTAATGGCTGATTTATTAACCTTTGTAGCTACCCTCACTCCCTCAGCTGCTATGCTGGATCGGCAAATTAACTGCATAATTATGGAAACGTTCGTTAGAGCAATTGAGAAGTTCATAAACACTTACCAAATGCGAATTTGGTGATAATCAACGACAGTGTCGTGATAATGTAGTGTTTATCTGCCATGGCTCCCCCCACGTAGTTTTACTTTCGATTTCGAAAACTCGTGACGCTGCCAGTCAAAAAAAATTTAAATATCATGATTCCTGTTCTCTGCACTAATGTTGTACTTTGTTGTTGTAGCCCCTGTTGTAAACGTAAGTCACCCGATGATACACTTTAAACATGATTTTCATGTGTTCAGAGAAACCTGACTCTTACCTCTCCTCTCCTGTTGAGGAAGTCTGAGAATTTCCTTTTTGGAAACACAAATTGGAAAAACATTACAGTAACACTACAGTAGGTGGCGCTTCAGGTCAATTTTCCAAATGTTTCTTAAGCAGTTAGACATGAACATATCATGTTTTAATCAAACCTTGTGTACACGATGACTGTGTCTGACTGATTGTTCTGCAGATTGTATTTATGACATATTCTTATTTATATTACATTTTGTACCCTCTATTGTTTCAATTATCCAACCTCTGAAGTTGAAGTTGATGCTGTCACTGTGGGGAATGCAAATGACTGTCTATTTAAGAAGAACATAATTTATAATTCAACATAGGGAACATTTTTCCAATTATGGTGATGGTTAAAATCAGAAGATTAAGAAAGGTGCCCCACATATTCTGAAGTGTATAACCTGGATTAAATGTACAGAGACTGCACTGTATATGTAACAAGAGTACATCTGCTCCAAGTTTCAAACCATGGCCCGTGCATCGGTCGTATTATCCAGGTCATGGCACCACTGTAACGAGGGTAGGTCTGCTGTGGGTTAGGAACCATGGCCCTCAGAGGAAAAATTTGTGGTGTTGCTCACACTTCCAATAATCATTCTCATGTGGCAGAGTAAACAGAGTTAAAATGGTAAAAACAGGTTGCCAAGCAACCAAGGTTTGGGCCCCTGCCAGGCCTGGCCTCCCTTACTTCAGATTAAAAATAGAACACTCTGCCCCAGGACCCACATTTACAGTCCCCTGAACTCTCCTTCTCCAGGTATAGCCATTTTGACACAGCACTACAACCTTTCAACCCTTGACCTTTCCAGCAATACCCGAGCAAGCTCCGTACACTGTCTGCCCACGATAATTGATACATGGTCCATTTATCCAACCTGGTATTGATTTAACCATTATCTTACAGTGGTTTGGGGCAGAAGCCATCTACTTTTTGTGCACACAGCTGTTTTTACTATGCAATTTTACATCTGTCATGCAACACACAGCATGTTTAAGATGAACCATAAGATTAAGATGAACCATTATTTTACAGTGGTTTGGAGCAGAATCCCTCTGCACTTTTTGGGCAAACAGCTGTTTTTACTATGCAATTTTACCTCTGTGATGCAACACACAGCACGTTTGTTTGGGACAAAGTCTGCTCGGGAGACACAGAGTTATCCATTGTCATCTTTCAAAAGCTGGTTCTGTTTGATTTTGATTTAATTTCTTGCATTATGTGAAAAAGTTGGTCCAGGGTGAGTGATTTGTGGCAAAATCTATCTATACTTTTTGGACACACGGCGGTTTTAACTGTGCAATTTTACCTCAGTGATGCAACACAAAGTATTCTTGTTTGAACAAGGCCCGCTCATGTGACACCTACCCATTTTAAACCCATTGTGACAAAGCTACTCATTGTATACTTTCAAAAAAAGTTTTTTTCTTTCTAATTTCGATTTATTTGATATCCTTTTGTTTTAAATCAAAATTGTAGTTGAGAAAAGGGTTTACTGACTGACATTGTGTTGTACTGTGGATAAATATTAGTCCGTATGTGGTTTACAACAACAGAGCCCCACTCTATCATGGTAAGAGCCCTGATACTGGGAAGGCTGTCAATCCAATTCCCATAAATGGCATACCAAAGACATGCCAGATTCTTTGTACCTGTGGACTCTCCTGGTGTCCTGTACTTCAAGCTGATTCCCGCACAGAAATGGGAATGATTTCTGATCTTGTGACCTGCATAGGTACAGCTGCATCTTCCTAATTGGGGGTTCCTTCCTTCAGTGTGTATTTTCCCCAGCACACACTCACGGAAGGAACCCCCATGTATCAGAGTGATTTACAACTTGCACACCCTTATCTTCCTACTGATGGTGGTTTTCCTTTCATGCATTTGTACAATATTATTGGTTTTCCTTTCATGCATTTGTACAATATTATTTTATAAGTAGGGCCCCTGTTTTTTTCAAACTGTTTTATGGCACGGTCAAGATTCAATTCTGGACCATGGAGTGAATCACTGCACCAATGGCTAGTACTTTTTAGCTGAATATGCTACCCCTGTTGTTACGATTACTTCCCAAAGCTAGCTTGAAGCACTCTGCAAAAGACTGCATGCAATATCTGGATCTAAAGTACAATATATCCCCAATAAAATGTAATTGGTAGTGGAGTTTAATTCATTTTATATATCAGTGTAGCTTGGTCTGTATATTATACAGGTGACAGTGTAGTGTAATGGTTAGGGAACTGGGCTTGTAACTCAGAGGTTGCTGGTTCGATTCCCAGGTGGGGGCATTGCCGTTGTACCCTTGAGCAAGATACTTAATCTGAATTGCTTCAGTAAAATATCCAGCTGTATAAATGGATTGTATCTAAATAAATGTAAAACTGTGTAAGTCGCTCTGGATAAGAGCGTCTGCTAAATGATAAAATGAAAATGTAAATATAATATAAATGTGCACATATATAAATTAAGAGGGAAGAAAAGGACTACAATGCTACGTAATGGTGTAACTAACTGTAATGGAGTAAACTGCAACAGTGTTCTGTCAAGGGACACAATGCTATTGCAACCATCATATTGTTAGTGTTTGTATGTAATGTTAAATGCTCTCACATGCAGGCTATACATTTGTTAAAAGCCTTTGCCCCCTTGTTTAATTATTACTACTGGTACACAAAATTGCATGTTGATTCACAGAGGTGCACACTTGTGGACTACACAAGCAGGTAGGTGCTGCACAGCAGAATGATA
The DNA here is from genome assembly GCA_029706075.1 of Aldrovandia affinis. Lineage (NCBI taxonomy): Eukaryota > Metazoa > Chordata > Actinopteri > Notacanthiformes > Halosauridae > Aldrovandia > Aldrovandia affinis. Next base: position 399,142 of record JAINUG010000026.1, on the reverse strand, counting down.
ATTAGTCAATTATATATCCATGTTTACCAGTGACAGAATATGATTTGTCAACTGGTGCTTTTTGTCTTTTATTTGTAATTAAGTGAAAAGAAAAACAAATCAGAAATGCAGATTTTAATCAACAAAATATTATAACAAAATAAATATAAATATGACAACGACTTGTTCCCATACAAAGGTCATGCCTTCTTGCTATTCATGATGTTTATGTCTCGTTAAACTGTGCCACTTCTTTGACATCCTCAAAACCATTACTTACAAAGTAAAGATAAAATCTGAATAGAAACGGTGAAAACCTTAATCACTGCTTAATCGCAGCCAATTCAACTAGAGTGGACAAGCTGAATTGCAGGACAAACCAGGTTACTCAAAAACATAGGTCTCTGTCTATAACATATAGACAGTCATCCTGGTCAGGTCCATACAGGAGAAGTGTTTGAATCAATTTAAATCAAGGATATGGACTACAGCAAAACCAAGCCATGCGCTGAGTTATGGGTTCCTGGCACAGCTATGTACTATCTATGCTCCCTTTCTTTGCGTAGAGATACAGCGCATGTGTCATGCCAACAGTACAAGTCATACGTTGATAGCACTGGTTTCCAGTAGGTGCAGCATATGTGACATATGCTGACATATGTGACAAACATGTACGATAATACATAATGTACGAGGAATTGAATTGAAGCATTTGCGTCGTGTTGTTGTGAACGGATCTAGCCAAAGGCACAGACATCAAAACACCGTCACTTAAAGCAGCACTGCAGTGTTTTATACAAAATGTAAGTGGAAATCTGTATAGTATACATTCTATTAAATATGTAAAATTAACTTTATATTCCGGACGGCTCGTGGTAGTTACGTGCTGCTACGGGTTTACCGCCACATGGTTTCTATTTCCTACCTGTGGAGATCACGGAGTTCGTGTCTCCTCCTCTAACGTAAAGGGAAAAAATACTTCCGGACGCGAATGGTGCAGTCTCCTCTTGCCCTGCTCCAAACTGCGATTAGGTATTCAAAGTGAATCATGCAAGCGGTCCCAGCTTCATCGGGACAGACACACCACGTACGTGCACTCCGTGGAATTCTAAACAATTCTCGATCCCCGCGCAACTCAGGGGAAGTTTTTTTATTTTTATAAAACCGGGCGGTGGTGATTTACACGGGAAGTACACAGATTTTCTTTCCTTTAAATCCATTGATTGGTTTTAGGTGACAAAGAAAATCCGGCGGACAACAAGCCGCGGCGAGATGGAAAACGCGTTCTTCACTTACTTCATTTTGTTTTTAACGTTTGGTAAGTTTTTTCTTCTTTAAGCCATACTGTTAGTATTTCACCCAAAGTATTTGTTTTGGATTTTGGGGTGTGGATACCGCGCGCTTATAGTACAGACGAATGCTAATGGGTAGTATGTGTTTTACAAACGAAATGTGCATGCATTTGATAGGTTTTTAATGATTGTAATCCTTCATTGTGTGTTATCTCTTGCTTGATATAAGGGCAAACTTTAGTACACATTTTGGGTGGCAGTTCAAATAGGTTCGTGTGCGAACAGTCAATGGTAGTTGCTCACAGTTAAATTGAATTGTATTTATTTAATTTCCCACTAGCTGTGTAAAATTGCTCTGTGTTCAGTTGGAATCCGTTTTTATTTTGTATGCTAATGTAAATTAATCATCTTTATACAGTTAAATATATATAAAATATCAAACCGCAGTCTGTATGAGAAAAAAACAGCATAACATTCCAAGGTCTCTTTTCAAATGAGTGAGTAGGCTACTTAGGGTCTGACTCCTCACTCCAGGTATTGGACTGTTCGGGTGAGGAGAACAACGGTTTCGGCAAGCAGTTAACTCGTCTGTGGAAAACCACACTTAAGAGCTCTACTGATAGATGGCCATTTCTGATTAATGGCATTTCAACCAAAGTCTGCCGCGTTCGAGATAATTTTTGGTCCATGGCAGCTGACAAGTCTGGTATTGTAAAATAGAGGGACATTATTGGTTCTGTGTTGTAAATTAATGACTTTGTTTTAGTGAAACACTGCACTGTGACATTACGTAGTAAGTGCTTTATCTAAACAGACCGTTTGTCAAACTTTGTAAACCAGAGAGCATGAATCATCCCAAATAATGAATCATAATTAACGTATGTAATTACATCCCATTTTTAATATTCTATGATTGAAATAGCCAAAGCTCTTGAAATATGAATTGGCTCTAATTGCTGCTTGGGCTTTGTTTAATCAGCTCCCTATTTTGTTTTAGCTCCCTTTCAATAAGCTTACTGTGTGTATAGCTAAGCTCCCTCTACCTAAACTATAATAATCGGTTCTTTCAAAACCTCAAACAGAAGTGCATTGACATAGCAGTTTTAAACATTGAATTTGTGTAAGTATTTGGATCTGTGTTTGTGTATGTGTTTCTGAGCACGTTTCAGCGATGTAACTTACTCTGTTGCTTTCACTGTAAGGTGTGTTTCTACATGCTTGACAGTTTGTGTATCACAGTGGTGGGAAATATGCTATGATGGATAATGTACACAGGGACTTTCCTTGGCTTCAGTTGGGCAGTGGTTCCTCCTTGCCAGGGTTTAAATTAGGACAGGGTGAAATGGTCAAATATCTCAGCTGGAGGACACATCATCCATGGATTTCTTGGAGGAGATGTATGTATGCGTGTTCTTCTAATTTTACAGAGGGGCTGGGGTCCACAGAAAATATTCCGTTACCGTTAAAAGAAATGAACCGTTTACTACTAATGCGGTGTCCAAGCACCCTCCCCCTACTGTTCTTCTCACTCTCTAAAAAGTCACAGGGCATTAAGCCTACATTCAGTGAACACGCCTGAACGGTTTATATCCAATCTCCATTCTGTTCCCCTCTGAGCCTGTCCACAGAGCAGCAGGGGCAGGAGACGGGTCCGTCTCCTCAGTGAAACACTGTCAGTCAATCAGTGGCGGTAATGGTAGCAAAATATTGACTTCAATCAACTGCGCTGTTATCAGGTCAGTGGATCATATGGCTGATCAACGACACATACAGTAATAGTATAGATAAGAGAACACCACTCGGTGGAAAGGAGAAGAGGGAAATTTCTTGGGAAGTAAACCATATTTTCCGAAATGTACAGTGTGGCCAACCAGTGCAGTTTTTAGGTTGATTCATTCAGTATAGTAATCTGTATCTTCATGACATTAGCCATTATGTTCACGGTAGCAAACTAATTGTGGAAGATTGTTCCATTCTGAACTGTAGTGTTTGTTGTATTTAGAACAGGGGTGTCAAACTCATTCCATCGAGGGCCGAGTGTGTGCAGGTTTCTGTTGTAACCAGGGCTGGACTGGCTATATAGTCTACCGGGCCGATTCCCGGTGGGCGGTCTAGTTTTGGGCCGGTAGGGCCGGTATAATTATTATTTTTAATTAAAAATATATAAATATTTTTTAATTTTTTTGTCATCTAACGGCCAACAAAAAATGGACAGTGGCCCATTGGTTCATTTTCTATACTGACACTGGGCCGGTCTGAGCCAAATGGCAGGGCCTATTTTTTGTCCCAGTCCAGCCCTGGTTGTAACCAATGCATTACACCAGGTGATTTCAATTAGGTTCCCTCCTTAGTTGAAGAAGTGAGCTAATTAGTGAAATCACCTGGTGTAGTGCATTGGTTGCAACAAAAACCTGCATACGCTCAGCCCTCGATGGAATGAGTTTGACGCCTGTGATTTAGAACGTGATTGCTGTTCGTATTGAATAGTGGGTTAAAGGCTTGTACTAGTGTGGTCACCTTTATTGAGGGATGTGTATAATAACGCAGGTTACACTTTACATCAACATTGCCTGTTTTTTTGTCACATTTCTTCAGGTATACCTCAGCTGAGGTGGAGCCTAGTCTCTCTCTCCTCACGTTCTGATTTGCTACTGAAGGTAGCAAAAGTGGGCCAAGCAGAAGTATACATCGTACTTGTGACATTGCCGAATGACAAACACCATTTTAAAAATATTTTTTACACTTATGCATACCTTCCCTAACCAGGTCAGCACAGAGATATTGTTTCTTTTCGTTACCTGTGTTATTGCTGATAACGTTACAGAAAAATGGCAAGTCAAAGTTGTTTTGCCTTGTGAGAAGGAAGTTGTTACTGCCACACCAGCATTAGCTTTATCATTTTTTGCCTTTTCCTTCCTTGCACAAAACACACTGAAAATAACTTATTTGTTGACCCCCATATAGGGGCAGGGATGGGTACAGGTGATCTCTGTTGTTGCAGTTGCAGGAATGGACACAGGGCTGGCTTTCGACAGTGTTTGATTGTCCTGGAGTTTTACTGAACACTGCAGTGTAAAAACATTATCTAGTTATTTTTAGATATCAATAGTTTAGTCTCAAAATAGGAACTTTTATCTGTATTAATATCTTTTTAAAAAACAACTCTTATGAAATAAGAATGACATAATTATCAGTCAGAGATGGCAGCTTTTATAAATGAACATAGTTGACAAAGCCTACTCATTTTTTAGGGCATTACCATTTTGGTGCATGTTTCTATCTTACAATAACTAAAGTTCCCAAGCTTAGAAATTTTCCATAATACTTTGCACACAAACGTTACAAATACAAACCAACTCATTCTCTGTGTTCCAGATTATTCAATCTGTAACTTTGATTTGATGTTGCAAACCTGCCCAATTTGTGAGTGTGAGAAAGCATGCAGTGTGTGAATTTGTTTATTAAAACCTTTTTTCGTTGTTATGTTCAGAGTATCTGTTTAATTTCCTGAGAGTTTGTTTATGCCTATTGTTTATTAGGTTTTCACATTCTATTCCTGTTCTGATTCTGACTTTGGAGCTACAGTGAGTATAAAAAGTATCCAAGAATCCCAATTAAATCAATTTTTATTCCACGAAGTAAGAAAATAAAATGTGAAAAATGACCAAGGGGGCTGAATACTTTTTATACCCACTGCACCTCGCACTGTGGACTTGGTTATCTCTGTCTCGGCAGTACTAAAAACAGCCTCATGGAATGTTGGCAATCTAGCCAGGGGGGTAAATGTGTGGCCACTGCAGCAGTGTGAGTTGCAGATTGACTGCAGTTATGGATGGAGACATCCAAATTGAATTAATCTCCAATCAAGATTTTTGATCTGGAGGTCCAAGTGGCTGACCTCTGCTGGAGGGAATTTGTTCCAGAGGCTTGTTAGTGTACCCAGGGAGATTGTGAAACATGCATGTGAACATGGGAAGGGGGTGGGGGGCATAGATCTGTCAGGAAGATACAGGTTTGTGTGAATGTACTGTGGGTCATAGCACAGTGCTGCCTGCTTGGTGCACAGGTAGAAGATGTCCCGGAGCGCATGGACAAGCTCTTGGCCAGAGCAGGGGTGGATCTAGTGGTCAAGGCTCAAGTTGGAACTTGTTGCCTATTTGGGTAGGTTTTAGGTTGAGCACAACAAATTTGTTGATTTTGCAACTAAAATTAGGAGCAGAACCTGCACAGTGGAACAGTACCACATGCTAGCCGAGAGAAGCAAGATGTGATTATATGGAGATTTAACACGTGGCTACAAACCTGTTGTAGGAAATATGGGCTCAGTTGTGTGGGGGCACTGGGCACTGGGGCTCCTTTTGGAAGGATATTAAGGTAAGACATTATAAAGTACTATATTGACAAAAACAAAGACAAATAAGGCAGCAGGCCCTGGTGGCATACAGTAGACTCCATTTTATTCATACCCATGATAAAGATGAACAAAAGAGATTGTATAATGTTAGGGATGTTAATGATGAATCGATGATCGACGTCAAGGCATACCTACAAGCATTTGAGCGCACAGCGATACGGGAAGAGTGTCCCCCAGAACAATGGGCTAGTTTACTCGCTCCTTTCCTGTCCAGGGTGGCCCAGATGGCGTATCTGGATCTGACTGCGGAGCAAGCCTGAAGTTATGAATTTTTGAAAAAGGAGATCCTGGCTATACCCTCATGAGCCATGCCCATAAATGTCACGACTGGTTGTATAACCCCACCCTCTCAGCCAGGTCCCAGATGCACGATCTGATCCGAATCGCAAAGAACTGGCTGATGGCCGAGCCAGCTTCGCTCAGTCTGATGGAGCGGATAGTAATTTATAAATATCTGCGGTCCCCACCATACGAGGCGGGCTAACCTGAAGAGTGCTGACCAGCTCGTGGAACTGGTGGAAGGGTTATCAAATTGCCCGAGAGGTACTGAAGAGCAGCTGACCTCCCCCACCAGAGACCGTGTCCCGAGAGAAGGGAAGGAAGAAAGCTGACGAGGTACCTTGGAGGGCAGGCAATGACGACGGAAACTTCCGACCCATCTTCCCGAAGCCGTGCGCCTTTGACAACATTGACAGAAGAAAGTGTTATGGCTGTGGTGAGGTCGGACATCTGGCCTGGAGTTGCCCACACCATGACGTCTCCATGTCCGCCTCGATTAGTGACACAGCGTTAGGAAGGCTATGCAGGGTCCTGACATCATGTTGGGCTCATGTTGGACTACCCATCACCAGTGACACCAGTGCGGGCCAATGGGAAAGACACGTCCACTCTGCTCAATAACGGAAGTATAGTCATGCTGGTCCGACCGATTTTCCCATCCCCATTGTTTCCAGGGCTTGCAAGAAACAATACCCATAAGCTGCATTCATGGTGAATATACAGTGGGGAAAATAAGCATTTCACCCCCTGCTGATTTTGTGAGTTTGCCCCCTTACAAAGAAAGGAACGGTCTATCATTTTCATGGTAGGTTCATCTTAACAGTGAGAGACAGAATATTTAAAAAAATCCCAGAAAATCACATTATATGAATTTTAAACATTTATTTGTGTTTTATTGAGGAAAATAAGTATTTCACCCCCTACCAACCAGCAAGAATTCTGGCTCCCACAGACCGGTTATGTGACCAGGAGGCACACAGATTAGTCCTCTTACTTAATTAGTACTCCTAATTAAGTACTCGTTACCTGTATAAAAGACACCTGTCCACAGAATCAATCAATGAATCAGATTCCAACCTCTCCACAATGGGCAAGACCAAAGAATTGTCTAAGGACATCAGGGACAAAATTGTAGACCTGCACAAGACTGGAATGGGCTACAAGACCATTGGCAAGCAGCTTGGTGAGAAGGAGTCAACTGTTGGTGCGATAATTAGAAAATGGAAGAAACACCAATTGACCATCAATCTCCCTCGGTCTGGGGCTCCACGCAAGATCTCACCTCGTGGAGTGAACCTGATCATGAGAAAGGTGAGGGAACAACCCAGAACTACACGGCTGGAGCTTGTTGATGATCTCAAGGCAGCTGGGACCACAGATGACCATTGGTAACACACTACGCCGTAATGGATTGAAATCCTGTAGTGCCCGCAAGGTCCCCCTGCTCAAGAAAGCACATGTACAGGCCCGTCTGAAGTTTGCCAATGAGCACCTGGATGATTCAGAGGAGGCTTGGGAGAAAGTGCTGTGGTCAGATGAGACTGAAATCGAGCTCTTTGGCATCAACTCGACTCGCCGTGTTTGGAGGAAGAAAAAGCTGCCTTGGACCCCAAGAACACCATCCCCATCACATGGCGGTGGAAACATTATGCTTTGGGGCTGTTTCTCTGCTAAGGGGACAGGACGACTTCACCGGATCGAGGGGAGGATGAATGGGGCTATGTACCGGGAAATCTTGGGTGAGAACCTCCTTCCCTCAGCCAGGACACTGAAAATGGGTCGTGGATGGGTGTTCCAGCATGACAATGACCCAAAGCATATGGCTAAGGCAACAAAGGAGTGGCTCAAGAAGAAGCACATTAAGGTCATGGAGTGGCCTAGTCAGTCTCCGGACCTTAATCCTATAGAGAATCTGTGGAGGGAGCTGAAGCCTCGAGTTGCCAAGCGACAACCTACAAACCCTAAGGCTTTGGAGAGGATCTGCAAAGAGGAGTGGGCCAAAATCCCTCCTGGGATCTGCGCAAACTTGGTGACCAACTACAAGAAACGTCTGACCGCTGTGCTTGCCAACAAGGGTTTCTCCACCAAGTACTGAGTCATGTGTTGCTAGTGTGTGAAATACTTATTTTCCTCAATAAAACACAAATAAATGTTTAAAATTCATATAATGTAATTTTCTGGGAAATATAATTGTATATTCTGTCTCTCACTGTTAAGATGAACCTACCATGAAAATTATAGACCGTTCCTTTCTTTGTAAGGGGGCAAACTCACAAAATCAGCAGGGGGTGAAATACTTATTTTCCCCACTGTATGTCACCATGTCAAATATCATGTCAGATATCGTGATATCAATATATATCATTTCAGATATATTGCCTGGTGATAAGGTACTGGTGCTTGTCCCCACCTCAGAGTGTACATTTTTTGCCAGGTGGAAGGGATTGTACGAGATTATTGAAAAGGTGAATTATTGGGTACGGCAACCCGATCAACAAAAGGTTTGTCAGATATATCGCATCAACCTGTTAAAAAAATGGAATGCCAGTGAGGTGTTGTGTACTATATTTCCCAAAGTTACCAGTACGGATGCCATGCCCCCCGATGTGCTGCTAGGGGAACAACTGAGTCCGGCACAGAAACAGGAACTGATGGAGTTGGGTAACAGCCACCTCCTCAGGGAGTTTTCTCTAGTGGGCCTCTCGCCCCAATGCATGCTGGGATAGGCTCCAGCCCCCCGCGACCCTAACTAGGAAAAAGCGGCTGAAGATGAGATGAGAGAGATGGGCCCGGACACACCGGCCTGATACAACATCACGTTGTCACTGAACCAGGGAGAAAGGTAACCTTTCATCCGTACCTCATCCCAGAAGCAAGGAGAGAGGCTGTGATAGCGGAAGTACAGAATATGCTGGCCACCGGGATTATAGAGGAGCTCCAAAGTGAGTGGTGCAGTCCGATTGTGCTGGTACCCAGACCGGACAGGACGTTACGGTTTTGCAATGACTTCCGAAGGTTAAACGAGATATCGAAGTTTGATGCTTATCCTATGCCCCGAATAGATGAGCTGATTGAAAGGATTGGGAATGCCTGATTTATCAGCACCCTGGATCTAACTAAGGGTTACTGGCAGGTACCCCTATCTCCAGCTTCAAGAGAGAAGACCACCTTCACAACCTCCGACAAACTGTTACAGTACCGTAAATTACCCTTCGGACTACACGGAGCCCTGCCCGCGTTCCAACGATTGATGGACCGTGTTCTACGACCCCATCGTGAGTATGCGGCGGCGTATCTGGATGACATTATAATCCATGGTGAAGACTGGGAAGCGCATCTGGACAGAGTAAGGAGTGTGTTGCATGCGCTAAGGGGAAAGGGGCTCACCACTAACCCAAAGAAATGTCGGTTAGGTCTGCAAGAAGCCGAGTATTTGGGGTACAGTATCAGATGCAGGGTAAAGCCACAGATGTGGAAAGTGGAGGCATTAAAAAAAAAAAACGGTTCGCATGTTCATTAGGCGCACTAGCTCTTTTCGGCGTTTCATCCCGGACTTCGGCACCCCTTTAACAGATCTGACCAAGAACCGGGTGCCAGCGCAAGTGAGATGGACCGAAGAGGCATTGCAAACCTAAGGTCAGCGCTATGTTCCAGACCCATTCTCGTAACTCCGGATTTCACTAAACCCTTCCTGGTCCAGACAGATGCCTCCGAAACCGGGGTAGGAGCGGTCTTGTCGCAGCTACAAGAAGGTGAGGAACATCCCATCACGTATACAAGCAGGAAACTATTGCCGAAGGAACAAAGGTATTCGACCATGGAGAAAGAGTGCCTGGCGATTAAATGGGCATTAGAGACTTTAAAACATTACTTGTTGGGACAACATTTCACCCTCATCACAGACGACGCTCCACTTGTGGGGATGTTGCGCAATTGGGACACGAATGCACAAATAACAAGATGGTTTTTGTCACTGCAACCATATGCGTATTCTGTACTTCACAGGTCGGGGGCTGCCAATGGGAACACCGATGCCCTATCCAGAAGGGATACCTTGTGGTGTCGGGCTGCCCCTCCCTCCCGGTTGGAGCTGAGGTGGAAGGTGTGTAGCAGCCGCCTGGAGGCAACCCGAGGGCTAGTGATTGACGGGAGGTACATGGTGGGATGCTGGCTCTGCCCCTTTTCCCTATATAGCCGAACTGGAAGTGTGGAACGCACTCGCAGCCCATCCAATCTACGGACAGCTGAAGGCCGTTTGGAAGCCTATTAAAAGGACTGATTCCTGTCACACTGGGAGTCTTTTTGGAGAGTGTTTTTTGGATTGCTGCCTGTGTTTTGCTTGTGCACCGACTTTTGGACTGCTTGAAGAACTGGATTGGTCTTGGATTACAACAATGAGCAAGGATTGTGGACTTTAGCCGTTTCCCTTTTCCCCTTCCATTCCCCCCCCGGGAAAATAAACATAACTGGTTGGCATTTTCCCTTGTTTGTCGCTTTTATTATTGATCATTGGCGGAGTTGAAACTCAACACCCTGGGTTCTGCTACAATATCTAGCAATATTTCGCTAAATAAACAATTTACAAGGACAAAACATTTTTGTTATATTTTGTATAACCTAACATTACCTCAGCCGACAATAGCGCGGTCTCTTGAAGTACAACGTTACTTCCGCATTTTTCTGGAGTTTTTGGTGAAATCATTTTTTTTGCACAGGACAGAATTTATGCATCCCCGGGACATCGGTTCCGTTGGAACGGGTGTTCTCAGTGGCTGGTCTTACTGTAAACAGGCTGCGCACACGGCTCACCCCTGAACATGTGGATACGCTTATATTCTTAAATAAAAATCAGTCACCAAAGGTTTTTGTTTTTTTTCTATTCCCCCCTTCTTCCTCTTCCCCCAAGTTGCCAAGCCTCTCCTGCTGGACAGCCCTTTCCATTTCAAAAGGAATATTGTTTTCATTGTTAGGTCTACTGAATGGTGTTTCATTTCCTTAATAATTCTTATTGTTTTATGCTGTTAAAATAGGCCCGTGTCTCAAAAGTTTGAGTAAAGCTTTGATTGAGGAAAAAATGTATACATTTTGTATTCTCTGTCATACGCTACATTTAGCAGTTTTTTAAGATTAATCAATTAATTGTTTGTTAACGTGGGTGAAGATCGATCAAGGAAATTTCTTAAAATTAGCATCCCTAGTATAAACTATATGTAATTAGCTTTATTTTATGCTCACAAAATTCAGAAAATGATATCCTTTAATAATAATGCATTGGCACGAACCACAATCAAACGGTTCACAATTTATATGTTTTACAAGAATCACAAATATTCACACCCCTGTTATCAGTACTTTGTGGTTCCTTCCCCTGGCCATTATAACTGCAAGTAGTCGCCTTCTGTAGTGTCGAACGAGGTTATGAAACTTCTTGTGGGGGATCCTTAAACATTCCTCCATGCAGAATTGTTCTAGTTCCTTCAGATTCTTGGGTTGACGTTTGTGGACTGCTTTTTTTAGTTCAAACCACAAATGTTCAATTGGATTCAGGTCTGGAGACTGAGATGTCTACGTCAGGACATTGATCTTGTGCTCTGTCAACCATTTCTTAGTTGTTTTGGATGTATGTTTGGGATCGTTGTCTTGTTGGAAGGTCCATCTGCAGCTAAGGTGTAGCTTCCTAGCAGAGGGAACAAGGTTTTGGAACAAAATGTGTTTGTACATGCTGGAGTTCATGGTTCCATAATGTTCCAACATTACTTGCATTCTTGATTGCCAAACAACGCTGATGTGCATGTCCAAAAAGCTAGATTTGTGTTTCATCTGACCACAAGACACGGTTCTAATTGTAGTTCAGATGTAGTTTGGCGAACTCAAGATCCTTTTTTCCGGTGAATTGTCTTCAAAAGAGACTTCCTTCTTCAGACTCTGCCATAAAGGTAATTGTCATGTAGGTGTAATCGAATGGTAGATTTGGACACCTTGTAGTAATAATAATAATAATAATAATAACCCCTCATTTATATAGCACTTTTCATCGCAAAGCGGTCTCAAAGTGCTTAACAGAAATGAAAAAGAAAAAGAAAAACTGAAAACAGAGCAAAACTAAAATTGAATGTAATCACAAGATGCCAGGTTGTTTTGGAGATCTTTAACTGTGCCCCTTGGACTTCTTTTTGCCTTTCGAACCATCCATCTCACTACACGTGGGGACAAGGTAGACTTACATCCTCTACCTGGGAGGTTAGTCACTATTCCAGTGGCCTTAAACTTCCTAATAATTGACACAACATTGGAAAGCAGTATTTTAAACTTTTTAGTGATTTTCTTGTAGCCATCTTATGATCTGTAGAGGTCAATAACGTTTTGTCTGGGAGTTCTTTGCCTTTCACCATGATGATAGCTGACCACAGTATTTCAAATGTGCGTTCCTTTTTATACCCTTTTTATGCAGGGCACTGTATTATTCCATAACCTCCCAATGAACTTCAAATAACTTTTAATGTTTTAATATTTACAAATATTTGTTTTTGTTGGATTGCATTTAAAAGAATAGTTAAGGATGTGAATAATTGTGAATTGTGCAATTTTCTGAGCATAAAATATACCTCATTACTTATATAGTTTATTTTATATGATCTATTTTGTTCATCTTTATCAAGGGTATGAATAAATGTCTACTGTATATCAAAGAGTACTCCGAGAACTAGGGGAGATTATTTAGAAACCACAGGCTTGTATTCTTATGCAATCTCTTGAAACTCGAGGGAAAAAAAAAAATCTGATGATTAGATTTGGATTGGGGGTTTTGCGTGTTTAATAGGGGATAATAGGGTACACCAGATGCTGTTTCAATTCTGTCAGCAGAACAAGGGCAATTAAGTAAAGGTACATTTCCCACTAAAACTATGCACACAGAGTTGATATTGCATGTAATAGCCTACCAGGACTCGTAGTCGAAGCATAGACCCTTGGGGTGTTCAAGACCAGGCTTGACACAGTCTTGCATATTCTAGACAGTAGGTTAATGACAAGCCAAGATCAGCTGAATAGCCTGTTCGGGTCCTCAAACATTCTTATGTTCTTATCTACACCCAAATACAGCCACTGAACGAGGTATTGGACTGTGATTACGTTGGCTTATACTGTAGTAGATGGTAAACACAAGTCCTTATGTTGAATCAAGTTGTTGCACTATGATTATACAGATGTGCTGAAACAGTCGGACAGAGTCGGTTTGCTCGCCACGTGCATTCCTTTCACCGTTTTGCAAATCTGTTGTTGCGGTACCTACTCCCTGTCTCCATGTGCACTGTGATCTCTTGTATCTGTTCAGACAAGCCACTCTCTCTCCCCCTCCCACCCCACAACCCCTGCCCCCCCTCTCTCTTTTAGTGCCTTAACCAGTTCCATCCTTACTGCTGCCTCGTTCTGCTAAAGTGTGCCATACCACTGAATATCTGCACTTTTATAGCTGTGTTTTTACAACTTTTCCAGCACCGACTCTTAATAATCGTATGATACTAAGTTCAGGCCCCCCAAAACATACTTAGAATATTGCCTTAATAAAACTGCCTGATATAACAGTGCATTCCTTTGGACTTCCACCCATTTCAGATTTCAAACTTTTCAAACTCAGTTTCTCAGACCCCCCATTGACCCGATGAGGGTAATATTTTAGTGTTTGTATGACCAGAACTATGTCATTAAAAGTTGTTAATAATGAATTTGATAGATTATTATAATTTCCTGACTGTCCGACTTTGGAGCTGAAGAGGAGAGACCACAAGCGAGGACCAAGGACTCTGAAGGATCTGGAGAGATTCTGTATGGGAGAATGGTCTCAGATACCTTGCTATGTGTTCTACCACCTCATCAAGTATTATAGGAGGAGACTCAGTGCTGTTATCTTAGCAAGGGGAGGGTGCTAAGTACTAAATGGAGGGGTGGCAATACTTGTGACATGTTTTTGAGAAAAATGTTTAGTTCTTGATAAGGATTTTTTTGCCTTTGATTAATTTGACTTCAATTAGAGGTTAGATTTCTCTCATATTTTCATTTTCAAGACCAAGCTGATGAACAACAGACATTGTTTCCCATATACTTTTTTGCTCATATTTACCAAAGGTGGCAATAATTCTGGAGGCCACTGTGTATGTATGCATTAATGAAACCCAGGGAAAGTCTCTGGGCTGAATGTAATAAGGTGTTCCGAGAAGTCAGACTCCGTACAATGGTTTTACATGCAGCTGAAATGCTAGATAACACATTTGATTGCCATTGAAAATATCATTACTTTTCTCTACTCGCTGACCTTTCTCCAAATGACAGTATTATTCAGTATAAGTGCTGTCAGTCTGACTTGTGGCGGTTTGTGTTTTGTAGGGTGGGGTCAGGGGAGAGTGGTAAGGGTCCCTGAGAGCCCTCTGGTCCGCGTGGAGGGGCAGGCGGTGTCAGTGCGCTGCAGCGTGTCGGACTACGAGGGACCGAGGGAGCAGGACTTTGAGTGGAAGGTGGTGCGGGGTGCTGACTCGCTCCAGCTCATCTCCACCTTTGACCCCTCGTACTCGGACCGCTACTTCCAAGACCGCGTGGACAGCGGCGATATCGCCGTGGAGAGGCTGGGCGACGACACTGTGGAGCTCAGGATCCAGAACATGAAGGCCTCAGACAGCGCCACCTACCGCTGCAGTACCCCCAGCACCGACTCTATCATAAAAGGGAACTACGACGCCAACGTGGAGCTTAAAGGTAGGTCCTGCTACACACGTAACATTTTTAGTGAGGGGCTGAAACACACGTCGACCTGAAAGCCACTTGTGTGAAGGGTTTGTTGGCAGTCTTTTAGTGGTTCTTTTTGCTAAAAGGATTCGATAATGTGTTTGTGTGTCAAAAGCCAGGTTTTTTTTGTCCCAATTAGCCTTTTAACCTTACAGTATGCAAATTGCATTTTTTTTTAACCGTCTATATCCTTTTAATTGGGTGCATTGTTGAAGATAAGGATTTTGGAAAGCCATGAATTATCATTTTTTAAAAGAAAATATTCACTGTTGCCTTAACTAAACTGAATTAGGATTTTTTTTTTTTTTTTTTTTTTCTCATCGAATCTGACACATCCC
The DNA here is from genome assembly GCA_029706075.1 of Aldrovandia affinis. Classification (NCBI taxonomy): domain Eukaryota; kingdom Metazoa; phylum Chordata; class Actinopteri; order Notacanthiformes; family Halosauridae; genus Aldrovandia; species Aldrovandia affinis. Next base: position 384,062 of record JAINUG010000026.1, on the reverse strand, counting down.
AGGCTACTTATGTCGGGATTGCAAGTCTGTCTTATTAACTAAAGCAATAAGGCGAACTTGCTGAAAAGGTACAACAGTCTCATCTGGGATTCAGTAAGAGTTCAGTTCTCACCACTGCTCCGTATTAGTGCCTAACGGTCCGGAATGTGTTTATTTTATAACCACCACACCACACTTTTGCCTAACAGGCCGGAATGTGTTTATTTAAGGATGAAAAGCTTTTTGGAGAGATCTGTGAACTGATTGGATTAAAGGGGAAGTGGCAGTCACATGATCCAGTTAGCTGAGCAGTCATCTCTAGTAATCTGAGGGCCCTTCACTGTGTATCGCTGAGGTGCAAAACAAGGTGTGAGCAATTTATTCAAATGTATAATTTTGTTGCCCAAGAGATGCATGACATACAGGTAAAGGAACAGAAGCAGAAGGCCCCATTCACTTTTGCCTAGTATGATCAACTAGGCATCACTGACCACTTCCACAGTTGATGACCGTGACCGTAACGTGCAATCCTCTTTTGTACACCAACATAAAGACACCCTCTCCACCCTTTGGGGCTGGGTTAATGTACAATGCTACACTCTTCATCGGTTTTTGAGGCAAGCCTTTATTCTGGGTCTCCAATCCATATTGGTTTTAAAGCTTCATTAAAGTTGTGTACGGGTAACTGCCAAAATAAAGGAAACACCAACATAAAGTGCCTTAATGGAGTGTTGGGCCACCACGGGCCGCCAGAACAGCTTCAAAGCGCCTTAGCGTAGATTCTACAAATGTCTGGAACTCTATTAGAGGGATGCAAAACCATTCTTCCATGAGAAATTCCATAATTTGGTATATTGTTGATGGTGGTGGAAAACGCTGTCCATTTCAGAATCTCCCACAAGTGTTTGACGACCGTGGCATATGATTTGCATCGTTTTCATGCTCATCAAACTGTTCAGTGACCACTCGTGCCCTGTGGATGGGGGCATTGTCATTCTGGAAGAGACCACTTCCATCAGGATATAAGTGCATCACCATAGGAAGAAGATGATCACTCCGAATGGCTTTGTATTTATTGACATTTACCTTCCCCATAAGGGGTTGAGTGGACCTAAACCATGCCAGGAAAATGCACCCCACACCATAAGAGCTGCCAGTATCCCTCATTTGCTCAACTGTTTCCTTTACTTTGGCAGTTACATGTAGTTTCTCCACAGAACTTACCAACATGCAAGTATGTTGCTCAGAACCAGTAATGAAATCATTATTATTTTCAATTGAAGCAAGTGGCTCACTGTAAGCATGTTGACTGATTTTGTTTGAGACTGCCAGACCCCCAAAATGAAGGAGATGCATCAATAATTATGCTCTGCCCCACTTGTCTAGGATAAGCGTGATACTGCTAAGTCATGTTACAATGCCATATAGCCACACAATTTAAAAACCTTTTTCAGTTTCTTCCTCTTCTGTGGATTTTTTTTTTTTAGACCACTAACAAACCACAGTTGGTGTGTGCTTGTGCACTTTAAACTTTCTTCAACCACAACAGTAAAATCAGCTAATGTGTCTGTTTTGTGCACATGAACACATGTGCTGAATCATGCTACCTGCTACTACCTGCCCAAATACATTTTTTCACTTCTGCTAACGTCTAGGGGGGGGAGGGGTTGGTTAGAGGGGGTTAGGTTAAGGGGTGTGGGTAATACATTTACGTTTTACATTTACATTTTAAGCATTTAGCAGACGCTCTTATCCAGAGCGACTTACATTTCAATGACTGCTTAAGTGCAGCTTTTGGGTGTTACTGTCTTGTGTCTCTGCTGAACTGCATGTTTTCCTCTTCTCATTAGAACTGCTGCTGAAGTATGGGGTTTATACTCCTTAACTAGGGATGCACCGATATTAACATTCTGGACTGATACCAATAATTCAAATGACAAAATCGACGATACCGATAATTTGTTATTTATTGTCGTATCTGTGCTCTGGAATTAAAAGGAAAAAAAATCTTCCCTTCATTATACTTTTCAATGAGCACAAATTCAATCATCCAAATGTATGGAACAGCTTTTGTAACATTCTTTCATGTACTCGTTGTACTGTGCTGCACGTCTTTCTTGTAAATGGCTGATCAGATTTGAAGTTTCAACCGAAATAGCATGTCTGAAAGCAAGCATGCATTAGAGCTGGGCGACAACCTAATTTTACACCGTTATCGTAATTTCAATTGTCAACCGCGGCAAATGTCCATGAATGTGGCTAGGCTATAACATTTTTGCGTTGAGAATAATTCCTGCAATTGTTTTGGCCTTTTTCCATCCACAACACAGCGACACAGCCAATCGACACAGCTAGCCTTGATATGAAGCGCAACTTCACTGTACTGAAGCCAGAGAGAAGAAAAAGAAAAGAAGAAAAAAAAATCTAAGCACCAAAGTTGGCGCTAGCGACCCATTGAGTGAATTTGTTCAGTCAGTAAACCCACTAACTAGGGTAGGCCCAGACAATACTTGACAACAAGATTGAAGACAAACCCTAAGAAAGGCTGCACGTGAGTTGCGTGGGGTTACTTTGGTTACAAACGAGGATGACAAAAAAGAAAGACCAGAAAGGAGGCGTGTTCTGCAAGTACAGTAACAAAGCGGTCCCGGCAGCATTTTTCTGCATACAAATTATCGTTTCAATATCGTTATTGAAGTATTTGGCCAACATATCATGCTAATTATTTTGGGCGATATCGCTCAGCTCCAGCATACATCTTGTGCAGGACTGTGTGGAGTGCCAGAGTGCTTTTTATAGCTAGTCAATTGCAGCATCGTCAATTAGTAGGAGTAAATTAGGCACGGTTTCAGTCAGTTTACCCTGTAAATAAAAGATGCTGCCGTTCCATTCAAGTTTGAACGTTTAGACCAGATTGACTCAACACAAATTGACGGATAATTATCGGCCACTGCCATCTATAAATTTGATCTTCTCAGCCGATTAGCCGATTGCGGTCAACAAGGCAAATATCGTCCGATACCGATAGTCCAATGATATATCGGTGCACCCCTATCCTTAACCAATGCAAGTTCAAAAAATAAGATGAATTATAAATATTGAAAATGCTTACCATTTACTGGTGGCCTTGTTCACATGCGAATGCTTTTGCATTTTGCTAATGTTTTATATGAAATTTTGATGCTAAATTGAAGCTGGGTTTCATTTGGCTGTGGCGAATGTGGCGGTAGGGTGTATTGTACAGCACTGCTACCAGCATTTGAGTTGGGTTGCCAAACGAGTTAAACTAATGAAACTGTATTATTAAATGCTTTCATTAAGTTATTCAAAGTGGCAGTCGCGTCATATCTGGGAGTAACTCAAGTGTGCCTCTGAGTGGAAAGACCTGCACTTTTTATCACGTAGACTTGGGGCCGTGTGTACAAAGATTCTAAGAGTAGGAGTGCTGATCTAGGATCAGTTTAGCCTTTTAGCTCATAATGGATATGGTTAGGATATGGACATGGGTGGGTATGGATCAGCACTCCTACTCTTAGAATCTTTGGACATACGGCCCCAGGCCTTTTTTTCCATTATGCAATATGTTTTGCTTGTGATTGAGCTATTGTTTTCTCTTCCTTCCTCTTCTCTTCCTATCAGTGTTTAGATGTATCATTGCATATCGTCTTTGTTGTCCATAAGTGTTCCACAAGTGAGTTTGACTCAATTGGTTAGAAATACTTTGATAAGATGATAGCAAAAAAATTTAATTTTCCCATTAAACGCACAAGCAGAAGCCTCTTGTTAATACCAGTTTTGCAGTACTTGGTGTACCCCCATTGCTATGCATGTGGCCATGGTACCATTAGCAAATTGGAAACACTTGTGAATATAAAGGGAACTATTGTGAGTGTATTTACTGCTGCTTTCGTGTATTATGCAAGTGTTTTACACTTGTTTACCATTTGATAATGCTGGCAATTTCCCTAAGAATAAAACTCTCCATTCTGAATATCAGAATCTCTTGAAGGGGGTTGGGGGGATTAAACATTAGGGGAGAAAGTAGAATTGCACAAAGGTATTTCTTAATGCCAGGCTCAACATTTCTGATGATGCCTCACTATCCCTACAGCAATAATCAGGATCTTAAGCTCAGAGCAGGGATGATAACGCCTCTGTGGAGGGCGTTGGTCTCGGCAACAGGGGAGTGGCAGGGTTGCCTTTGTTTTGCCAAAGCATGGCTGTGGAGGCCTTTGGAGCAGTGGAACTTTCCAGGGGCAGGTTTGGCGAGAGTGTGAACTGTTGCCTGGATAGTTGTTCCAAAGGCCACAATTGGTCATTATTCAATCAGCTAATTGGTGTGGATGTCAAGTGATTATTCACATGACTAATTGTGTTTGTGTGTGAGAATGTGCATGAGCGTGATGTATGTGAATTGTGTTGTGTGAATTGATTGTCAGTAGGTGTGTGAATGGCAGACAAGTGATTGCCTCACGAGTCCCACCTGAGCCAGGCAGAAAGTAAGCCTGCTTAAGAGCAGGTGTGGCGAGTGGGGAATCAGTGGTCTTCTCATTCATGTGTGCGTATCGAGAGTTGCTGGTCTAGTGTTTCATGTGTGTGTGTGAGAGATTTTGTATGTGCCTCTCTCTCTCTCTGTGATTATGAAGAGAACTCCCACTAAAGCAGTGGAGAGTGTCTCTGTTTGTGTGTGTGGAAAGATAAGTCAGACTGAAAGGTTTGAGTGTGTGCATGGGTTTGGGAAGCACTTGAAAAGTCACCGAATACGTTTGTGCCTGTCCTGGTTAGAGGTAATCCGGACGTGGAAGGTGCGGTGTCCTCTAAAAAAATATACAAAATCTGCTGCACTAGTTGTGCTCCCTCCCCTGTGTTCGGTGTAATACACTCAGGAAAGCAGGAACACATACAGTGCTTAATTTAACCATCGATTGAACTTTCGCAATGTGTGCAGCTGTTGAACCACAGGGCTTCACTCTCATTTGAATCTCACGTTTCCTGAAGAGGAAATGACGCGTGCGTGCGTGGCATGCAGTGTCAGTGTCAGAGTCATGGAAGCCTTGCAGTGGTAAAGGATAACGCGAGTGTCACTTACATTTGCATATTTTTAAAGAGGGAAAAATCTGGTGCTTGTTCTCTCTGGTAAATCTGTGTTTGAGGGGTATTTTTTGAGGAATAAACTGCTTTTGGCTGGAATTTACCAGCTGACTCCATAGAGTGTGTGTAATCGCCTTGAGGTGTAAAGGTTAGACTAAAAACAGCAGGCACAATAATGACTTCTATAATAAATCTCAAGAGACAATGGAAACATCATTGTTGCTTGAACAAATAAAGTACATTTTTTAAATATTTATTTCCTTTCTTTTTGGTGGTAGAGTGTTCGATGGAAATCATCAGTGTCAGTGTCAGTCTGGATAGTGGGAAGGAACTCCCAGGGTCAGCTCTGCCATTGCTTTGATTGGCTGTGCAGTGAGGAAAATGGTTTATCACAGGGATCTGCTATGCTCAATTTCTACAGCTCGCCCACTTCCTATTTCATGTGAAAGTGAAAACCGTAAATCATAACAAAGGAGTGGCCGACACACTTATTGTGTCACATAAAAGGAATGGCTTAAGTGTTTTTTTTGCCAATCAGATATGGTTCAAATCCTGTTTGAATAAATTCCTCTCCTCTCTTGTGCTGTTTCGAATGCATACACCTTTTCTTCTGATGTCCGTTGCTTGTTTAGTCTGTATCCTGGGTGTAGCCATGTAGGTGTAACCAAAAAGAGAGAACTTGCATGTAGTCATAGGCATGACCCATGTGCTGTGACAATGCTTTATAATCTTTTGAGTGCTTAATGTGGTTAACGTTGATGATAATGGAAATGTATGGTATTGCACTGCAATTTAACAAGTGACTTCTCGCAGAGCTAGAGGGCAATTCAGCTGAGGTATTTAATATCCTGTGTGTACAGCACCATGTTAGCTAGTTAGTGTTTATGAAGTGAGAAACCGAGACCGTGGCGATTTCTCAGCTGAATTGATGTGACTGATGAAACCGCTTCGATCTCGTATATCGTAGAGTAGATGGTGAGAAATGTGTGCATCCTTAGGCAGTTTGTATGCAAAATGGTCAAATGTGAACAAACTCATTGGTTTGTTTACATTTGACTGACTGGGTAGTGCAGTGACTCGGGTCCTAACTTATTGGTCAATGAACCCATACATAATACGGTTGAATAATGTGCGACACACAACACGGTTGACAAACGAAGGATTTGGTTTTGCTTGTTCTCCGCAGTGATTGGGGACAGCCTAAAGGTGTCACCAGCAGCTCCCCCAGCGGTGGTCCCCGAGGGCGGTCCGATCGAGCTCCGCTGCAATGCTACTCTGGACCCTGCAGAAAACACCTATTTGTCCGTCACCTGGTCTATAAGGAAGGGTGCCTCCTCCGAGGACATTCTGACATTTGGCCCCGATACGGGCGTGACCACGGGGGACGGCTCCCGTCAGCGCTACGCGGACGCGGGGTTGCGCGTGGACCTCCAGGGGGGCGGAGCTTATGGCCTGGTGCTGACGGAGGCGCGGCCCGCTGACCAGGGTGTGTACGTGTGCACGGCCAGAGAGTGGGTCCGGGAGAAGGGCGGAGTCTGGCAGCAGGTCCTTGAGAGGACTGTGGAGATGGGGGAGGTTCAGGTCACGCCAACAGGTGAGTCTCATTTGGTTCAGCTTGTTCCTTGTTTGTCAAATGGTAAATGCTTCATGATGTGTGAAATGGTTTTTGATTATCGATTATATGACAAATTCCAACTTATTTGCGAATGATCTTGCTTCCTCTCTTGCGTGGCACACAATTAAAAATACAAGCTTGCGTTTAATTTTTGTTGGCACATGAGAGCACATTTTATTGCACTCATACCATTGTCATACTGTAAATATTTCAGAAGAAAACTGTAAAGGTTTACAAAGGGGGGGAGGGGAGCAGGAAAATTACAGTAAGACCATCGTGGCCCTCTTTCTTGACTCATGTCATGACAGTCCTTACCAATACATTGCTTTTCGCAGTGGTACTGTAGCCTACACGGCATCACATACTTTTTGGGTGGGTTGCTGGGTATTTAACCATTAGATATCCCATGATGTGACCATCCAATGCACAATATGTACAGACAAAGCTATTTTAATGCACCAGTAAAACGAGTACAGTTCTTCTGACCATTTTTAGTTGTATTTAACAATTTTAAAAGAAATGGATATACACAATGCTACAAACATACCCTTGATACATGACATCACGTTAATGCACATCGCAAATTACCGAGGATAACACAAAAAAAGTTGGCAAAAAGTCATCATAATCTTCTTGAAAAATGTTTGACTCAGCTTTCACCCCATAGCTTAAGTTAGTATTGCAGCTATGTGGTACAACCCTGTACAAAGGTAAATAAATCAAAGTCAAGTAATTTTATATATATATATATATATATATTTATTAATGTCCACTTTCCAAATATACCTCTTAAATGAAAAAACAGAACTAAAATAAATTAAAAAATTCCCCATCACTTCCTGTGTTCATCTTCTACACACTCAGTTCAAATAATAAAATGGAGGTTAGCATAGGACAACATACCCTCCAGAAAGGGGGTCGGGTCTCGAAGGAGGCGTATCATCGTTGGCCAAGGAGAGTAGCTTGCCCCGTAGATACGTGGAGCGAGGGTTAATTTAAATAAATAAAGGGTATAATTGGCTTCCAAATTGAGGAGAGAAATGGGGGGAAAATTGGAAAAAGAAATGTATTACAGATATATCCCGACTATTCAACATAATTTGGATGTCAATGTGTTCTCCCTACTATAGAATAAAAGTTTAAATGGCTCCGCAATGACGGTTAAGAAACACTTCCTAAACATGAAGCAATTATTTTCATATTACAGAACTGTACTTTCAGATTCCCATATTTTTACATGGCCGAAGCAGCATTATTGCAGTATTGCAATAAAATGTCTCTGCTGTTAAAAAAAACAAAAAACAAAAACAAGACAACTGGAAACACTGCAGTGTTCATGAATGTGATCATTTGCAGACTGAACAACTTGTAATGGGAGGTACGGTAGCAGAACTGACACAACTAATGTTCATTCAAGGGCTAGTAACCATGGCAGCCAAAAATCTTTTCCCCCTCACTCCAGCAGTGTGCCGAGATCAGGCTTAACTGTGCACTCCTGAAATACAAGTTGTTATGAAATTAAAGTTTTTGTTTGAAAACCCTAAGCCAACTTTTGAAAATTGTTAAAATGTTTTTCATAAACTACACATTCAATATTTTGATCTGCTTATTTTTCATTATATCCAATTATCTGACTTTTCATGCATCAGACATGCCTCCAGTCCAACAGGGTTGGATATATAGGATTATACTGTAATTGAAATGATGGAACAATACAATGGTATCAAGCTAATACTAGTGAGGTGATACATGATACATGCATACTTGTCACACTGAATTTAAACAAAGCATTGACTTTGTGTAGGATTTTTAAAATAATGCAAATAAGCTTGTGTGAGACTGAAGCAACTTAAAGTCGCGTATGTTTCAAAAGTTTGTCATCTTGCTTGGTACGCGATTAACGTTTGAGGGCGCGAATGCGTACTGGCGTACCACTTATGTGCACCCCTGGTTATCTACCTCTTAGCCATATACTGGTCTTCAGACTGCTACTTGCCCCCCCCCACACTCCCCACTCCCAATGACGTCATTGTAATTGTGCCAGGAAGCTATGATTTGGATTTCCTTCCAGTTACACTAGTGCTAACAACTGGCAAAAGTTTAGTTTCTTAAAAGCTTCTAAAAAGTACAAAAGTTGGATGTAGTACTTTAACTGTGTGAAGTGTTGTTTCTAATGGTGTTTGTAGCTTAAAAGCAGTATGATGAGACAGCCCTTAAATATTCTGTTGGATATAAAGTATTAATATCCTGACAGACTTCAGTAGTCTTTTCTTGTTTCTCACGCAGGTTCAGGGGATTAGTTGGTTCAGGAATGAATGAATTTGCCTAGCAGCACAACCAAAAAATGAAATGGAATACGTTGACTTTGAGAAAGAGTTTTCACAATTATTTAAGTGATAAAGAAATGGCCATCCACTGGCACACATCCTATATCTATGGGAAATCCTCTAGAATGATGACTTCTGAAGGCAGCAATATGAGTGCACTTTCACTGGTTTATAATGCGTTCACAAGACTACAAGTAGGTAGTACATTTGACATGACTTTATACTCATTGTGCATTTTAAAGTAGCCATACTGTATCAATGTGTAATACGCCCTGCTGCCTGTATTAAAATTAATCGGGTAAGAACTAATAGTCAGAACTCCGTCCCCTTCATTTTCTTATGCCCAATAACTCAAATGTTATGTAAGGAATAAACCACTCCGGGCTGTGCAGTTCTATGAATATAAACCACGACAGGGTGGTGCGATGTGGTCCTGAGGCAGGGCCATTAACCATCCTGAAGTGGTTTATTGTCATACTACTGCCCAGCCAGGGTTGTTTGTACCAATTATAACACAGCTACTTGCAACAGAAATAAATAAGCACTAAAATACAATTAAGTACAATTGCTGTAGAGCTATGTATTTGTTGTTAACTTGTTACCTTTGCCATTATTTTCAGTTGTGAATGTTCAATTGGAATAGAATGTTGAACAGGCTTGCGTATTGATTTTGGAACCGTAAGGCCACTTCCACTGGGGCTACTTCATAGCCGTGCATCATTGTTTCTCGACTTTTTAACCAAGCGGTGGTATAATATGTGGTAATACACCACTTCAAGTTGCTTATTCTTTTTAATATATGCACTTATTTATGTATATTGAGAAAAAGCATGGATTATCACAGTTTATACACATACACAAACACACACACATTTTTGTGCAACTTTGCTTCTCTAGCATTTGGTCAAATATACTGTCACTGGCCATTGCTGCAGAACGTGTATCCCAAAGTTTATGCCTCGGTGCTTTGGGGCTGAAGCAGATTTTTTAATTGTTTCTTTTTATCTGATAGTTTGGCCTGCATCAGCCCGAGGGGCTGAGTAGTGTGATTGTCCCTCATCATTTCTCCTAGCCCTGCTCTGCATTGAGAAGTTCTTTCTTCCTCTGAGTTGACACAGTTATACAGTAGAGTAGGGGAATTCCAGGGCCATAAAAAGAATGACTAGAATTGTTTGACTCATTAAAAGCAACGGTCAAATGTATGTAATTGCTTGGCAACAATGTCAGATTGGATCTAATCAGAATCTTTCAAATCCCCAAACAAGGCGATTCCATGTGTCCATGTCCATTTGGGATTTTTGGATGGAATACATTTCCACAAATCAGAAGGAACCTTCCAACAATCCAAATAGTCTATGCTGTAAGTTTGTACAGGATTAAAAAACAAGTAACATTAAAAAGCAATGTTTCAGGATAGCCTCTGGGTGCTGGTGGGTAAATAGTGATTCAGGTGTAACTTGTCCCGGAAGCTTCTTTGAGCTCATTTTAGAGTGGGGCCTCCTCTCTGCTCACTCAGCAGAGAAGTGGCTCTGTTTGAGTTTCAGTCGCCTTGGAAACACCTGAGTTACTGTGGAACCTTTCCTCAACCACTCGACTTCTAATGAAGGCTTGAAGAACCAAGGAAATGTTTTTCTGTGTGTGAAAGGGGGTCAGAACCTTTTTACTAAATCCTGCCTCTAATGACAAAGCAGCCTAGCGGCAGCATGAAGGGGGGCTCTGAATTCTGGTAGATTTCAGCAATTTAACTTGTACCTTTGAGGCTGCTTTTGCTTTTAACCTCTGCATATTGATAAAAAATATCCAATTTCACTTGAAACCTTCTAAAATGGCTGCATTTTCCTCTTTCATATCTTCTTATCAATACACCTTTTTCTTTCGGTCGTATTAAATCTCAAACATGGCTGTTTTATTTAACCTACTGTATACTGAGGGTACATCCATCATATCATCTTTTGCAGTGTGACTGATCTCATATTGTATTTTCCGCCATTTTGCAGCAAATTCCCTGTTAAATCTATCAGACGTTTTGTATACATGTTGATATGTTAAATTGTGAAGGAATAGTTTCTACTTGGAAAACATCCGACCATTTCTTTTCAGCAGTGATTTCATTGGTGAAATATGAGTAAGGAACAGGGGTGAAGGGATGCAAGGGATGAAAAATGCCAATCCGGGGTGGGGAGTCCTGTACATTTTCCCCCTCACCTTTTAAACCCAGATTTTGCAATTGGCAAATAGTCACTAGTGACTCACCGGTACGCCTTGCGCACCCACGCAGAAAGTTCTGAGCAAGATGCACAAGCTCACAACGGCAATGGATATCTTTCATTTTTCAGTATAAGTCACAGAGTGAGTCACCAGGATAAGCCAATATGCCAGTGAACCAAGTCACCCTGGCTGACTTGAGCCTATCCTAAAGTATGAGCCTATACTTTGGCGGGATGAAGCTAGTTGTGTCCTGCCCCTGCAGACTTCCAGTCATAGTTAGCTAGTGGCATAGCTCAGATTAGAACTGCAGGTGTCTAGCAAATATCCAGTGCCTTAACCAGGTTGTTACAATTTTAGAATATGTCAAATATTTGATTTGCATGTGATAATACATTATTATGATATAATAATACATAATACATGTATGTCCAAATTGTTACTTTCATTAAACAATTCAATGGAGAGATCAGGTATTAAAAATAAACTAAGTCACTGTCAAGGACTGGAGTTGCATATTGTTGTACATCTCCCTTGTGAACATCCATATATTGTACGATGAGGTCTGAATGGCTGAATTTTAAGCAGTTCAAGTCCAGAAATGGTACAAAGGTAAGTGGTAAATTGCCAGAGGTTAAAAAAATAAAGTTTAGGTTACCAAAAACTGAAAAATAATGTAAATTTCTGAGTTATTAAAAAAAGGCCCTTTTCATAGAACAAGTAATGGGTTAACAACTTACAGCTGGTCTGCAGCAATGGAAGTAAATTAAGCCTTGAAAGTTGATGCAAACAATTCCTACAGGTGTCCCAATTTTTGTTGATTACTTACAAACCCTCTGTCTGTATAAAAGACCCAAAGCCACAACAAAATCAGAAGACAAGTTTGTGAGAGTCAACAGCTTGCGTGATAGGTGGCTCACAGGACAACAGCTTCAAGCACAGCTTAACAATGGTCGAAGTAAGGAAGTCTCAGTTTCAACTGTGAAGAGAAGACTTTGAGCTGCAGGTTTGACAGGTCGAGTGGCAGTAAGAAAGCCATTGCTAAGAGGGCAAAATAAGAAAAGGAGGCTTGCCTGGGCCATGAAGCACTGCCAGTGGAAAATCTTCGGTTCATCACACAGGGTTTTTGTACGCTGTCGAGTAGGCGAAAGGATGATTCCTCAGTGTGTGACACCAACTGTCAAACATGGAGGAGGAAGCATGATGGTCTGGGGCTCTTTTGCTGGATCCATAGTCGGTGACTTGCACAGAGTGACTGGCACCCTGAACCAAAAGGGCTACCACAGCATTTTGTAGCGCCATGTAATACCCTCTGGTCTACGCCTAGTTGGTCAGGGGTTCATCCTACAGCAAGATAATGACCCAAAACATACCTCCAGGCTATGTCAGAACTACCTTAGAAGAAAAGAACAAGATGGTAGGCTTCAAATCATGGAATGGCCAGCACAGTCTCCAGACTTAAATCCCATCGAGCTGGTTTGGGATGAACTGGACAGAAGGGTGAAAGCAAAGCAACCTACAAGTGCAACACATTTGTGGGAACTTCTGCAACAGTGTTTGGAAGAACTTTCCGAACAATATTTGATTTCCATTGTAGAAAGAATGCCACGAGTGTGTTCGGCTGTTATATCTGCAAAAGGTGGCTACTTTGATGAGTCAAAAATTGAGATTAAATTTAGTAAAAAAATCAATCATGGAATCGTTGTTTATCTCCAATTGTTTATTTGTTCTATGCTTTCATTTAGAGTGCATTGAAACATTAAACTGCATAAATTTCAATAAAAAATGGAGGCGTTCTAAAACCTTTGACCAGTAGTGTGTGTGTATATATATATATATATATATATATATATATATATATACACTACCGTTCAAAAGTTTGGGGTCACCTTCCATCTGGACTATGGCTAATCGGGCACTCCTTCATTCTTCAGCAAGATAACGACCGAAACACACCTTGAAGTTGTGCAAGAACTATCTGGTGAAGGAGGAATGAACAACAACTCAAACTAAAGACCTGGCCTGCCCAGTGTCCAGACCTCAATCCCATAGAACTTGTATGGGACAAACTGGAAAGGAAGAGTCAAAGCAAAGCAACCCACAAGTTTCTCTGGGAATTGCTGCAGGATAGCTGGGAAAACATGTCGGTGATTTCCTGCTAAAACTTATTAACCGAATGGCCACTGTTTGTGAGGCTATTCTCACGCCAAAGGGTGACTATTTTGCGGAATCCAAGATTCAATTTTCAATATAATTTTCTTGAACATTTCTTTGATGTTCATTTTGTTCATTGTTACATGTGTTTTTTGTCATTTTAAAGTATTTACAGAAATGTATACGGTGTAAAGCATTGTCAATTATGAGATAAAAATAGTTTCCAGCAGGTGACCCCAAACTTTTGAACGGTAGTGTATATATACAGTCATTAGAAAAAATTAGGACACCCTATGAAAACCTTTGTCTTCTTCAACATATTCAAACATATGGACATTTGATATTCATTTGAACAATATTGAAAAATTGAGGTAATATAACTAAACAAATACAACTGAAACAAATTATTTTAAAAATGATTGGTAAAATGTGATTAATAGAAATGCAATCTTCTTGTGAGGAAAAAGTTAGGACACCCCCACATTTAGTTCCACTTAAAATGCCTACAATTATAATCAAGAGCACCACATCAGGTGCAAATGTTTAGAACATTGTTACAGAGGATTTTGGAGGAGCCTGTCCTATTTAAACCTCAGACATTTAGTTTGGTTTGCTCTTGATTGTTGAAGTGAGTTGCATCACCATGGCGAGATCAAAAGAGCTCTCTGAGGCCTTCAGAAGAAAAATTGTAGATGCATATGAGTCTGGGAAGGGATATAAAAAGATCTCCAAACAATTCGAAATTAGCCATTCCACTGTCCGGAAAATAATTTACAAGTGGAGAACATTTAAAACGACCACCAATATGGCCAGGTCAGGCCGCCCAAGCAAGTTCAGCCCAAGAGCTGACCGAAAGATGCTTAAAGAAGTCTCCAACAATCCCAGAATGTCATCACGGGACCTACAGGTATCTCTTGCCACAATTGATGTCAAAGTACATGCATCCACCATAAGAAAGAGACTGAACAAGTTTGCATTACATGGGAGGTGTGCAAGGAGGAAACCCCTGCTGTCAAAAACATCAGGGCAAGACTAAAGTTTGCCAGAGAACACCTAGAGAAAGACCAGAACTTGGAACAATGTGCTTTGGACAGATGAATCCAAAGTTGAACTATTTGGGCACAGTAAGAGTAGACATGTTTGGCGCAAAACCAAGACAGCATTTGAGAACAAGAACCTCATACCAACTGTGAAGCATGGGGTGGAAATGTCATGGTTTGGGGCTGCTTTTCTGCAGCAGGGCCTGGTCAGCTCACCATCATAGAATCCACTATGAATTCTGTATTGTATCAGAGGGTGCATGAGGAAAATGTGAGACCATCTGTTCGAAAGTTGAAGCTGAAGCGGATGTGGACCATGCAACATGACAATGACCCAAAACATTCCAGTAAATCTACCAAGGAATGGCTCAAGAAAATAAATTGAGAGTTCTGGAATGGCCAAGTCAAAGCCCGGATCTTAATCCTATTGAGATGCTGTGGATTGATTTGAAACTGGCTGTGCATGCAAGACACCCTCGAACATCACACAGCTGAAAGAATTCTGCAAGGAGGAGTGGGAAAAACGTTCTCCCAATCGATGTCAGAGACTTGTAGACAGTTATAAGAAACGTCTAATTGAGGTTATTTCAGCCAAGGGGGGCAATACTAGCTATTAGGGCATAGGGTGTCCTAACTTTTTCCTCAGTAGGAATTGGCATTATTGTTAATTTTTCATTAAATAAATGATTACAAAGTTACATTTTCATTGTTTCTTGTTCAATTACATCCCCTTTACCTATAGATATTGTTAGAAAGAAGATACAATATTGATATGTCCATATTTTTAAGAGAATAACTTAATATTTTGGGGGGTGTCCTAACTTTTTCTCATGACTGTATGAAGTGTAACCTTGAAGTGGATGGACTACAGCAGCAGAAGATCCCTTTATGGCCACAGTCTACCCATCTTCTAATGGCTACTTCCAACAAGATAATTTGCCATGTCACAAAGCACACGTCATCTCAAGCTGGTTCCACGAAAATAAAAATCCGTTCAGTGTACTCCAATGGCCTCCACAGTCACCAGATCTCAGTCCAATAGAGCACCACATTTGGGATGTGGTGGAACGGGAGATTCGCAACATGAATTTGCAGCCGACAAATCTGCAGCAACTGTGTGATGCTATCATGTCAACATGGACCAGAATTTCTGTATATACAGTGCCCTCCAGAATCATTGGCACCCTTGGTTAAGATGAGCAAAAAAGGCTCAGCATCAACATGGGGAAGATCAGAGAATATAAAATGAAATTAGACAAAAGGTTGTTGACCGTCATAAGTCAGGCAATGGCTATATACACGCCTGAAAATACCCATCTCCACTATTACAGCAATAATTAAGAAGTTTAAAACAACTGGAGCTGGGATGAACCTGCCTGGAAGAGGACACAAGTGTATTTTGCCCCCACACACAGTGAGGAGGATGGTTCGAGAGGCAAACATTTCTCCAAAGATCATAGTTGCAGAATTGCAAAAGTTGGTTGCATCTTGGGGTCACCAAGTCTCCAAAACTACAATTAGGCACCACCTCCATGGCAACAAGCTATTTGGAAGGTTTGCCTGAAGAAATCCTCTGCTGTCATCAAACCATAAACCTAAGCCCCTGGAGTTTGCTAAACATCACTGGAACCGGGTTCTATGGTCAGATGAGACAAAAATAGAGCTTTTTGGCAACAAACACCAGAGGTGGGTTTGGTGTAAAAAGAGGGATGGCCATGCAGACAAGAACCTAATCCCCACTGTGAAGTATGGTGGTGGATCTGTGATGTTGTGGGGCTGTTTTACTTTCAAAGGCCCTGGGAACCTTGTTAGGATACATGGCATCATGGACTCCATCAAGTACCAGGAGATTTTAGATCCAAATCTGGGTGCCTCTGTCAGGAGGCTAAAACTGGGTCGTGGTTGGATCTTCCAGCAGGTCAATGATCCAAAGCATACCTCCAAATCCACACAAAAATGGCTCACTGACCACAGAATCAAGCTTTTGCATTGGTCCCCTGACCTAAGCCCCATTGAAAACCTGTGGGGTGAACCGAAGAGGAGAGTCCACAAGCGAGGACCAAGGACTCTGAAGGATCTGGAGAGATTCTGTATGGAGGAATGGTCTCAGATCCCTTGCTATGTGTTCTCCCACCTCAACTAGTATTATAGGAGAAGACTCAGTGCTGTTATCTTGGCATGGGGAGGGTGCACAACATACTAAATGCAGGGGTGCCCAAAATTGTGACACACGTTTCTGAGAAAAATGTTTATTTTTTGATTATTATTATTATTATTATTTTTTAATTAAAGGTTAGATAAAATGTTGACTGTAAGATCAAGCTGATGAACAACAAATACATGTTTTCATAGCCTTTTTTGCTCATCTTCACCAAGGCTGTCAATAATTCTGGACGGCACTGATATATATATACATACACATATAAAACCCACACAGTGATTACCCTCTAATGTAACAGCAGTGTTACGTTAGCATTTCAATGCACCACTTTAGGTTGACCACAAACCTGTCACCCTGGACTGACTCCATAATGTGGAGGCAATTTATTGCCAGCTATATTCTGGCAATAAACCAACTGACAATGGTTACCATAAAAGTATTTTTTTAAAGCATTAAAGGTTGCAAATTAATTACATTATCTGCTAATGTAGTGATGTAGTGTTTCCTTTAAGCTTTGTATTTCCGTGAAATCATTTAGCTTTGTTCAGATAGCCAGCTATGAGAAAGCTCTGTTCACATTTCAGTAAATGATTGGAGCATGCCAGACAGTGTTCTAATAGCATGCATTTATTTTATTATCATGGTCTCAGTCGCACATTTTGGGTTCAGCATTTCTCTTCAATATTTAACTTTGTTTTAGCTAGCTAACAATATCCCTTCCCCTTGTTCTCCCAAATGAGATAGATATATATATATAAATATTTATATGGATGCAGTTCACGATCCTAAGCCTTGTTCCTCCAAGGGCTTCTAGGAGTAGATTAATATTAATTTAAAAGGTCTGTAGGTTATTCCAGTCAAGTCGTAATATTTAAGTTTTGTTCTGTGATTCTCATTTTTATTTTAATAAACCTTTTGATTTTGTTATAATAAATCAGTTTTCACTTCTCGGATTAGGTTTCTATGAATTCCAACTGTTGCCTCATGGAACCATTGTTACTTTTTAACATTTAACAGCATTTTGATTAATTTGAATTATTTGCTTGACATTACATTCGTTTGTTTTTTCCCAATATTCAAATAAATTCAGTATTCCGGTTTTCCCATTGGGTACTGGAGCACTACAATGCATACCCCAAGGGACAAACTTATTTCCTTAAACAGGGTTGCTAGCCAGCCTATTAGAAAGACCATCATGAAACTAGAGCTCATCAAATCAGGACTTCAATAGGACTGATTCCAATAGATTTATTCAAACCAAACATCAATGCAGGGCATTTACAAAATCCATGTTTTATGGCTGCAGAAATGTAAATGGCTTTCAGTATTAGGCTTTAATAGTTCACAGAAGTTTTTAATGATGGCTGCGATCAGTATGCTTTTTGTCCCATAAAGATGTTTTCTGGGCTCGCAGAATTATGTCCCCAGGACATCTGGCCAATTCCACTACATGTTCCACTACACTACTGTTTCAGAAAAAAGAAAAGCCATAACTAAAAGCTATGTGCTGTAGCAGTTTGTATTTTTACATTTTTAGTTTTACATCATAAGGGCTGTAGCCTAGTTAGATTGTCTTTATTAATGTCATAAGAATGAGTCATAACAATGACATTAAATGTTAATGTTACTGTGACATATGGCATTAAGAGTGTATATTTCCATCATTTACAGCAACTTTCCCATATCCTGCATGTAATGTTTACCTTAAATTCCTGTTTCCAATTGGAGCTTGCCTAATTCCCTCTATCTATCCAGCCTGTAACCTCTACTAAAGACAGGCAAGTTAAAATTTTAGGCCTCGCTTATGAGCCATTCCTATGTCTCCAGTTCTTTTTTTATTGAATAAGAATTGGTTTTCCTCCTGTTTCTTTCAGCTCAATCACTCATGGTCACCGTGGAAGACAACAGCACTCTCAGCGTCGACGACACCCTCAACCTCACCTGCACTGTCAATGCTGATGACCTCAGCGCCCTCGGCCTGGAGGTCACGTGGTTGGTCAGCCCGGACACCGGTGGCAGTCCTTCAGCCCCGCGGGTCCTGGTCCACATAAACTGGGACGGGGTGGTGACCGACTCGTCTGGCCTAGTGGGAGTCAGTCGTGTGGGCGTGGGTGCCTTCAGGCTGGTTGTTCGTGGTGTGGACCGGTCCGATTCTGGGCTCTACTCCTGCAGGGTGCAGGCCTGGGTCCGTCAGAGCAGCAGGGAATGGTACCAGGCAGCGGACAAGACCTCCGCCCCAGCCCTTGTACTCGTCACAGTGATAGGTGAGTTTTCAAAACTTTAGTACCTAGCAGCACACACAGCAACACTACCCTGTGCCTGATCACTAATAGGTGTATACTACAAGCTGTCGCACCTAGAGCACAAGACTAGCTTAGTGACTCTAATCTGGGGCTTTTTACTCTGATGTTAAATGCTAAAGCAGAGTGAGTAGTACTTGTTTTGGCATTTACAGTGCAAGACTGTAGCACAGAGACACTAACCTGAGCCTGGCCAGTTTATGACGGGACCCAAGCACTGCTTTTATAAGCTTCATCAGAGTGTTTGCCTTATAAATACTTCAGTTAGGTTGATAATAGAGAGCCCAAACCAGTGTGCATTCCAACTGTGCCTCTGCACCTTGGAGAGGGAGGCAGATTCCTGTGTAACTGAAAGCTGGTATTTCAGTGGGAGTTAACTCGGTGTGGCTAAACGTTTAGTTAAGCCTATTCCACACCGTGGCCAGCCAGTGTCTTGTCACTCTGTTCAGCCTGTCTGGGCCCTGGTTATTACAGATCTTGGGTGTCAGCGTGAAGTCTTGGAAAGGGCCATGGGTCCTAGACCCGAGGGTTGTGTGAAACCATTTCATAGGCCCCCAGACCCTCTTCCATTCTTGTATATCTGGACGAGCTACATTACCACAAAGACTCCTGTAATACTCGTGCTCTATGAAGGGGTTTCAGAACGTAATTGTCAGTCACCAGTGCAGTAATGAGAACTGTCAATTTATGTTCAGGGAGTCCAGTGGGTATAAATAGAGTATTGATCAGTGGCAAGAAATCTTAATTAAATCCATTTTGATTCCATGAAGTAGAAAATAAAATGAATACTTTTTGTACCCACTGTATGTGTCCCTGTACAAATAAATATTAACACCGAAACAAAACCAAAAAGTAAAATTGCATACTTGAACAATGAATGCAGTGGATTTTTGTATATAACAGCGATCGGTGTTCATAGCAAACAATGGGTCGAGTTTGAGACCACACTGTACCCAAAGCTTAAAGTAGTCTGAAGTATTGAGGTGGTTAATAAATGACCATCTCCGTGGAAAAAAAAATCACACAATGGTCAATCGTGTTCCTGTCCCCTTCACCAGCTCCTGTGTTCACTACCAGTGCAACGTGAGTCATTATCCTTTGACAGACAGACAGTGTCATTAGCACAGACATCTCTCTCTTTCACTGGCATGGGGGATGTTCGCAGTGCTTGTATAATAACTTAATTAGCTATACTGTAACGAATGATCAAACTCTCCCCCACTCTGCTCTTAAATACATGCTAGAGGCAACAGCCTTATTGTTAGGATTGAATGGAATCTTTGTTCAAATTTGGGTAATTATACATGTAGGATTGTGGTATCGGTAATAGAAGCTGCTGAGATTTTAGACCCACAGGTAGCTATAAAGAGCACAGCCTTGCATTTCAAATGGGATCCAGGCTACAGCCCGACTCGTAATTGCATGGTGCATGTTTGCCTGTGCCTTTCACAGACCCACTCTAATGGACTATTATTCTTGCTTCTCTTCTATCCCACAACCCCCTGCTGTGTGCGCATCACCTCACTTATTGGTTATTCTTCTGCCAGAGTGCACATTTCTGTTAGCTTTTCATCTTTCTACAGCACCAGATCAACATGTGATTGTGCACCATATTCTGTCCTGATTTTGGGTTGTAGTGCTGTAACAGTGGAGGAACATGATAAACTGTCACCCACAGTCTTCTCTGTGTCACCTTGGTGCTGCTAGGGCCCTTTTCCATTGCACAAAAAACTAAACAATAACCAGAACTTCCAGTTCCGGTTCCACATATTTTGGTGCCTGTTCAAGATGTGGTACTTACCGTATCAAACAGGACCTTGGGGGCAGGACTAACAGCACTGTTTATCACTGATTGGTTACGCACTTTGCGTCACTCAAGCGACTGATCTTGAGGAGGAAGAAGCATTGTTGTTAGCATTTGTTGAAGAAGGAATATTAGCGTAATGTAGAAAACCATGGAAAAAAACACAGGACCATGAAACAAGTGCAGTTCTTCTAATTAAAAATAAAGTATAGCCTAATGTTGTTACAGAAGCACAGTGTCTGTTTTTATGCGATTATGTTCCAGTTAAACTACGCCATATGAGGGCAGTTCTGGCAAGTAGATTTCTGGTCAGGCAAGAGAGGAAAAAACTTTAACGTTTAATTCTGCTGTAGCTTGCTATCAAGTGATTCGTTTTTTCATATGGCAGCTTAATGTGTACGATACGATATACTTTATTTGTCCCCATGGGGAAACTTGTCTTGGACTCTCAGTAGCTGTTTCACAGTAATTACACATATAACAAAAATAGAAAAATAGTGCCTCAAAAGAGCAGCATCAATCAAGTAACAGATTATGTACAACAACACAGTATACACATTCTCATCAACACCATATATCTACACATGTATCATACGTTTTTTCATATGGCAGCTTAACCTAAATTAATTTCATTCCTTTCTGTTGCTGATGTTTTCTCTGTATTAGCGCAGACTGTAACTGCTCCAATGATCTTTGCGTTGCTTTCCCTCTGTTCAGAATACCCACCTCCACTGCATGTCCTGGCAAACATTGGGGACATGGATGTTTATAAAAAAATTAGTTCTTCGATAACCCAATTCATGTGGAGTTTTCAACTGTTTGGACAGTTTCAGCCTTTGAATGTGGGGAACAATTTATCTCATCATCCTGGAATGCAATTTATGAAAACAACATATCTATTGCATTTGTAATATCTTGTAACTAACAACCCTGAACTTGGTTGCAGTTGTGTTCAGAAATCTAGAGTAGAAAGGGGGTGGGTTGGGGTGGGGAGTGCTTTCACACACCAACAAAGCAACATTTTTGGAAAGTGCAGTTTGGTGAAAGCTTTACTGTATCTTGTGAGGAGTCTTATCTAAACATTAGCTGTTATACATCTTTCTAAAATGAGTTTTAACTTGTCATGGAACAATAGAGGCTCTTGCGTATTTCACAAATTTGGTTAATTGATCTCTGTAATTAAGTTAAAGCAGCCCTCGGTGTCTATGTCTGCAGAGGCAGCTGACTGTCTGAGGAGTCGGAAGGGGGAGGGGGGTGTTTGTGAGATGGACAGCTGCTGTCAGGCGTAGCGTTCTCTCTCCTGATAAGCAGGCAGGGTTTGAGTTTCTGAGCTCTTCAAGGCCCAGGAGCTCAGTGAAACATGTGGTAGATAGTGCGGGCCCCTTTCTGCTTCTTTCCCAGGGTGCTGCTTTCGGATCACAATAGCGGAGGCAAAAGGCCACCGATAAGCCCATTCCACCAAGCCTTTCACGTTCCTTCTTTGTCTTCTAGACAATGAATTTTTCAGTAGCACCAGCCATATACTCATTATCCATTGTTTCTGTGCTGGTTAATACGAAACCCCCACATTCACACGGATTACTTTTACCGCCTCAAAAGCGCTCTAAAGTGTTTCACCCAGGGATTTAGTCTTCTTTACCATGCACCATTACTTCTGTGTTTCATTAGTGTTTGTGGTGTGCAGTGATGTTTAGGGCATTGTTTTGTGACCTGGAGCTTCATTGGTGTCCAGGCCGGCTGCTTTGCCTCCGCTTCTCTAGCACAATAGTTCACAAACTCACAGAAGCCACAATGCACTTAAAGTTCAAGTACATTTTCTTGGACAAACATCCCGTTTAAATATGCTTAATTGCAAGTATGATATTGAAGTGTTTTTAATATACGCCGAAATAAGCGCACGTACACTCAAACAAGTTCTGTTGTTGGAAAATATGCAGCAAAGTTATTTTACACACATGTCGCGACCCACCTCAAACCCTCTCACTCCCCACAGTTTGGGAGCTAGCAAGAAGTGCGTGTGTGTAAAGGTGTGACTGAATATGCATGACATGTCACAGTAAGCACTGTATATCAGGTCGGAGGAGTCTGCCTGCACACGGATGAATAAATAATGTAAGACGGAGTCGCGGTGGTGCTCAGGCCCCAGGTCTGGCAGAGAGCGTTCCTGCGTTAAGCTGACCGGGATGGGTTCTGTGACTCCGCAGGCTGAAAGGTCTCCAACAGGCATTTTGACCTTATTTCTCAGCGCTCGGCAGCTCGCGCTGGCGAGAGATCAAGTGCACAAATGCGACGGAGGGTTTAGAGTGAAAGGCGGCGAGAACGCGAGAGGAGGAAGCGCCGCTCCATACCACGCAGGCTCCGCCCCAGTGTCCAAAGGAGCGCTGCACAGACTCCCTCCCCTCCGCTCCCACTCCCGCCGCGAAATCACCAGACCTGTGTTTTTACGGCCGAAACGTGCACACTCAACGTGCACGCTCAATATGTTAACGGTTAACCCGTCTGACTCAAGGAGGGCGTCTCTTGCGATAACGTGCGGTTTGTGTTGTTCTCCCGACACGCGGGAAGTGGGCACGGTGCTCCTGGCACAAGGGAAATGGGTGCGGTCCTCTTAGCCCGCAGCAGATGGTGAGGGTGTAGGGCTCTGTTGCAGTGGCATTCGAAATAAACCGTAGTGTCACATATGGACTGGATCCAGAGCCCCCTGTGCTCGTCTGTGCAGGTCAGGTGTGCGGGCCTAGTGCTTGCACTGATTAGCCTTGTGAGACTGGTGCTTCAGATCTCAAATAAAGGGGAGGGGGGGAAAGAGTATCTGTCAACAAGTTTTGAAGAGGGGAACGAGCTCGTCGGTTTGGTGGTAGGGCCTTTGAGGTGGTGTGTTTGTTGCCATGGAGATTATCGCCTCGACCACCACTTGGCACAGCTCATTTATGGCTGATTTTTAACAGGCTGTACTGACACGGTGACCGTAATGAAAGTGTGTTCGCGTGCGCGTGTTTGTTTGTGGATACGTAGATATTGTGCGTGTATCGGTTTGTGAACAGCTCAGTGAAGCATGATAGGCCAAGCTGGGAGGGACTGACTCCACCTCCCCCGGTGCACTCTGGGAAATTGGCTCAGGGACTGTGCACTTGTGCATTCTGGGTCATTGGCCCATATCTACTCTACAGTCAACCCCTCCAGATACACAGCCTGGTCACAGCAGGCTGGTTTGTCTCGATAGAGCAATAATACACAACAGTACACGGACATATTCTAAAGCCCTCAGACATCAGTACTTTTAAGCCTCAACTGCCATTTCATGTGAAATAAACTTTGAATGTAGTGCTCCTGTGTAGCTCTAGTAAAATACAAAAGAATACACTGTGACACTGCTGTAATCTCCTTAGACAACCCCCCTTATGAGTCTGCTGCTCATAAACTACAGCCTGTACCTCATGAACCTGGAATTACCGTGCTTTAGGAGTGTCATCGTCTGCCCTGTCATGATGCCATGTCTGTGTTATGACATTATGCATTTTTGACATTGCATTTATGACATTGCGTTATTTTACTCATACTGTATGGGTAAAATAACTGCTTGAGACTATAGGTATAAATACTACCAGAGCATAGTATGCAAGTAGTAGTTGGTACAAAGACAAGCAAATGTACATTACAGCCATTGAACATACCATACAAATGCTGTATTGGATTATAATAATACATAGAACGGTAATCAGCAAAACTTGTGTGGAAAAATCGATAGTCGATTATAATCTCTTCGCCTCTGCCCCACCTGTAGAGCCGGAGTTCAAGGTGGCCCTCGGCGATGTCGTCACCCCCCAGGTCTCGGGGGACCCCACAGAGCTGGAGTGCCGGGTGACGGACGTGCTGCGGCTCCAGGACGGGCGCCTGGCCGTGTCCTGGCACTACGCCGAGGCAACGCCTGCCGACATGCCCGCTAGCGTGCACCCCGTCGCCACGGTGGACGAGCGGGGAAACCTGCAGCCGGGGGACGCGTACCGCGAGCGCGTGGAGAAGGGGCTCCTCGTCCTGTCCAGGGTCGAGCCCGACACCTTCAGACTGCGCTTCCTCCGCACACAGGACTCCGACATGGGCCAGTACTCCTGCACGGCCTCCGCCTGGAACCGCGGACGGGACGGGAGCTGGGCCAAGAGCAAGGAGGTCCGCTCCGACCCCCTCGGCGTCCACTGGGTCCCCAAAAGTATGTGGCGCCGCAGCTCCTCTCCCGAGCCCCGCAGGCTCGTTTCAACCATTTTTGATACTGTTATTGGGATGGCGGGTGGCGCCATCTGACAAGTGGTGGGCTGGTGGGGGACGAACCCCACATCTAAACAGCCCTTGTATATTAAATAACCATGCCTTGGGTTATACACGCGTGAAGAGACCTTTGTCCTATGAAATTTTGTGGAAGGAATGCATTGAGGGCTATGAATTGGGCCACCCTCCTCCAGTTAGACCTATCCTGTGAGTCTACAGAGTGGGCAAAAAAAGAGTCTAAAAAAGGATGGAAGATTCTCCTTTTTCCTGTGCGGAGGTTTTTACTCCCCCCCCTGTTCTGGCGTCCGTCCTGTTGGGAAGTGGATTTCTCAAGTCTCTTTTATTGCACACAATTATAGACCAGGGTCAATGACTTGGTGTAGTATGCTATTCTAACGGATGCGGATGGCTTTTCCCATGCGCTCCAGCTGTGACATCATGCGTCTGGGTTAAGGATGTGTGGGTAGCATTGTAGCGGACTTAGGCATAGGAAACCGTTCTCCCACAGCAGCCCCCAGAGAACCCGGACCATGCTGCTCTTTGTTTGGGGGCCAGCAGGAAAAAGCGCCCCCAGCCCTGGTGACCGGAGCTGTGAACCCTGGGGAGAGTCCACACTCGGGGCCAATATCAAAGAGGGAAAGATGTGTGAACTCCACTTTCTGTCCGTTTCTTAGAATCAGCTTAAATGAATTTCATTGTTCGATTCCTCAAGATCCCCACGTTGGATTCGTGAAACCCACAGAGGCCTCTATTGTCACAAGCTAGATGCTAGCGAGCTTAACGGAATACAGAGAAATACTTGCTACTCGGTAATGCGCTCCATATTCCTTCCACATTGCTAATTAAATTATAGTTGCGTGGCATTGTTTCGTTGGTTATTTGTCCATTTTATGTGCAGGAAAATCACAGCGTTACAGGTCCACGGCTATAGAATGAACCCGTTTTGCCAACTTGTCAGTTGGGTGTTTGAGGAAACTGAACCGTACTGACCGCGTCGCCACTGTCCGTAGTAATTATCTGCGTCTCAGTCGTCCTGTCTCTCGATAGTATTTCTGTCCATGTGTCTGTCCACGTCGTGGGGAGGTCCCTCGGTATTGATTGTCTATCCGCCTGTCTGTCTGTCTGTCTGTCTGTGCCGCGCAGACCCGACGCTCAGCGTCTCAGCCCAGCCGCTGAAAGAGGCCACCTCGGCCGGGTCCACGTTCGAGATGAGCTGCCAGGCGACGGCAGAGAACCTGCAGAGCCCGGGGTACTCGGTCCTGATCCATATGGAGGAGACGGCCGGAGGGAAGGCTCGGAAGATCCTGTCGCTGGGCCCGGACTCCGTCCTGAAGCTGGAGGAGTGGAACGAGCTGGGCCGGCTGGACAGCGTGGTCCTGGAGAAGACCGGCGCGACGGAGTTCCGCTTCCGGCTGTACGGGGCGCAGGTCACCGACCGCGGTCTGTACTACTGCGACGTCACCGCCTGGACCCCTGGCCCTGGGAACTCCTGGGACAAAGCCGTCAGCGCCGCGTCCAATAAAATCCCGGTCAACTTTGCAGACACAGGTAACGTCTCACTCCCCTTCTCCTCTGTCGTACCCGAGAGCTCCGGTCCGTTACGCCGGCGCCCTGTATGCCTGCGGTCACGGCTCATCGGCTCTGTCCGGGGCTTGTGTGCCTGCGGGTTTGCTTTTCGGTTTTCTGCGTCCACGCAGACACAGCGTGCTGCGTCCCTGTTAGAGCTTTCGCTGCGTTCGCGTCGGCAGTGAGCCTCGTGCGCTTGTGCGTGCGCGCGCGCGCGACCGTGCGCGTGCTGCATTTGTGTGTGCATTTTTGGATGTAACCCCATCCGCTCAAACAGCCCCAGTGTCCATCCTGTAGGATTAGCTATGCTAGCATTACCGGTGATCCATGTGTGTACGTGGGGGGAGGGTGGGAGTGGGGGGCAGGTGTCTGCTAGCCGCTACTCACAGTGGCCTGGTTTACACTGGATCAGCTGTTCCATGCATACACACACACACACACATGCGTATCTAACCTGTAGAGATCCCTGGTGAGAGGAGCTCCCGGTTCATCCATCAGTAGGGGACACTCAAGTGCTCTAATTTTTTCTCCCCCTCTCCCTCACGCGCACACACAAACACACACACATTCTCTCTCTTTCTCTCTCTCTCTCTCTCTCTCTCTTTGATGTAGTCAATGCAGCCTCAGGGCAGTCTCCCCCAGCTCGCCCCACACCCGAGGAATAGTTTTGAGATTGGCCCGCCCTCGATTCTGTTCTTTGGCTCTGTCCGAGTGGGTCTAAATGAACTCTGCTTTACCCAAGAGCACTGTCAGGATCACACTGAAGTATCTGCGCAGGCGCAGAGAGCTCCCCCGCCAAGGACAAACGCAAAGCAGTCGTTCCTGTGGAGGACCTTCGGCTAGAGGGCATTGCAGGGAAAGCGTTCTGACCTGACCTGTGCGTGTCTTTGCGTGTGTTCTCTACACAGGTCCAGCATTCAACGTGTCCATTCAATCAGACGCCGCCAGCGTCCTTCCGGGCGGCACAGCTAAGATGGAGTGCATCATGACTCTGGGGGCATCGCCCAATGCAGGCAAGTGCTCACAGTCAGTACCAAATACCCTCTCTGTAACCGGTACCCCCAAGAGCTAAGCAGGGTCCCTCAAGACCTGGTTCCTCCCCCCCCCACACTAAAACCTCTATTCCACACACTGGGAACAAGATCTGGGCCCGTTTTCACAAAGAGTGCTGACTCAGGATGAGTTTGCCTTTTAGCTGATAATGGATAAGTTTAGCATATGGACAGGGGAAACGTGATCTTCGCTCCTGCGCCTGAGGCGCTTTGTGAATACAGACCGGGGCACAGCGCTTCATTAATGTGAAACCCGGGCTGTGCCACATCTCATCGCTATTGTTTTGGCCGGCTAAAATAATACTCCATACTGGAAAAAGATATTCTAGAACATTGATTTCAGCTCGCGTGGGGTACGGTTTAATAGCTCTCTGTCCGTAGTTGGAGTCGGCTGCATCGGCGGTGTCGAGGACCGGGCGCTGTGATTTAGTGGGTTTTTCTGAACTTCGCTTCATGAAGACATTGGCTTCTCACCCTAGGTCCCCTATAGGCCTACTGTTGTGAAGCCTTGCAGTCATAACATTAGTATCAGTGTCTTGTCATGGGTCCCCACAGCAGGTCATGTTTTTATAATTTTTTTATGTACATTGTGCAGCTACGTCTGGGCCTGGGACGGGGGGGCAGTGGACATGGTAGCGTCATCGCCGTATTGGGAAAAGTAATAAGTAATACTGTGGGTGAGGTGATTTAAGTGGTTTGGTGGGAGGCCCCCATCCCCTGCAGGTTTTTAATTGTGCGCCGCGTTTCCTGGGCCTGATCCATCCTCACTAATAGTATGACAGGTTATCACCTCCTCCTCCCCTCCTGTTGTCATGGCATGACTCCCACTGTTCCCCTGGTCAGAGGTTTATATTATTAAAACTCCCGCTAGGATAAGATGCTCCACGCCAACAAAAGTGCTATCGTCACTGTCGCGAAGACGCTCATTCGACCGTCCGTCGTTAATATTGAAGTTTATTCACTATGTTAATTGTTTCCTATCAGGATAGATTTGCAGGAGTGTTTCTGATGTACGGAATCCTTAGGAAGACCTGCCGTTAATGAAGAATGCAGCATTGTGGCCGAAACATTGCAGCTGTCGCTACACTAGAACAAAATAAGGTTTGATGACAAGGAGAGGCCATACTGCCCATCTAGTCTTGTCATACTACTGACTTGAGTACAGTGTTGGAAAGTACCTATTTTATTGACCGAGATTGGATATCTTGATGGTTACATAGGGGGTGTGTATGTGTATGTGGGTGTGTGTGTACACGCATGCATGCACTAGTGTGTGTGTGTGTGTGTTGTTTACATATAGATGCATTAGATGCATGTATGCATTTATGCACTCATTTTTGTGTGTGTGTGTGTGTGTGTGTGTGTGTGTGTGTGTGTGTGCGTGTGCGTGTGTGCGGAAAGAGAAAGTTGGAGACAGATCGCTGAGATATGGAGCGGGAGAGAGAAATGAGGAATGTTGTCTCCGTTGGCAGCTGCTGCCTTCACTCACATTATTTGTCCGACAAGATCACAGCGTTACAAAATGGTGGAGAAGGAGAGCGAAAGGGTAAACTGCAGCGGCGACACAGCAGAAGCAGAAGAATGCTGGTCGAAAAACTGCACATTGCCTCAGTGGCTCGGGAACGTGTAGACTTCGCCAGCCACGGAACGTGAATTTACGAAGGGGAAAAAAAGGAAAAAGGAAAAAAATTTACTCAAACCTGCTGTTTTTGTCAGCTCGAGTGATTTAGGTTCTTAATCTCAAGGCGTGAGGGCATTTATACAGTGAATTCATTTAGTCAGGTGTGTATCTGAATATTAAATGTGTTACTTTTATTCATTTTAAGACCTCCTCCACTCAGTGCATTTGACCCAACCCTCTTTAATATATATATTTTTTCACATTATTGATTCTTAACATTTCAATGATGAAGAAAGGAAAGCAGTGTAATCGCTGCTTGTACAAAAAAAAAAAAACTGCTTTGCCTTTCTAAAAATGACATCTGTAAAACCTTATTTTGTCTTTTGCGTTCATAAAAAGTTTGATTCCAATTCCTTTTTGAACCTCTAAAATAAGTGTGTAACATGTGTCACTTCTGTTTTGCGTGTGCCTGTGAAAGCCAGCGTATGCTCAGTTCACCCTGACCTGAGAAGTAGTTGTCTAAATGGAAGTACCGGTCAGTGATTAACTAGTTGTGACGTCATGCAATTACATTGTCCATGAATGATCCTTTTCTCACACGACGACGACGGCATTGCGAAACGCGTTAGTTTGTAACTGCTGCTTTTTTCTTTTTTTATTGCAAGACAGTATGGCTGTGAGAGTACATTTAAACTTCTGTCTTCTTTAGTTTGGTGAAGATGAGACCCGTTTTATGAATTGGCAAATTGTGTTGCGTATAGTGTTCTCTCCATTATGGCTGCAGTGAGTGATGTTGAAAGGGGTCTGTTTAGAGGGTCACATATCCCAACCCTCCTTGCAGTCGTGAGGACACAGCACTTAAAGGCAAGGTAAGCCGGTCACAGGGTTTAATGGTGATGCCTCCTCTGATATCCTAGACAGAGGAAATGGCCTCTCTCAACAGCCAGCGATTGCTAGCACATTACTCACCGTCCCTCATCAAACACATTCATACTTCTTCTGAAGAGTTGTTTCGGTGAGTAACGTTATTTTTGAGTTTTTCCGCAACGGGGAAGGTGTGCCATTCGTCGTGCTGCGTTCGAGCAATGTGGCACTGCCTATGCGAGCGTGCGTTTTTGGCGTGACCCCTCAGCGTGAGTAACATCCGCCGAAACCGTGGTGGCGTTCCCGGCTCGTCTGAGTTTGGATCCTCGGGGAATGCGCGTGCCGACACAGGGACATGTCTGTACAGGAGCGCCACTTCACCTGGGAAAGTGAAACCGAGCGGGGTGTCGCAACAGAGGAGATTACTCAACATCAGGAGGAGGAGGAGCGTGCATGTGTGAGTGAGTGCGTCTGTGTTCGTCTGTCTTCGTCTGTCTTCGTCTGTGTGCGCGCACATGAGTGCGGGTGTGTTTGCGCCTGCCTGCGTGCGTGCATGCATGCCTGCGTGTGGGTGTGTGCATTTGTGGGGTAACTTGCGCAAGAAGTGGGTGGGAATCAGAAACGCTGCAGTCCCTTGGTTCAAGCACCACACTGAAAACATCACAGTGATGAGCTTGAATCAACTTCCCTCCCCAGTACATAGGGCACGCACACCCATGATAATATAATATACATAATATACGCCATTTATTGGACAGTAGTGAATGCATACATTTTTCAGTATATGTGGTCCCAGTGGGGATTGAACCCACAACCGAACTGTTGCCAATGCCACACTCTACCTACTGAGCCACTATCACACTGGCCATCTCATGAGACTTGAGATGGCCAGATTTGCTACGTGATTGCGAAATTTGGCCGCACGAAGGCCCCTCAAAAATGTGTGGGTTTTGCTAACGTGTAATGGATCAAGCTCACCGTTAATAACTGGCTTCCAGGGGTACTACCACACCTAATGTTATTCATTAACTCGCTTATTACGGGGATGAGCACGATGGCCACGTACTGTATACAGAGTAGTGACTACAAAGTGCAATTATGAGTGCAATAATATGTGCACATTTCTGGGTCAGTGTGCTTTACAGCTTTTTAGAGGTCGGAATGAAGCTCTCGGAAATTGCCTTTTCCGCATCAAAAGTGGCAATATTGCCCGTCGGCATCAATGAGTCCTTTGTGTGGAACGACAAAATTGTTGAGTTCTGCAATATTGTGTGGGTGCGTAGTTATAATAGTTGCGTCTGCTGTGTAAATTTAGTATGTTACAGTTACAGTGGGGATGAATAATATGTTGTAAATAATGGGCAATAAATGGCAGTAGCGCATACAATTTCTGAAGGAATTCAGCTGTTGTGGGTTAACGGAGAAAGCATGCAGTCTGTGAAGCGCAAAGACACCTTGCTGAGACTGACTTTGAACCTGGATAGGAAGTGAAAGAGCTACCTCTTGCTCTGGATGAAAATGTTGAGCTCCATAAAGTTATTTCTGTATGAATGTAACATGGAAAATTCATTTCAATTCAGGTCATATTTCCTTAAGTAGAATTTGAGGAATGATGTGGTGCTCGAAACTTCTACAGCGGAAATAAAAAAAGGAGTGCAATTAAACAAATAATAATGATAATGATTTATTGGAGTAAGAGTCAGGGCTTCTAGGTACCAACAATGGTTGCTGTACTTTAAACAGTTTACTGTTGCTTTCACAGTCACTGAAAAAAAACGGAAACGATCCAGTTCTCTTTGTGCCACTCGTAACTTTTGGCAGTTATGCGTTTGAACAGACAATGGTTAATTCAAAGCCTTCAAAACGGTTTCTTGAGGTGGACAAAAGAAAGTATTTTAATGACATGCAGGCAAGAGATACAGGTAGGGGCTGTGCCTCTAGCCTGCATGTCATGAAAATGCATTCTTTTGCTTTTGTGGACTTCTGAATATCACAGAAAATCCTCCTCTTCACTCCAAATTATGTTACCCAATCTGCTTTGTTTTGTTTCCTGTTTCCCAGTTCTAATATTCTTTCTTAATATACTTTCAAACTTGACACCAAAATGATACATTTCCTCTGTAAACTGTACATTTTCCCATTGTATCCTTGTGACATTGGATCTGATAACATGCTATCCATTGTGTTTTTGGAATGTTTAGGTGGCCTTTGTGTGCTGCAACAGTTCAACATCTGGCTGGGTCTCATAATAGCAACCGTGCGTGCGTGCGCGTGCGTGTGGGTGGGTGGTCATTAGCCTAAGGCTAGCACAGGTTATGCTCTGTGGAGGGCTAGATGTTGCCGGGCAAGTGAGAATTGAGTAAAAATATGTATTTCTGAATCCCAGAATCCCAGAATTAAGCAGTCAATGCCCTTGTTTAATGTTCAGCAATCTGAACACTGAATATTCAAGTGGTATTACGTGGTGAAAATCCTCACTTATCCTACACGTTAAAAATGTTTTATTTGATTTAATTGAATAATTATCAACTAGGATACCAATTATCAGTTTCATTGCCAAATGTATTGATGGGCAAAGAAATCTTGTGGATCAGCATTAGTCAAAATATACAACTCAAACAATCCGGTTAAAATAACAAAGGATTTAATGAAAAGACGAGGACCAGAGTGTGAGCTGGAACAAGATCACTAGAATGCAAGAACTCCACTCCAGGGAATGGAAAAAATACCCCAACAGGCCACACTTTTAAGGGTTTGGGCGGATACCCCCTCTCTTCCTAGCCCATGCATGATTAATATATTGTTAGGGGAGGACCGGAGAAAGCCTGGGCTGAAACCCCTGGTGAAATTTCAGTTGGATGGGCCTATACCATACAACCCTCCCTCTCCTCTCCAACCACCACACCTACATTCACACATAAGCTACGCATATATTAATCAATTGAATTTACTCACTTCCCATGTATCTTAATAAACACCAAAAGTTATAATTTAACTATAAACATTCCAGCGGAATCAAAACGCTGGTACTGGCAGTGCTGCTTCACCTTCAGCTTTTCCACCAAACTTCTCCTTTGAAAAGGGTTTTGTGGTTCTCTGTGGCTCAGTTGGTAGAGCACAGTGTTGGCAACGCTTAGGTTGTGGGTTCAATTCCCACTGGGCCACATATACTGAAAATGTATGCATTCACTACTGTAAGTCGCTTTGGATAAAAAGCGTCTGCTAAATGGCGTATATTATTATATTATTGTTACCGCAATGACTGTAAAGTAGCAGCGTGAGCTTGAGCCTGAGGTGAAAATGCTATCATTAACCAGCTAAATCTATTTGTAACTGCAACAAAGCTAGTTAACTAGTAGCGACTATTAGCAATGTATTGTTTACACTCTGCTTGGTCACACAGGCTCTTCGCCATCACTTCCGCCTCTAACCCCTGGTAACGACATGGCACTGGGGATACAAGCGCTGATATCTAGTGGCTACCGTGGGTACTGCATCTTAGTGCATTGGTTATATTGGAGTCAAATTACAGTCAGTCCTCCACCTGTATCATTTTCACCACTCTTAAATGGATCTGGATTGATGTGACTAAAGCTATTGTAAAAATTGGCCTGTGGTAAGATCAAAATCTGTGCTCAGTTTCCTCTGTGTTTATCTTATAGCCTTATCTGGGCATTTAGTCCCTTAGTCCCTTGAGCCCAGAACAGACCAACTGCTGCTTCCCTGGACAAGACCATAAAATGCATAGAGCTATCCCGACCGGGTGCTGCTTCATTCTGTTAACAACACTCTGACCATTTCATCTTGTAGGC
This sequence comes from Aldrovandia affinis, assembly GCA_029706075.1. Classification (NCBI taxonomy): domain Eukaryota; kingdom Metazoa; phylum Chordata; class Actinopteri; order Notacanthiformes; family Halosauridae; genus Aldrovandia; species Aldrovandia affinis. Next base: position 350,211 of record JAINUG010000026.1, on the reverse strand, counting down.
TCGCCTTTTATCTTTTCTTCTTTGTCTCCTGTCTGTTTCCGGCGCGTTTTACTTCGTCTTGTAAGATGGTGAAAGACCGAAATCCAGCGTCGATGCCAAGCTTTGATGAGAACTTCTTTGACTCACCACTATAAATGGGCATAGTCAAATTGGCGAGATTTAATTGAATTGTGCTTGCTCCCATTGCCCCGATTGCAAACAAAGACACGTCGCCTCACCGCTCTGGATGTGCAGTTATATCTGCAGAAATGAACAGGGCCTGTCCCCATAATCTATCCCCGACGGCTCTATAAATACCACAGCGCAGTCAGTCCTCATCACCATCACGATCATCACAAACTAGGCTCCGCATCAGCACCGTAACAAACTGGAAAATTATACAGGAACTGCCCGTGTGAGTATACGCCCGGGGAATAGATGCTTCTGTGTTTCTGCATGTGTAACGTGTACTTTCTCAAAGAGCAAGATGGGCAGTGGTATGCTGTGTGTAGTGCGTTCAGAATATAGACCTCTGACTGGACAGATTCTCCCTGTGTCCTGCGAATACATGTAACCTTCAATATGGGTGCATTGGTTTCACAGAGTGAAAATGTTGTGCAATATGAAGTTATTGCACATTTTTAAATCTGGATTTAATCTCCATTTATACATGGATTTATAGTTATTCATTGTCAAATTCATACACTCAAAATCCTAAATTATGTAGTATTGAAATAAAAAAGTGTCTATGTATGTATATATGAAAGACAACAGTTGATCTATCTCTTGCTCTGTAAAAGAAGGGGCTTGGGGAGGGGGGGTGATTGATATATACAAAGTGGACTATGGGGGCTATTTCACAGTTTTGGTGAATTCAAACATCTCAGAGTGTTTCATGTGCATAGGCCTACATTTCTGGGCTTTTGTGGTGTGTTTGCTCAGGGGTCTTTCAAGACAAGCTTGACACTAATAGATGAACTAGATTATGTGTGAATGAGGAGCTAACATGAGTGGCTTATTGTCCACCGTATTCTCTATTATGCTCTGATTGGATGTTTTTGAATCATGGAGAAATCTGTGAAAAGCTGACTCATAGTGTGCAGCAGGTATGGTAGTAACAGTGTTGTTTGCAGTCATTTCACTGTAAGTCAGCTCAGCATAACCTCTTGGCCTTCCTTTGGATTCCTCACATAGCAACAGGGATTGCATGTCCTGGCCCGTGTGTGTGCGTGCGTGCGTGCCTGCGTGCCTGCAATCCGATATGGCTTCATCTGCAATGGAAATGTCTGTGTAACCTGTGTGTGTGAGACCCTCCCCTTCGCTCCACACCTACCTTGCCAGAAGGTTGTAGGCTTAATCCCATAACAAAGGCTTTATGTGTAGCAACATTTCCTCTCATGGCTAGACAATACGGAGAACTTAGGATGAATAGGAGCACTTGTACCTTGACTGTTTTCCGAGGGATGGGCTTGCACATAGATAGGGGTAGGTTCTGGGTCTATGAGCTATCGGGATGTGCTGACAATTGGAGGAATGAGACTCGCGCACTTATTAGATGCTCCGAAAAATCTAGCGTGATGGTTTATTTAGCGCTGCAGGTTGGTTAACGGTTGACCCTGGGTTCTTCATCAGAACACTGAGCTTTGTTAACACGGCTCGATGCGCTCCCAGCTTCATAACGCTCGCATGCAGGCGCTCTGCCGCCCTCTGCCTCACGTTTGCGTCTCTGTCTCTCCCCTCTCCCAGGCGACGTGTCGTACGAGGTGCGTTGGTACCATAGCCGTCTGCAGAGTCTGGACCGGCCCACCCAGCTGGCCACCATGGACCGCCTGGGCGTGGTGAGGAAGAGCCCGCGAAACGGCAGCGGCGACTGCAGCCTGGAGCAGACGGACGCGCAGACGTTTGCCCTCAGGATCCACGGCGCCCAGGAGCGCGACACCGGGGAATACCACTGCACCGCCACGCCGTGGCTGCGGTCCCCCTCCGGGGCTTGGACGAGTGGCCACGACCTCACCTCGGACAGGGTCTTCCTCTCGGTCACCTTTTCCAGTCAGTATATACCGCGAACGTGTAACAGAGTTGGTTCTGCCCGCAGCGAGTCTCGAACCGAGGGATCTCGACGTGACAAGAGAGCGATTTTAGCTCGCCCGAGCTAAAGACTCAAGTCTCTAACTCTGGGAACGAATCACACTCTTATCCACGTCACTTTCTGTAGCGGACGCTCACGTGCCTGAGCACACCCGCTGTGAAAGAGTGATAACCATTCCAAAGAGTGAAAATCAGATGAGTGCAGTAACTCCTTGTAACTGGGAGATTGCCGGTTCAAATTCGGGACAGGGCAGCGCTGCTATTAGTTTGGATAATATGTACTTCATGTAATATTGAACAGTTTAGAACTAAAAGAACTCTTTGGCTAAAGGTAATGGGTAATTGTATACTTTTAGCCTCGTACAGCTTTTAATTGGTTGTAATTTATTTGCGGTAAATGCTTGGCCATCAATTATTCAGTGGTCCTTATCTGTGGATGCACAGTGAGCATGGTCTATTTGCTGGTGCAGTGGTTCAGCCACTTCCTTTTGCATCACAGATCTCCTTTAAAATGCTAATTTAATGTGTTGGAATTGATAGGATAATGGTGCTTGTGTATGCGTGCGTTTTTTGTGTGTGTGTGTGTGTGTGTGTGTGTGTGTGTGTGTGTGTGTGTGTGTGTTTATATTTATAGAGGATACTGATGTGTGGTGTGTGTGTGTATACTGATGTCTGTGCCTACATATGATAGTTTGTTTTTGTGTGTTTATTTATTTGCATACATGCATAGAGAGAGTGACCAAAAAAAATGTAAACAAATGTAGCAAATAACATCCCTGTATGCATAGGGTCATGTGTAAAATGCTCAAAAGGCCTGGTTGCCTATAATTATGGCTAGCACCGCTGCAAGAGACCTCAATGACTTTGAAAGAGGGGTGATTGTTGGACCAATTTGGCAGAAGCTTCAGTGACCAAGGCAGCTCAACTTGCTGATGATTCCCAAGCAACTGTCTAAGGTGATGTAAGCACAGAACTCATCCTATAGAAACGCATCATCAGCAAATGGCATCAGTGGGTGGAAGCGCATACTCCAGGATCACAGTATCCATGCATTCATTTGAAGTGCAAGGCAAAGCAGTCAAACAACCACCGGTCAGTTGACCAGAAATTGCAACCTGGGGTGAGAGCACCCAGTTTAATCAAAATGGTGGTGGCCCAGCAGCCTCTTAAATAACTTTACATCGGTGTTTCCATTTTTTCTTCATGACCTGTGTGTGCGTGCGTGCGTGCGTGCCTGGGTGCGTATACGCACACACACACACACACACACACAAACATATATATGATACCGATGTGTGTCTGTGTGTATGTATGATATTAGCCTGTGTGAGCAATAGACGTTTGCGATTGTTGTGTGTGTTTGACACTGACGTGCATGTGTATGTGTGATAACATGCTGAAAACATTCCAGGCGTTTGACAAAAATATCAGATGGAAACCCTCTAATTCTGTCATTTCAGTGTGGGACTCTCTGAAGCTGCCTCTGCTGTACGGGACGGGCGCCTCTCTGGCTGTGGGACTCCTCTCCATCCTCTTGGGGTTCGTCTGCACCCAGTGCTGCTGTCGAAATGCCAAGCACACGCCCCGCACACGCAACGGCCTCATGGACCTGGAGATGGACTAACCGGGCCGACGGGTCCCGGGGACTGATGGTCTGTCCTGTCGCCTTGTGACCACCAATTTGAAAAGGGAATTTAGGAGGTGACACAGCCGCATGGAAACGACCACTCCGATTTACACCTCTTAGTATGTACTGACCCGTTGCACTGAATTCAGGAACATCTCTCTGGTAGAAGGAACAGTTAACTTATTGCCTGTTTAAAGCAGAGGCCACCCTTAAAATGCACCCAGATAGGAATTATAACGTTTTTAAATAGAACGTGTTTAGAGGAATATCCATGTTGGAGAGAGATGGAGCGCTGGTTGACTATGCGGTCTTTTGACCCATGTTTTCCAGGCCAGTTTTCCTGGCCCTGATGGCAGCCGCGCCCTCGGCTCAGATTCCAGCCTAGTTCACGGCGCCGTTTCCGGCTGCTTCCGGCCCCGTTCATCGTCATGTTTACCTGCCCTGTTTCCAGCTCTGTTCACAGGCCGGTCGCAGCCCTTCTTTGAGTCACGGCAGCAGAGAGGCCGCGTAAGGACAGAGGGCCTTGTTTTCCGAGCGTTAACAGAAACGTGTATTCTGAGCAATAACGGAAATGCATGGCGTCGGATTTTAGCCCAGCCGCGAGGCTCCACCTGAGCTTGAGCGTTGCATCCATCTACTGCCTGCAAACCATCAGCTCTCATCCAGACTTCCTCTCCGATGTGATTCAGTGTCTGTCTCGGACATTGGTGCTACCGACCAATACGGTGCCTTGAGCCCTGTGCGAAGCATTGGACCTCATCAAACGGCTTGGCTAGCCATGCCCATCTCCTATCCAGTAAGAGGCGGAGCCGAGATTCCTGACCTCCCTTGTCCGGCTTTGTGGCAGCGTCTCACGTAAGGGCTATTGGGTGACAGTATTAAGCACTGGAACAAAGTGTGTGCCCTGCCACTAACGTGCACACTAAAACTTTTTCTTTTACGAGGCTTTCTGAGGGGATGTTAACTGATATCTTGCACACAATGCCACCTTCCCATTCCAACCAACCCCCCCCCCTCTCCCTCCAACACGCACACACACACCAACAAAACGGCCCGTGTGAGCGAGCCAGCTGTCAGGCGGTGTGCTTCTGAGGACAAGAGTGAGGATCCAACTGAAATTTGAGGGAGGGTCTTGTGATTTGCACACAGGAGCGCCGCGGTGCGGGAGAAAGGGGCGTAAAAGAAGGGACGTTCCCATGACGACTGGACCTCTTCCACACAGACTGATCCACCTTTTAATGCACATGAGCCAAAGGCTACTTGTTTATTTTTATGTTTATCGTTTTTTTAAATGTTTTATAATGTTGCCGATACAATGTGTCTTGATTTGAATTTTAGTTTTTTTTATTATTGTTTTGTTTTATTCTTTTTTCTTTTTTTTTTTTTTTAAGTGTGGTCATATTTTATTTTTGGAAATGTTTGAATATTTTATAAGTGTTTCACAAACGACGTGGTTCGATTTGGAATTCAGTACACTGTATGTAAAAATATCTTCCTCTGACCAAACAGTCAGGTTTTCTAAATTTCCCAGTCATCCATCCCTCTGAAAATACTCCACAAATGGACACAATAATAAATGTTTTAAAGCCTGATGTTGACTGATCAGATTTGTTTCAGCGCTGCAGAGAAACGCCCCCACCCGAGTGTCTTCTGTCTTATTATTGATGTGTTTTTGTGTGAAGCGTAGCCGACTGGGATCCATCATAAGTCTGTCTCTAGTGGCAGATAAAGTGGCAGATCTCACTGGCCCACTTTCTGTGCCAGACCTTTGCATTGGTCCACGCTGGAGCCGCGTGAACGCCAGCTTTCTATCCTGACGTTTCTGCGTTGGATGCGGTTCAAGCTGAGAACCTGCCATTGAAGCCCAGTCACTGAAACGGTGACTTTCCTCATTGAATGAAGGCCTTGTGAGTGGATCCCGTTGTTTGTTTACGTCTCTCCGCCTCTCGTCTCTTTTCTTCTTTGCTGTCTACTGCCAGCTGCCGTTCCACACGGTGACTTCCTCCTGCCTGATAGCTGAAGACCTCCTTGAAAGACCAGATTGCTGTAAGTGGTGTTGGTGGGCCAGCAGGGGGCAGTCTCCTCTGTAAGCTAAGCAGGAAACCCAGCGCAGTGAGGTGGATGTGGTATTGTGTATGCCATCTTTTCGATGCAATATAAAACCAAAGTCCTGACTCACTGTGGCCATTAAATCACCTTTGCCAAATTCCCACTCTTGCCCACTCAGTTCTGGCCATTTGATCAGCCCCCAGGAATTTAAATTCAATAATGAATCCCTTGCCCTACACCTTGATATGTGGTGAACACTGGCACAAAATGGCTGCCATGCATCACCCAGGTGGGTGTTACTTGGTGGTGGTGATGGTTGCGGTGAGTCATCCCCCCCCCCCCCTTCACTGCTAAGTGCTTTGAGATCATGGGATGAAAAGTGCTATGCAAATGCAATCCATCAGTATGCAAACCATACTTTTTGACATTGGCGATGGTCATAACCTCACAGAGGCCTGTGAAACAACGGCACATTCGGGCAGGAGCGTGACTGAAGCTCTTTGTGATGCGTCTGGTGTCAGTATGTCACCAATGAAGTGTCCACTGCCGGCTGTCCCTTTTGTTCTGTACAATGAGCTCCAGTTTCAATCTGAAGGATTTGGCCATAATCTGTGTCAAGGTAACCCCATCTCCTCTTTCACATCTACCTCCTGTCTGTGCATCACTAGGCTTTATATTGGTGCACACAGGGAGAGAGTTGTGTTGTATGGGAGATGGCGTGTATTGGGAATCGAGACTCGAAAATTGAGAATTATTGACATCTGCCATACATAGGGCTGCAGCCAAAGCTGGAACGGGCAAAAAGAACATTCTAGTGACTTGACAGTTTCACCCACACAGATGTCTGTCCTTCTGGGACTACAGCCCAGTATATATCTGTAATGTAGTTTGCGATACCAAAACGTGACAATACGTACAATCTCAATAGTGAGCTATGATATTACTGTTGTATAGTATAATTGTATAATGCAATATTATCATAAGGTACAGTACTCTGCTAAAAACAGTAACCAACACTAGATTTCAATAAGGATCGATCACCATTTGCTATCTTCTGTCACACTCCAAAGACATGATGCTTGAGGGGCAGTTGCAGAGATAAATTGTTGGGGGGAAGGGGGAGGGGGGAGGGGGGCTCATTTCATTCAGTCGCAACACAGAGATTTGTCAATGCGTTGGACAGTTGACCATGTCAGGTAGGGCAGGCAGAAACTGGGTATTCATGTCCAGGCTTGATGCAGTACAGTATAAAAATCTGTTCGATATATCAATGTTTATTACACGGGGTCACACACAGTAAATTAATAACCCTATGGGCGAGCGAACGTGTGTGGCAACCATGTTTTTTTGACGCATCCCAATATACGGTATGTGCTACAATGCTTTCCATGTTTTCCTACATTCAAGTACCATTCTGCTGAAAGTGTGGTACGCTGGAGTGTTTTATTTTCTGTGTAAGGCCATTGACCGACGAGTCCAAGAATGCAGCACAGACGTGTCAACACTGTTCTCACTATGGCAACCGTGTAAACAGATGATCTACGGAATGGAAAAGCAGAGTGAAAGTGCAGATGGGGTGTCAGTCCGCCGGCTTGACAATCGCCACTGTGCCACGAGAAGGCCTTTTATGGGCCTTGGATTTTGCAGCACCAGTGTAGGTGGGTAACAGCAGGTCGGCTCAACGGTCTTTCATGGTGCTCAGGAGCCTTAAAATCACCATCCTCCAACAGGCTGTACAGCGCACAGTCAACATCCCAAAACAGGCCTTATAAATCTGGGGCCGTATGTACAAAGATTCTAAGAGTAGGAATTCTGATCTCGGATCAGGTTTCCCCTGTCCATATCCTAACCATATCCATTATGAGCTAAAAGGCTAAACTGATCCTAGATCGGCACTCCTACTCTTAGAATCTTTGTACATACGGCCCCAGATCGCTTCGGTCTTGGATGCTAACTGGTCGACCAGCTGCCTTCGCAGTGTCGATATTCACGATTAAAGCACAGCTAAACGCCCATGTGTCATTTTGAGCCATTGCCCATTCCACGACCATAAATGTCCTCAATATTGAAAAATTGTTAGGAGTCAACCATGATAAAAATGGACACTTAACATCACATTCAGTCAGTAGCGTCATTTCAGCAAAAGCCAAGGTATGGCATGGTGAAATTTTTTTGTCAAATCAGTTGTGCAATAGTCAATTTTGGTGAGTTGTTTCTGTACAATTTACTTATATATTTAGGTAACATTAATAAACAAAGGAGACAACTACAGTATGTAACTAGTAAACCTATTTTTTAATTCCGGTGGATCATAATGATATAGTGTTATACAAATCTTTTTTAGTGAAATGTAGTGATAAGCGCTACAGGACCTCATCAGCGTAAGGCACGTTAGCTAGCTAGCTTGTTAGCTTCACAATCGCGGGTGACGTTAAGTCCGTTTTTTCACTAAAATAACATAGAGAACGTGTTCGTATCGCACAGCATGACATGGACTTGTTAATGAATATGTTACATTTTCTTTAAAATTTGTTTCTGATTTTATCCCATTTTTTCTCCCAATTTGGTAGCCAATTAGACCCGCTATTTTAACGTCAATACCCCCTAGTAGTGTGAGTTCGCTGCCGTAGTCCTGCACCCGGTAGTGACGATGCGAGACGCCTCTTCCGCGTCACTTTCGCTAAGCCGTCGAAAAACCCGGTACTGCAGGGCCACTCCTATACGCAGCTTAACGTCATGTCGGCTCCTCCCCTCCCCCTGGGGCGGACAGCCAATCGCCGCCCCCTGGTGGCACTCCCGGCCAGAGCCGACACTTGGCGAGACGGGGAAATATGTTACATTTTAATTAACAGTATTATGGCGTTTATACAGTTTGTTTAACCCACCTGAATGAATGAGAATAACGGACAAGGTTTTTGAGTTACCTTTGTGGAGCGGATAAAATCACATAAAATGATGTGATTGTATCATGTGAAACGTAGGCTATTTCAGATTGATTTAAAATTAAAAATGTGGCTAGAAGCCAAGGTATGGCGAGTGCCATACCTTGCCATACCAAAACGACGCCCCTGCATTCAGTCCCCCTTGGCTCAATGTGCAGAGCGGGCTGCCTGGTGTTTGTTTCACTCACTGGTGTGCAGAAACTAAATTAGCCACTCAGACTTTAAAAGGACATCAAAGGGCGTAATCATGGAATAACTAGCTGGAGGAAGAATACACCTGGTAGCTAAAGTTATTTAAAATGGTCTTGTCTTATGGAGTCTCTCTAAGGATATTTGGGGTTGGATCAATTTTCGAAAAGCAATATGGAACTCAAAACCGTCTCAAATCATTGTGGCATGGCTACACTTTGCATCGTGCCTAATAACACCCCCTATCCACTTCAACATTCATGATATAGCATGGGTTCGAGTTCCATATTACTTCAACTCATCTCACGTTCACTTTCATCAAACAGACTGCACAGCACACACTTTGCATCCACTAGCTCTACAGACTATGTGTCTTGTATAGTCTGCCACTGGATGCAAAGTCTGTATGAGGAAAGTGAGCGTGATATGTATTAAAGTCCTATGGAACTCAAACCAATGTTATATCATGAATATTGGCACGGACATACCATCGTATACTATCTCTCTCCTATAATGATAAAACATACTATCACTATTCTCAACACACACACACACACACTATCCTCAAACCGATGAATAATATGCATTGGAGTTCAAAATTGGGAGACTACAATTTGGTTTGAAAACATGCCTTATAGGGCTGGCATTATTCCTCCAAAACATTATTCTGAGGTTAGCCTTCATAAACTATCCTGAGCATTTACGACAACTAAATTAATAAATGTTTTGATTGAAAATGTTTAGCAGAATTTGTGCCTGTCAGGGTGTCACAAAGTGTTATGAATGTAGCCCAGCTGAGAATGGCAGGTGCTTGTAGATGATTTCATTGACAGGCTGGCATGTGATTGGACTGTTGATGGCATAAACCATTGGCATTCTTTAGACCGTTCCTTCCAGGAGAGAATTTCCAATAATCTGTGGTGTGGAGTGGACTCTCTGGCACAGGCAATGTTCGAACAAGCAATAATATGGGAGCAGATTTTCTGGAGGTTGGGCAGCCGGCAAGAGCAACGGGGCAGAGGATGAGGGCTACGTACTAATCAGCCTGCGATGAAGGCCACCGCCAGCAATACCCTTTTCCTGATAGTTTGTCTGTTTGAAGCTGTGCATGGTTTTTGTTGTCACAAATTATTTTCTTTAAAATCTCACAACAGCATTATCTTTCATAACTGGAAACAGTTATTTCTGTCCTTATTGTAATAGTAGGTTCTTATCATTGTTTTCCGAAATGTTTTTGGTTTTAGCTGCATACGTTGGTGTCTAAGCGGGCAGACATGGGTTTAAAAGATTTACTATCAGCTAGAGCGGCATAATTTACTTGCAAAAAGTAATGTCCCCCCCCCATATGAAATTGCTCTGCAATAGCCATTATTAAAAGGCTCAGGAGAATATATGTGGGTTACAAATAACTTCATGCATACACTTGGTTGTGGGCTCTGCAGTGAACAGCTGGCCAATGAGGTTTACTTTGCCTCCTCGATTAACCTTTCTATTAATAAACTCTGTTCAGCTTGCTTACTTTCAACGGAGTACTTGAGGGTCCTTTGTGCCTTCAACTCTTCAACCCTTTGGTCTGTTTTGAGCCCCAGCCCAACTTTCATGTAGTGGTCTCACCATGTCCCTGTAATTTTACAGTGATCTCCCGATGTTGGGACAGTGTTATATAAACATGACAACGTTACGTAAGCCCCCGGTCAGTGGCCTGGCGTATAAAAGCCTCACTCTTTGTTCTATTCGTATGAGGCTGTTTTAAGATTACACAGTGCTTGACTAAGACTTTATCTCTCTGACTTCTAGACACTATGGGGGGGGAAAGTCCCTGTGCTGATTTACCAATGTGGTGGTCAGTCATTTAATTGACTGTCCGCAGACAACCAGGCACCCCAGTTTATCTCGCTGTTCCCTGCCTGTCTTCTTAGAAGCACAATCGGACAGTAGTCCTGCCCCAATGACCGCAGAGAGGAGCCTTTTGCAATCGTATTACATTTGTCCTTCCTGTGTTTCCATACTGCCGAGCACTGGTTGGTGAAGAGTTCAGAATTATTTCGAGTTTTTAAGAGGGTGTTGACTGCCGCTCAGTGGTCCGAGAGGCAAGTCTCTGAGAAGGCTTGTCTATGCTGCACCTTTCTCATCGTTTAACCTATAATTTAATCATGTTCTTGTTTCAGCCAGGAATGAACTGGTAAAAGGAAGCATAAACCCAGAGAGAGACTTACTGAATATTTTTTAATTAAATTATTACATTTTAATTTAAAAAATGAGTTTTAATAAATGTTATCTTATGCCTGTACACACAGCAATTTTGGCTCCAATTTAGCTCTTAATTGCTTAATTTATGAGTTTGCCACAATTGGTGAATTTCACCATGTGCGCACTGAAATTATGCCTTGGCTTAACACCTTAGACAGTGTAATGTTTCCGGTGCCAGGACCAACAATATTTGCTCTTATGAGTGCCTTATGAGTTGTAATTAGATGGGCACAACTTGTGAGCAGGCTTGATACGTTTTTCCTATCCCATGTTCAGAGTCAGGTTTCACGAGCAATGAAGGACAGCTCAACACTAAAAGATTCAATAACGTGATGTGGGGGAAAAAAACGCAGTTGAATGTAAACTGTTTAGTATTTCCTGTAGGACCACAACAAAAATCTGGTGAAACTGTGTAATTAGAATGTTGCAATGCATATAATGTGAGTGGCGAGTCAACACTGGACAGAAGCTAACAATTAAGTATTTAGTGTTGCAACAAACTGCTGCAAACCAATGGAAGCACGATAAGTGGAATGAAATTACCAGGCGGCCTCACTGAAACAGTCAGTGACTGACCAGCTAATAACTTTAGGATGTGACCAGAGGGGAGCGCCTCGGCTCTGAGTCCTGAGGTGGTAACATAATATGGCTCCCCAAATTCAAAACCTGTGTGCCGTGTCAGCTCTGATTTCCCCTGATTCTGCCACAGCCCACACCTAATTTGTGTCAGGTTCACTCGAAGTACACTCGTTTGTCAGGCTCACAAATTGTAACAGGCTTGAGTGTGTGCTTGGAATGTCCATCCACACCCTCTCTTGTTCATCAGCTATGCTGTTTTAAAATGAATGATGCCATTCATTGTTACAGAGAAATAACTTTGGTGACCTCTGTGTGCCCCCATCCCAGTTTCTGTATGGAGAGGAGCTACTGTAAATCTGCCAGGGGTGGTTTCCACACAAGAGAGGGAACGCCGTCTTTCAGTCCATTGGTTAATGTGCCTGGCTTACATACTCGCTGACCCCATACATTTAAGTTACAGAAAAGGTGTCTGCAGTAATATAGATGCCCAGGCTTTTAAACACATCCTTCTCTTCTGACCGCCTCACTCGGTCGCCACTGAGGGTAAGGACCTCCACTTTATATTCAGCTCAAGCAAAGCTTTGTTCTGCCCTGTTTGAATGAGATGGTTAAAGTGGCATTTTGAAAGGCAGACTGGCAGTTTGATTTCCCTCAAGATCGCATAGGGACGGAATTGCCCAATCAGTTAGAACACACTCCTAATGGCCTGGACGCTGGTATATTTTTTCACATTTCCACAGGCTATTAAAACATTGTCAGGTTCTAATAGGTTGTAATTCTGTAGGCTAGCAACAAGATGGCGATACAGCCTTGTCATGGAGCCACCTTTTCAGCAACCATCAGCAATTGTGCCATTGGCGTACTTGAGTTTCAGTTAGTAATTTTATGATGACTAATTATCCACAATTCCATATCAATTCATGGCAATTGACACACACTATATTTTACTTTTTGTTTTCTGTAGATGTTTGGCCTTTTAATTATTTTCAAGTGAAAATAAATAAATAATGAATCAAAAGTACAAATGTAGTGAACCAGAGATGGCAATTGACACTGCAATAAATATATGTAATATATATAAATATGTTGTTGTGGAATAAATATAAGCATTGACATGAGTCATATCATTGTATTCCGAGTGGGCAGCAATGGCCTGATTGGTTACAATACAATCAAGGATGAAATAATCAGGTTCAGCTTTTCTCTTAACTGTGTGCAGAACTAACACCAGTGTCTTGAATTTGATGAGCGCAGCAATCGGTGGTGAGGTGAAGGGACACAAGGAGATACCCCTTTGTGTTTTAGTAGATTGAAGACCAACCTGGCAGTAGAATTCTGAATAAGCTGAAGTGGTCTGGTGGCCCAGGCAAAGAGACCAGCCAACAGAGTGTTGCAGTTGTGTAAGTGAGATCTATTGTACCAATAGCTGACTATAGCAGCAGGTTGAAAGAAAGGGATGTATTTTAATGGTGTTGACAAGAATAAACAGGTCACCAGAGCAGTGTGCCCTGTGAAGGAGAGTTTGTTGTCGTAAAGTAGCGCACAGGTTCTTTGCTGTCTTTTCCTCTGTGGGTGTGGCCGTGCCGAGACGGCCAGCTTTTGTGTGCTCAATGCACCCAATGAGAGAGGGAGAGGTGGAGACAGGCACGGGGGATTACACCTTTTCAACACACGGCTCTGGAACCCTCGTCATTAGTCACGCTGTTGCAGTGAGAGCTGGGATGCACTCACAAGATGTCTGCTGCCTGAGGGGTTAAGGAAGGCTGACCCCCTCTCTGATTTCAGCTGATGAAAAAACTGCCACCCTAAAGAATCTGGATACGCAAATGCAAGCTGGCTAGGGTTACAGTCCTGGGAGAGGTTGGCGGAGACTTCTTTAAGCAGGGCCAGGGACAAGCAGGGTCATTGCCCAAAGCAGGAAGAGGAGGCAATGTGCAGCCTTCCAGAGGGACCATGAGGGGGCGCTCACGCCAGGAAGGGGCGCCGTCAGTGTTACGCCCGGAGCAGGCCATGTGGTGCTTCGCAGAGGGTTCCTTTGGGGAGATGCCCATACCGGGAGATGGATCTGCCTGTGTGAGCGTGTGAAAGGATCAGCTGGATCACGCGTCTCTGTGACAGGTAAGGTGGGCAGAGCACAACATTCAGAGCACCTGAAACCGGGAGCGGGGGTGGGAAGGAGTGGCTCCATTTAAGCACATTGTTTCAGTGGGGAAAAAAAGGTTTAGCTGAGAAATGGTATGCCTCGTCAGTGGGGCTCTCATTCCAAACAATTTCACACAGGCACCTAAAGGTCTTTCGCAATTAGTTTCAGATATGGCCGTTTCCTCTGAAATAATTTTGCCTCTGCTAACAGGACAGTTCTTACTCAGATTAGTTGTCCCACTTCCCTATAGATTAGTTAAGGGACGGGATCAGGACATCACCTAAAAACTCTGCTGCTAGGGTGACATGAGTGACGTCAGTGTGTGTCATGAGTGTCACGTCTGTGACCTTACCAGTGCCCCCCGTTTGCCAGAGCCTTGGGGCGCAGTCCTGACTGTCATTACCTCCCTGGTTTGTGCTGAGGGAGCCAAGTAGTGCTACCAGGAACAGGACTTATGTCATGATTGATGTGGAAAATGAGGCCCCACACATACACTGCGGTCTGATATCAGCTCTGCACACTGCCCTGGGGAAATACCTCAATCAAAACTTGGAGGTAGGGAGTAATTCCTACACTAAATACTACCTTGGGGCAATACCTGCATCCAAAATATATATATATATATATATATATATATATATATATGTGTGTATATACATATATACTGTATATATATATACACTGTATATATATATATATTTTTTTTTTTTGCTGAATATCTGTTTTAATTAGTAGTTCATATCTACCCTGGGTGTAATATCTACAAATATCACAGGGCGTGATTATATTACTGAGAGCTGGAATAAAAATCTTTATATATCCAGAAACCTTAAACAGTGCGATGGTAATGCAATGAGAATGGTTCAGGAAAGCAAAGACAGGGAAACTGAAGACAGCTGGAGCCATACTGGGAAGAGTCAATAAAGTGGTCTGTGAGCTGGATGGGAGGACTGACAACTCTCCCCCACAACCCTATCCGGTACATTCTCTGGCAGTTATGATTTGCCGCTTTTCTTACAATTTGGTAGCCTCTATTTCTTTCAATTTACCCTCCGCAACGAGCTCATCCTCGGAGTCAAGCCAGTTTTTCCCTTACAGGGACGCCTTTCGCGCTTCTCGGTGAGCTCGTGCCAGATCTCCCTCACCCTTCCCTCTGGTGCGGTCAGCCAATTGTCACCCCCGACAGGGCTCTCGGCCAGAGCTGGGCTGGCGCAGCTGGGTTTTGAACCGCAGCCGTAGTGGGCAACCTGCAATCCGGACGAATGCCTTTGCCACTACACCACCCGAGGCCATAGCCTTCGCCACTTATTTTAATCATCAATTAATTTGTGCGTGTGTGTGTACGTGTGAGAGTGAGAGTGAGAGTGAGAGTGAGAGTGAGAGTGAAAGAGAGATTTTGAGAAGGGACTCAACATTTATTCATGTCTAAGGCTATATGTCTGTTTCAACACTAGATGGCAGTGAAGGATATTTTATTTCAAAACATGCCATGATTTACAGTGGATCTAAAATGTTGAAATCTGCCTGAGCCAAATGCTTTAGCATTCTATTTATAAGCAGACTTCGAGCCCAGTTAGTTAACTGCACAGTTGAATCATTAAATACTGCACACCTGTTTTCTGCAGCAGAACCACCTGAGAGTGAAACAAACTAGTTGGTGCTGGAAGAATTCCCCTGGTTTGACCTGTTCTATCAACCCGCCCTCTCACAGTTGCATTTAATTTCACTTATCTCTATCAGGAGTTTTGTTATCCCTCTCTGCACGACCGAGTGGCCATCATTTGCCAACACCATGTGGCTCACAACATCTGGTAAGGGGTGTTTTTAGTAAACCTACTTTTAGTACACTCTGCAAGACCCTACAGAAATGTCTTGCAGAGTGTGATTACATTTGATTCAATTCACACAAAAGTGATGCTTTTCCTGATTCTGTCATAGACCGGAGAGCACAGTACAACTCTGTGTAGGTAGCTCTGTCCTCGTAAAGCCTTCTTTTAAATAGTGATCTCTCGGGTCTAAAATGATTTTAGAGATATTCAACTTGGGTGTGGATGTTTTAATGGTCCTATCAACTGTTCATGTATTTTTTGCATTACTTCCTAATATTACTTACATTGTGTAAGTGGTCATAGATTTCTCAATGGATAGAGGAGCAGAAATATCACTTCAAGTGTTCTGCTGTAATGGCTGTTCTAGTTTCTAGTTCTCACTGAAATACAGCTCTTATCCTTTTACTAATGAGCTACTGATTTATATATTTACCCTTAGAATATAGATCATGTTTATCCTGCAATCTAAATAAAGCAATGCCACTGTGGTGGGAGGAAGCTTGTTCTTCTCAGAGACAACATCTTGCAACATTATTATTTTCCACAAGGTGGAGCCCCACCTATAGGACCATCGAAGGAAATGATCCATCAGGAAACAGAATATGACAAGAAACAATACTGTAGATTGCAAGTTTGTCTGCACGCTGGACAATTTGAGATATTATATTGGTGTTGAAATTGTTCAGTTTCTCTTAAAAAGAAAAAAAAGAAAGAAATATGAGATCTTAATGAAATATTAATTCGGCAATATATAGTCAGCAGGTATAAGTTGGTAAAATGTTAAGTAGAACAGGGTTTTTAGAGAGCAGGAAGAAACTGCAGTGTTGTGATTTATTTCCTGTTACTCAAAGCACATGAGACATCTGTATCCGAGGTAGTGTGCACTGTATGTATAGTGAATGTGGTTGAGGTTAGCAGAAAAAAAGGGTACAGCCAATCTTGCGCCTGGTGCGACTGCACCACTTGCACCCCCCACGCTACGCCTCTGCAGCCAATGACATCTGCTCTCTCAAGAGTAGGTTTTATATATAGTTTGCTACCTTACTACACTATATATGATTGTAAGGTGTTCCACAAGGATACTACGACATTCAGCACAGCTTAATGTCACAGTTTTCTAACACCATTCCAGAGGACAGTGGTACACAGGAAGTGTCTGCTTGCACTGAGAGGGCCTGTGTAGAGGCCGGTCTACTCTGTTGAGGTTTTTAAATTGGGTCACAGTGTTGCATGCAGACGTGACTTTCCAGCAGTCGGTCGTCATGAAACCGCACCTTCTCCTTTTTGCTTTTGAGTCACGCATACAAGTCTGTCGCCCTCAGATAAAGGAGTGCAGATGCTGTTTGAACGCAGGGACAGGAGTGCAGACTCTGTGTAGACGCAGTGCTGCTGACCGTGCCTGAACACTGATGGACCTGCTCCGGTGTAGGCTCCGGAGGATCACTCTGCTGCTCTGCCTGAAAGGACTCCTCCTGTGGGGTAAGATCATATTCCTACGCATCCTTAGACCCAGCCTGGCCGATGACACTACAGACAATAATTGATTATATAAGTATTCACCCCCCTCGACTTAATACTTGGTAGAAGTACATTTAGCTGCAATTACAACTGTGACTCTATTTTGATTTTGGTAAGTCTCTACAAGCTTTGCACATCTGGACAATGCAATTTTCGCCAATTCTTCTTTACATAATTGCTTGAGCTCCATCATGTTGGATGGGGACCGTTGGTGAACAGCAATTTTAAAATCTTACCACATAGTCTCAATGGGATTGAGGTCTGAGCTCTGACTGGGCCACTCCAGGACATAGATTTTTTTACATTTTAAACCACTCCAATTGGTTGTCAATTTGTCTATATCTTGCTCTATCCATTTTGCCCTCTATTTTGTTTTAAGTTTTCCAGTCCCTGAAGCAGAGAAGCTTCCCCTTAGCAGTAGGCTCCCACCACCAGGTTTCCTGGTAGGGATAGTGTTCTTGGGATGATGCACAGTGTTAGGCTTGTGCCAAACATAGCGCCTAACGTTGAGGCCAAAAGGTTTGATCTTGGTCTCAGCAGACGATAGAATCTTCCTCCGCTTGGTTTGAGAGTCTCCCACATGCCTTCTGGCAAACTCCAGGCAAGATTTCATGTGAGTTTTCTTCAACAATGGTTTTCTTTATGCCACCCTCCCATAAATCGCAGATTTGTGAAGCTTTGAATGTTCTTTGGTCCTCATGATGAAGCTTTTATTTGGAAATGCACTAACCAATGGAGGGACCTCTCACAGACCGGTATATTGAATTTGAAATCATATGAAACACCTTAATTGTACACAGGTGGACATGTGTTCTCTTAAGACAATTCATTGCAGCAGAGTTTATTTTATTTGTGTTTTAGGAAAAGGTGTGAATACCTATGCAATCAATTATTGCCTGTTTTTTATTTGTAATGAATTAATAAAAAGCTGTGTGTGTGTGCGTGCGTGCATGCATGTGTGTGTGTGTGCTGACGTTTATGGTTCCATCTATTTTAATAAGGACCCCAGGGCCTGTGGATGCAAAACAACCCCAAAGCATTAAAGATCCACCACCACCATGTTTCACCGTAGACATGACGTGCTTTTCAACATTACTTGCATTGTTTGGACGCAAAACATAACGCTGATGTGCATGTCCAAAAAGCTTGATTCGGCCACAAGACACGGTTCCAATTCTAGTTCAGATGTAGTTTGGCAAATTCAAGATGCCTTTTTCGGTGATTGTCCCAAAAGAGGCTTCCTTCTTGCAAATCTGCCATAAGGCCATTGTCATGTAGGCGTTGTCAAATGGTAGCTTTAGACACCTTGTAACCCCAAGATGCCAGGTTGTTTTGGAGATCTTGAACTGTGCCCCTTGGACTTCTTTTAGTTTTTTGTAGCCATCTCCTGATCTGCAAAGGTCAATAACCTTTTGTTTGATGCTTTCAGGGAGTTCTTTGCCTTTCACCGTGATAATGGCTGACCACAGTATTTCAAACGTGTGCTCCCTCCTTTTTATACCCTAGGGAAACAGGATACCACTGTAGGCCACTGTATAGTTCCATAACCTTCCAATGAACTTCAAATAAGTTGTATATTTATGAAGATTTGTTTTTGTTGGATTACATTTAAAAGAATAGTTAGGTGTATGAATAATTGTGATTTTTGTTCTGTATTAGTATTGTTACAGGTTTGGAGTTTTCAGAATGTTTTGAGCCTAAAATCTACCTCATTACTTGTATAGTTTATTTCATATGATCTATTTTGTTCATCTTTATCAAGGGCATGAATAAAAACGGAGTCTACTGTGTATATATTTATATATATATTCAAATGCATAATTTACATTTTAATATCACTACTGACTGAGGTTTTGTTTCATTGTCATGTTGTATCTTTGCAGATCTATGTGTGGGCCAACGTGTGGTTCAAATTCAAGAGGGGCCTCTGTATCGCGTGAAGGGGTATCCTGTCACCATCTCTTGTAATGTCAGTGGGTTCCACGGCTCCTCCCAGCAAACTTTTGAGTTCTCCATTTTCCAAACAGCAAGACCGAATGTGGAGCTCAAAATCATCAGCACAGCTGAGGCCAATTTTGCTTATGCCTTATATTCAAAAAGGGTGAAAAATGGAGACATAAAGATCGAGCAGTTAACAGGATCATCTGTGCTATTCCACATCAATAATCTTCTGGAGGGTGATGTAGGGGAGTATGAGTGTTATACTCCTAATACAGACGGGATTTATTATGGTCGTTACAGTGCTAAAACCAAACTTAATGGTAAGGTTCTTCATTTTTAGCCCATGTGGCATCTTTGCTGAATATCTTTATTCCCATGTATTCATAAATGTTCATACTTGCTACTGGCAACTGCCATTGAGCTGCATAACAGTTTACAATATAGGTGAAAGAAGCCACTATTCTCTACTGGCTGTTACCCCTTACCCCACCTACACACACTCACATTAACCCTTAATCTGTCTACACCAGTGGTCTCAAACTAAATGCCATGGAGGGCCGCGTGTATGCAGGTTTTCATTCTCACCATTTACTGCTGCCATTAATTGGTTCAACTACTCATTCAGCCATCTGTATATACAGTACCTCTGCACATTTTTTCAAGTTAAAGCATAGAATGGAGGCAACAATTGTTATTTAGAATAAAAAAATAACTAATTTCACTTTATATGCATTATGTGCAAGCCAACAGGATAATTGAACAAATATAACTAATTATCAAATCAAGAGCGGAGGCTGGAGTAAAAATCGGCATACACATGGCCTTCCATGGCACTGAGTTTGAGACCACTGACCTACACACTCACCCTACCCCTGAATGTATCTATGTACTCATCGTACCCTACCAACACACTCACCACCCCTTAATCTGTCTATACACTCATCATACCCTACCAACACACACTCACCACCCCTTAATCTGTATATACACTCATCACACCCTACAAACACACTCTCACCTTAAACCTTAATCTATTTACACACTCGCCACCCTTTCTCTGCATACACATACTCACCTAATGTGTCCTCTCTCCGCAGTGATCCAGGACACCCTCAGCGTCTCCTCCAGGCCCGATGTCCTCAGCAAAACTGAAGGAGAGTCCCTGCAGCTGGAGTGTGAAGTGTCCAGCCAGACATTCCAACATACCCACCTGTCTGTCACCTGGTTCCTGCAGAGCAAAGGGGCAGGCCAGCCCCGTCCCATCATTTCCCTGACCAGGGACTTCACCCTGAGCCCCGGGGAAGGGTTCGAGGAGCGCTATCGCTCTGGCCTCATCAGCCTGGATAAAGTGCAAGAGACCACTTATAGACTGAGCATGTCGCTGCTGCGGGTGTCTGACCAGGGTAGCATCTACTGCCAGGCCAGCGAGTGGATGCAGGACCCAGACCGTTCCTGGTATAGAATCGCTTACAATACAACAGAGGTTTTTACTCTTCAGGTCCAACCCATAGGTGAGCTCAAGCTTTCAATCCGTGTGCAGTTAATGTATTGGAGAGAGCACTATGCAGGGGCAACTCTGCTCATGGTCAGAGCTCACTCCCTGGTGATCTACACAATTGCAAATTGACTGGAATTATATCATTTTTATGCCAAGTAAATTGTCAGAAGAAATGCGATTTATTCAACTCTTATGATTATGATCCATATGTGTCCTGTATGTACATAATGCACACAGCTCTTCATCACTGTCTGTATGGGAACTCTGTCTCCTTTGTCACAGACACGCTCACAAACCTCGATTCATTCAACGCCCGTATCGAATCCCCTAAAGAAGATCTACAAGAGGGAGACACTCTGGAGATCCAGTGCAACGTGGAGGCCCAAAATGTTCTGGACAGCTACTTCTCTGTGGCCTGGCTGAAAGACGACAAGGAGGTGGCTGGGATCGGACCCACGGGGGTTCCCTCCATCAGGCCAGGCTATCTGTCCAGAGAGAGCGAGGGAGAGCTGAAGGTTGTCAAGAAGAGCGACCGGGACTACCTGCTGACCATCAGGCTGGTCAGAACAGAGGACGGAGGGAGGTACCTGTGCAGAGTGTGGAAGGAGGAGAAGAATGCTGGATCCTTCACACGAGGCCAGAGCCAGGAGTCCAGCGTGAAACACGTGGGCATCACCATTAAAAGTGAGTCGGACACTGAATGGCTCTAAGACCTGATGCAATATTAACACGGTCATATCGGGCATAGGCGTAGGCGTAGGAGTGGGGGGTATTGAATACCCCCAATATTCAAAACAGTCATATCTGTACCCCCAATAATTGGTAGATATAAAACATTCCCTTTCATTATTTCCCCCCTAATATTTAGTATGTGGTTACATCCTTGATCGGGTAAATAAATCTGTCAAATAATGTCTGTTATGTGTTTTGGGGGGGACCTTTTTTGAGTTAACTGGAAGTTTGCACAGATCGGGTGGACTCTTGTCCAAAAAAATCCAGTCCCGATTCAAGGGTACTCTAGGAGAATAGTTGCTCCTTATCTTTGCTGAAGTCTAGAAGTCCCAGCATGGATCCACCGTATATAGGTTTTAGGACACTTGGAGCCCACCGGTGACACCACTCATTAAAAGGCCTCTAGTTCTTGGGTCTAGAAGTCTGTTTTTTTCAACAGACTTAGTTGACATATTGGACGAGGCATGCACAAATATATATTTTACCACAGGTATATCATGAAATGTGACTCATTTATTGCTTTTCAAACATCAGATTCTACACAAGAAAACTTAAAAAAAAGCCAACTTTATTGTACGTTTCATCTTTGGTTTGTTGGTATGTTTTCCCAAAAGCGATGCATGCTGTTTGCTGTGTGTGGACGTATACAATTACCCAGGGCAATGACACCCAAATTCTTTTAAATTGTCATAAGAGATTTTATTGGCAAGCTTCTTGTAGAGAAAGCAGCAAATACTCACACTCCAAAAATAGAAGAATGAACTTCAGAAAGCAGAGTTGGAGATATGTAATCAGACAAAAATAAAAATAAAGGTGCAACAATCAAAAAACGTTTCAGTGAGCACTGATGATGGTCTGACAGGACTGAAACGTTTGTTCACTGTTCGCACTTTTGTTTTTGTCCAATTAAATATTGCTATCTCCGCCTTGGCTTCTTGAAGTTCACTCTTCTATTTTTGGAGTGCGAGTATTTGCTGTTTTTTCACTTGTTTCATTCGTAACGCACCCACCCATCTAGCCAGCCTTACTAGGGCGCAGACTACTACCCTGCAGGTTCTGTAAGCTTCTTGTAGGAAATCAATCCTGGAGGGCTGCTTGGAGCCCCACTGTTGATTTAAAATCAGTTATATTATATTGCACAGCATTGCAGCATTCCATCTACATATGACAACAACTTCTGAAGATTGTGTAGGGCATACCAGACTGTGTGTGTGTGTGTGTGTGTGTGTGTGTGTGTGTGTGTGTGTGTGTGTGTGTGTGTGTGTGTGTGTGTGTGTGTGTGTGTGTGTGTGTGTGTGTGTGTGTGTGTGTGTGTGTGTGTGTGTGTGTGTGTGTGTGTGTGTGTGTGTGTGTGTGTGTGTGTGTGTGTGTGTGTGTGTGTGTGTGTGTAATGTACAGCTACATAAATGAACATGTCAGCATTGCTGCAGGTTTCTAGGCAGTGAGTAGAGATATTTTTTCACTTCCTCCTTCTCACGTGCCCTTGCATGTGTCTGTTTGCACAATACCAACAATGCATAACACAGCATAGAGACACCTTGCTCTCCTCATAGCGAGCAACTTAACCGTGTCTGTTCTGAACTGTGTTTGGTATCATCTGTGTGTGGTCCTCATCTATTCTACTCATTCTGTTCTGAAACAGACCATAATATTAAAACTAATCCTCTGAATACACGACTAGCCCCACATAATGGTTTATTGTCTCACAGTGGAAAACCTGGCTGGGTCCCTGCTGAACCTGACCATGATTATATACAAATTATTTCAACACACTGAACATACACTAACCACAGCTTTTCCCTTCTTAGAGAGTGGCCTGACTGTGTTCATATTGTTTGACTGTGTTGACTAAGTCCATATTGTGAGATATTGTTTCACTTCCTCCTGCCAATGTTCCATACACAGTATATGTCTCAATCGGTCTTGTTTGCAGAATACCTACAATACATAACACAGCATAGAGACACACTTCTGCTCACTTCACTGTGAGCAAACTAATTGTGTCTGTTCTGAACCATGATCAGTATCATCTGTGTGTGGCCTTCATCTATTTTACTCATTCTGTTCTGAACCAGACCATAATGTCAAACTAATCCTCTGAATACACAACTGGCCCCACAGAACTGTTTGTTGTCTTTTCACAGATGAAAATCTGTCTGGTTCCCTGCTTAACCTGACCATGATTATATACTAATCATTTCAGCACACTAAGCGCACACTAACTGCAGGTTTTCTCTTCTTAGAGAGTGGCCTGATTGTGTCCACACCAAGCTCCAACCTAAAGGTAACCGAGGGCGATGTGCTTCGGGTCACCTGCAGAGTGTCAGGCGCCAGCGAGCAGCTGTCCATCTCCTGGCAACACAAGGACGGGCAGGGCACTTTCAATGATGTCATGAGCCTAGGCCGCAATGGTGTGATGGAGCCGGGGTTGCGGTACCGCCAGCGGGCGGAAACGGGCGAGGTCCGGACGCTCCGTGCCACATCCGACTCCTTCACCCTAGAGATTGCCAATGCCCTGCCCTCCGACAGCGGCGACTACAAGTGCACAGTGTCAGAGTGGGCCAAAGACAATGCGGATAAGACAAACAGTAAATCTCAGGAAGTGAAAGCTGAAATTCTCTCTGTGGGTAAGAACACACACATCAAATAATAAGCGTATTATATCCTGGTTGTGTGTGATGTGCCTTTGACTATTGTCTTATATGAGTGCTATTGTATGGAAAATTCATGTGAAATGTTCACTCTTACATTGACATGTCACTTACATGTCAAGTTGACCGTCAGTTGATTGTTGTTTCCCTGAATTTTGTGGGAACGCCAAGGCGCCAGTGCATGCTGTTATCCAATTAATCTTTGCGCTCTTGCCAGTATAGTATACCCGTGTGTTCAAACCTTTTGCTTTGTAGTTAATAAATCCCATGACTTTTTTCAACATTATTTCAGGATTAATTGGCTGGATTTTTCTCTGGCTTCATGTGCAGTGAGAGAACTCTCTTCTTTTACCCCACCACTCTTGTATTATAAATCAATGCTCGTGTTTGTTTACTGTGCCAAGTGTTTTAATGGGGTTGATTTGTTCTTGCTCTGTTTCAGATTCTCTGTTACGTGCAGAGTTACGCAGTCGCACGATGAGTGTGAGGGAGAATGAAGAGATAGAGATATTCTGCAAGGTGAAAGGGCCCAAATTTCCTCTGACGGTCACCTGGAAATTCAAACACCCCGCATCGCCATCCCAGGAGGAGATCATGTCTCTCATGTACGACGGTACCATCACATGGAGGAAGGAGCGGCCGAACTATCAGTTCAGGACTCAGGTGCAGCGCGCCGAAGTCAGCTTCATTCTCAAGGTTTTCAGAGCCAGTGCCCAGGAAGCCGGGAAATACCAGTGTGTCGTTGAGGCGTATCTACGGCAGAATCAGAAAGCATTGAAACTCTCCAATGAACTGGCCGTGGCCGTTCGAAAGCCAGGTACGCCCCCAAAAAATGTGAACGCTATTGCAAAACCCAGCAGATGCACGTGTGTACTCATTCGCGGCTAAACTGACAAGCATTGCCACAATTGCCAACAAATGCATTCTATTGTACTTGAGGTGTCTCATCTGAAATTTAAACACGCACTCCTCTACAGCCCGTTTGCGATAATCAATGGAAAAAATGATGAATAACTCTGATATTTCTACAATGATCAGTGAAACTGAAATATGCCATGTAACTAGCTGGCTTAGAAAAGAGTCTCTCCCTTCTTTCCCTAACACTTGAGTCGTTATGCACACAGACAGCCAGTTATTAATCTCGACCAGCCCCCCATCGCCACTAAAGCACAGTGTCGGCTCGGACGTGCAGATGGAATGCGGCATCCTCGCGGTGACGGCAAACACCTCCCGCTTCGCCGTGTCCTGGGTGTTCCAACCAGAGGGGGGGAAGAACCAAACCGTCCTGCGCGCAGACCGCGACTCCATCCTGGCGGCAGGAGTGGGGGTGGGGCAGAAGTACAGCCTCAGCAGGAGAGCGGCGTGGTCGTACCAGCTCCTCCTACAACAGGCGGAGACTGGCGACAGCGGGAGGTACTACTGCTTGATGGAGGAGTGGCTACAGGATGCTCATGGAGAGTGGTCCCCACTAGCACAGACGTCTGCCACGATACAACTCATCATCAGCCCCCAAAGTATGTGAATGGCCTTCATTTAAATCTTGTGTTCAAATACAGTTATCTCTAGGTCACGCTATAGAGTAATGTACAGGCATTTATGATATGTTGAGAGTCTATAATTATTACTAGAGCAGCCATTT
Source organism: Aldrovandia affinis (assembly GCA_029706075.1). Classification (NCBI taxonomy): domain Eukaryota; kingdom Metazoa; phylum Chordata; class Actinopteri; order Notacanthiformes; family Halosauridae; genus Aldrovandia; species Aldrovandia affinis. The sequence goes on along the minus strand of JAINUG010000026.1, from coordinate 324,557 downwards.
TAAACCTGCAGTGAGACTCCCCTTGCTGTTTACACCAACGCACATCGACTCTGGGTTTGTTTCAGCTGTGCTATTAATTGTTAAATTTATGCAATTTATTTGAAGGTCATCTAAAGGTAGGTCACCCAGGTATTAATTGTTTGTTGATCGAAAAGAACCTCAAAGGTCTGTGGGATCAGTGTCGTCCAGCACTGACTCTGGGCATAATACTCTCTCATTCACCCAACAGAGAGTAATTTCAGCGTGTTGAAAGGCGAATCAAAGGTCAAGGTTCAAGAGAGCGAACAGGTGTACCTGAACTGCACCCTGGGCCCCGGCAGCATCACGCCCACGTCTCACTACTCCGTCACTTGGTTCTTCATTCCGGCCGACTCCTCCGACAGGGTGGTGCTGATGAAGTTCAGCCACAGCGCTCTGCTGGATTACACGGGCGTGAACGAGGAGCTGATGAAGAGGATGCATTTCTACAGACCCGCTCTCGGCTCCTTCAGCCTGACCATCCAGAACATGGACACGGAGGACAGCGGCCGCTACTCCTGCCAGGTGGATGAGTACCAACTCGACTGTGAGGGAAAGTGGCTGCCAAGGGCCACCGACCAATCCGGAGTCACCACCGTCACTGTCCATCAAACGGGTATGCAGTTTTTTCTCTGTGGATTGATTGATTGATTCATTCATTCATTTCCCAGTACACCTGCTGGAGTATGTGTTTGCAGTGGTTGAGGGTGGCATGACAGTATGAAGTATTTCTCCTCATCACGAAACATGTCCAAACAAGAACATGTCCATCTCAGCTAGTACTCACAAAACTCTCACGGCCTATGCAAAAATGTGTGGTAGCTAACTGACTTTAATCCCACTTTAAGGTTTCTATAGTAATGCTGTGTGCTTGCTGGGCGGTGATTGATTTCTCAGATTGCATGATAAACTAACATTTACAAGTGTAAATGATTTTCTTTTACTTTATTTTTTTCTTTTCTTTTATTATTTTTTGGAGTGTAGCTTAAATTGATAAGTATGTAGGATAGGCATATATAAGCATTATGCTTCTGCCTATACCTTTTCAGCCACTACCTTGTTTATATTGTCCAGACTGTTTATATTTATTGTATTGTATGATGACTGAATAAAGACACTACTACTACTACTACTACTACTACTACTAACATCACAGCTTGTGTCGAATGTCTCACACAGAGAGTAACCTGCATGTTCTGAAACATAATGACAGTGTTACCGTGGACGACCAGCTGGACAGTTTTGTGATCAGCTGCAATATCACCTCGTATTCAAGCAGTGGGTCAGTTTTTGAGGTCACCTGGTGGCAGAGGCAGGTGGATGGAGAAGGGGAGCGCCACCCCATCTTCAGAGCCAGACATAACTTCACCCTGCAGCACCTGGACAGAACCAGAGACCGTATGCTCTTCGGTCGACCCCAACCCACGCTATACACCCTCACTCTCCTCGATGCTAAGCCGTCTGATAGTGGTCAGTACTACTGCCATGTCGAGGAGTGGCTGCTGTCTCCCAGAAACACCTGGAGGAAAAATGCAGAGGACACATCTGGATATCTGACAGTTTCATTCCGAACAAAAGGTAGATATTGTTGCTATGTTGCTGTGTGGGGAACATACAGGGTTTGCCAAAGAACCATAGAAACACATTATACTCCTGCAGGAATCCAGAGGTGGTAACTTGGGATAGATTAGAAAGTATGGTAATTTGGATTTGATCTGTACACAGTATAGAAGGCCACGTATGACCCTCAGTCAGTGCTGTCTAGATGTTATTTCATTCCGCAGTATATTTAAGTAAAATCCATCTGTTGCAGAGGCTCACAAATCCTTGTCCCTCTACAGCAGGGCATCACCTCAGTGTGCTGAAGCCTGAAGTGGAGGTCGCAGTTCAAGAGGGACAGATGTTAGTCATTGACTGCACCCTGGGCCCCGGCAGCATCACGCCCACGTCTCACTACTCCGTCACCTGGTTCTTCATTCCGGCCAACTCCTCCGACAGGGTGGTGCTGATGAAGTTCAGCCACAACGCTCTGCTGGATTACACGGGCGTGAACGAGGAGCTGATGAAGAGGATGCATTTCTACAGACCCGCTCTCGGCTCCTTCAGCCTGACCATCCAGAACATGGACACGGAGGACAGCGGCCGCTACTCCTGCCAGGTGGATGAGTACCAACTCGACTGTGAGGGAAAGTGGCTGCCAAGGGCCACCGACCAATCCGGAGTCACCACCGTCAGTGTCCATCAAACGGGTATGCTTTTTACTCAATGATCAGCCCAGCAACCAAATGATCCAACAGCCTTTCTCTTGCAAAGAAATGTAATCTAAGAAGAGTGGAGATTATCATAACTTGGGAACGACCTCTTAGGAAAATCACAGCTGCTATTGGAATCAGTGCTGGTGGGACAGTAGGACAGTAGGGGCTATGATTACAATCTGGATCAATTAATCAATGTCCCAGTGCATTGGTGGGAACTCTGTGCAGTAGGAGCTGTCACCTTTCAGAGGAGGCCTTTAATTAACCTTGTTTCTGTCTTTCCTTGATCATTAAGAGTCTCACTGCAGTCTTTAGAAATCATAAGGTTGGATAGCTAATGTTTCCCAACTAATGTTATGTTACCTGGCTTCTCCCGTTTTAATTATTCCCTCCAGCTCATTGCCTATACAACCCCATCCTATTCCCTCTTCCTCCCCTTTGGCTTGATTTCAGTATAACCTCCCTGTAATAACGTCCTGGTCTTGGGAGGATCATTGTATATTGTGAGAATGTCATGTGATAGCTGAGATGGCACTGATATCTCAAACTTCATGATTAACAGCTTGTGTTGAATGTCTCACACACAGAACGTGACCTGCATGTTCTGAAACATAACGACAACATTACCGTGGATGACCAGCTGGGTAGTTTTTTGATCAGCTGCAATATCACCTCGTATTCAAGTGGTGGGTCAGTTTTTGAGGTCACCTGGTGGCAGAGGCAGGTGGATGGAGAAGGGAAGCCCCACCCCATCTTCAGAGCCAGGCGTAACTTCACCCTGCAGCACCTGGACAGGACCAGAGACCGTATGCTCTTCGGTCGACCCCAAACCACGCTATACACCCTCACTCTCCTCGATGCTAAGCCGTCTGATAGTGGTCAGTACTACTGCCATGTGGAGGAGTGGCTGCTGTCTCCCAGAAACACCTGGAGGAAAATTTCAGAGGACACATCTGGATATCTGACAGTTTCATTCCAAACAAAAGGTAGATATTCATCCACCTGCAATGTTGTTGTGTGTGAAATATCCAGGGTTTGCCAAAAAGCCATAGAAACACATCGTGCTTCAAGTGGTGGTTGACTGAGCGATCAGCCGCACGCGTTCCAGTGCATTCTTCTAGTTTTAATCAAGCTAACTGGCATCATTAGCTTCTGCGAATGTTGTGTGAATAAATACTACGGATCTTGTGAAATATTTGCTGTTGCATATGCATTTGTCTGGCGTAAAGCTGAAGGTCTTCATAATTGGCGGAATCGCTTCCTTTTACAACCGGACTGAGATTTAAAATAACCTGTCATATTTATGAATGTTGTCCTTTTAAAGCGAATCATATGTCTGTTGACCTCCAGTGAGAAATGTTCAATGTAATCTCTTTAAAGCAGAGGTGAGCTGTTTTAGTTCTGGAGGTGTCATGTTCACCTTTAGAGGTAAGTCACTGCTTCATACCGGAAGTACAAGTTTGCTTTCCAGTGAAGCTCTTTGCAGAAGTACGGACACGGAATGAGAGCACCGGGCCCACCGCTGACTCCAGGTGCATACAGTCTGAGGAGACACTAACTTTTGTTTTGTATCATCCTTTCCCAAAGCTGCTGACAATCTACCCAAACCCTCACATTCTTCAAGAACATTACCAGTCACGTTGACAATCATTGCTCTCCTGATCCTGGTGATTGGGGCCCTGTCGTACAAACTCTGGAAGGCAGGGAACCAGTCTAAGAAGAACCAGGCAGACACACTGTGGTCCGAGAACAACCCACTGAAGCCCAGACCGGAGAATTAGAGATAGGAGAACTCCTCGCATCACGCACAAAGGTGCCATGCCACGCTCCTCTGCTGTTTCAGTCTGGCAGTGCTGTGGCAGGAGAAGTAAGCTTGGAACCAGAATGTTGTGAATTTAATCACAGGGGGGTTTGGGGGCTCACAAACTTCATACCCTTGAAAAGTGGGCTTGTATGTATAAACCGTCTCAGAGTAGGAGTGCTGATCTAGGATCAGTTTTGCCTTTTAGCTCATAATGGATAAGGTTAGGATACACACCTGATCCTAGATCGGCACTCCTACACTGAGATGTTTTCTACATGCGGACCCTATGCTGAATATGTTCAGAACAGCTTCTGTTCAGTATCTGATGAGATGAATGATGTGTATAAATTATATCATATTCAAGTGACACCTGTGCCCGTGTGCCCATCAGGTCTAGCCACGCCCACTGAGGATCAACCTATCAAACAAATTCAGATTCATGTTGTGTTCTATGCTGAACACATTGTGTTATGTGGTTATCTTAGTGATCATGTGCTTGCATCATTTTTTTTTCTCCTTTCTTAAAAAAAAATAAGTTATTGGAATTATGATCATTCATAAAACATACTTACTACCCCAATACTTTTGAGCATAATATATAGTGTTGTTTTATCAGGAATTTTTATCATTTTTTAGCTCTGCTTTAAAATTATGTTGATATATTAACATATTAAAATATGTTGTGTCACTGAATAATTGTCTTAATCCATTTTTCTGCACTGTTTGAGCCATTTTAAACATCCCACATGTGTTATTTTTAAGGGGAAATCTAAGTTTAATACAAAATGTGATTTTAATAATGTAAGTACTATGTGAGCAATGGTAAATGTATGTATGCACAGTTTCTACACAATAATTGTATTATATAAACATCCCAGTGTGACCATTAAACTATGATGACTCAAAACCATTTGAGATTCTCCGTGTGGTACGAAGAGGCCCCTCTTCCATGCACAAAATCAAAGAACGCATTTTGTGTTGAGATTACATTTTTAAAATTGTAATTGGAGTGTGTGTTATGAGACCTAAATAGCACAATGGCTGTAATTTTTCAGGAGTGTATTTTTTTGAGTAAACAGCAGTACATTTTACACTGGGTAATATCTTGCCATCTTTACCAACTGGGACAAACTTTGTATACTATAAACAAGAGATGTTTCAAAAATGTGCTTTGCACATTTGTACAGTACATTTTCTAGTGTGACAGTTTACTCAGCAACTTATTGTTTGAAATTTTTGGTTACCGTTTGAAATGTCTGTTTCATATTTTCCTGTTCATATTATTTGAGTGTAGAATTTTTAAAGAGCATTGTTTTATGAGCCTCTCAATTAGATGGTTAACCTTGTAAAAGCTGTAGTCTTATTCTCAAGGTCACAGCAGTTAGTGCAGTTCATAGAACGGACAGAGAGGATATAATTTGCAACCTTTAATAATGTCCAAGGTATACCTGTCCCAATAATGTATGTATTAAGTATCTTAAAAATGAAATACTTCATTTTTGTGATTTTAAAATATTTGTCTTTTGCCCCTTAATAAAGTTATTTATTTGTGCCAATGAATACTGTCATCTGAGTGTCTGTTTGTTCAGATTTTTACCACATAAATGCAGGCAATATAGTAACTTTACCACTTGTCCCTCTTTCTAGGATATTATAACAGTTCTCTGGAAATTTGCACTTTCTGCAGTATTTCCCTGGCCACAACTACTGTTCGACTGAAACAAGATGGATGAAAAGGCTCGGTTTGTTTGTCTAACCTGTGGTCCTGCAATTTGATCAAATATATTGATTCGATTTGATGAATTATTCACAAACATAAAATATTTGAAGAGAAGCCAATCAACCCTGCATGTGTGAAGTTTCAATGGGAGGGATTTCAGAGAGGATCCAGAAGGATTTTCCCCCACCATAGTAAACATACGGTGCTGAAGATTTTCTGATGAGTCGCTGGCTTGGCAAACTCATGCAGCTGACTCATCGGAGTGATCTCACCTTGCACAACATCATCTTCCCTGTCTGCGGTTCACCTCGTGAAGTTAGAAAAGTTGTTCAGGAAAGAAACCTCTAGTGGCCTCATAACATGTCAACTGCCTCTTTCACTGCATTCTCCTCGGGGGGATGATGAAATGCACTGTGTATGACCAAAAGGCTTCAAACACAGAACACAGAAAGCTGAACACAAGAAAGCAGTTTACACCCTGGTCTTTCAAGAAATATGAAGGATACATTCTCAGGTACAGTGTCCAATAAAAATCTATCACTATGCTTCTCTCAAAGTCCTGACATTTGGAAAAATTAAAAACTACAAGAATCTTTGGGGGAAAGTAGCCTAATAAGGCCTAGTAGTATATAAACTTAGTATGATTGATCATACCATGTATTAATGCATATCTTGTAAGGCGCTCTGGATAAGAGCATCTGCTGAATGCTTAAAATGTTTTTTTTTAAAGTTAAATTTAAACTATTGTGAAGAAATTGGGCTTAAATATCCAGAGTTCAAGGCACTCTCATTGATGGGAAACAGAAGTTAATTAATTTACACAATTCATTTATACATGATTAAATTAACATATATTAATTAATTTATACAATAAAGACCTTTAACAATGTGCATTCATTTTTGCATGGAGCACGGTTATGAGTTTTTCTGGCATATTCCTTACAGTTCTCTGTTTGGATATATGACTGAACCACTTATTCTCCCAACTCTTCATCCACAGTCTGACTAGCCTAACCACCTGGTTAACAGGTCAAATCTGGGCTGTATTCCTGCTGCCTGACCACAGCTGGTGGCCAAGAGAACCATGTGATGAGAAGAGAAACATTATCAGAGGGTAAAATGAAAACATCTCACAAAGTCAAATAATTTAACAAATGCCATTTAGCAGACGCTGAAGGCATTTGCTTTAGTTGAACATATTCTAAACAAAAATTAGAACCAAAAAGTAATTGATAGATCATAACAGAGCAGAACAAAACCATGCCAGTGCAGAATTACTGAGACAAGGGGGTTTGTTCAGCAAACAGGAGTGTGAACAATGCATAAATCTCCATAAATAAAGACAAATTACCAGGGAAACAAGTCATCAGGCAGGATTATTTTGAGAGCAAAAAATGTGACATTGCCATCACATCTCCACACTATTTTTACATATTCCTCAGCACGGCAGTATTTGAGACCTGTCCCGAATATATTAGCCAATGGCTATCCAGGGATCTGGATATCAATTTAACATAACATATAGCAAAACATATACTTTATCCAAAGCGACTTACACTAGTGATTGCATACATTTTGCAGTATATGTGGCCCCAATGGGAATCAAACCTACAACCTAAGCGTTGTCAGTGTCATGCTCTACCTACTGAGCCACACAGCTTTTCAAACTTGCACATAGGTTTCTTCTCTGAAAAAACACCAATACATCATACAATTATAATTGAGTAAATATATCTAAATTAAAAATGAACATTTATTTCATCATGTCTGTAAAGCAGAAAATAAGCATTTGAAAATCCCAGGGAACAAAATTGATTGGAAGTTCTGTGCACACCTCAAGTACAAAACACACCTCAAGTGTTTGATGAATGCATGGCACATACTGTACAACCAAACACTGAGAAACACTTCATGTAACCTTTGAAGTTTCCTGTTTATGTTTGTGTTCAACTTGAAATAAATTAGTTTATATAAAACAGTCTGAGGACACAAGTGTTTACAAAAGCTGTTACAGATGATCGTTTTAAAGCTGAATTAAATACACAACCAAAGCTCCAGTGATTATGTTCCTGGGGCCTCCAGCAGATTTATCTGTTCCTGGACCAGATGCAGGATCCGTTTGGTATTTTAACTTTGAATAAAACCTTGGTTGCCATGGAAACAAACAAATGTACGTCGAATGGTGTGTGGGCGCCGTTTGGTAACCAGACCGCTGGTGTTTCTGAGTAGAAGGGAAGTGTGTAGCCTATTCTAGCTCAGCGATTTTGATCTCTGCGGCTAACAATGCGCTTCTCATTTCCTTTTTGCGATGTTCACATAAGTGTCTGTCTGTCAAAGCGTTCTCTACTGTTAAATCAATTTTGTATGTTTGTGCTGTTTTTTGTGACATCAAATAAGGAGTCATATTTACAGAAATTGTAATGGGAAACACCTGGGGCCCCATTTATAAAAAGTTTACCAGTAAAGCCAAGAACGTGGCCTGGCAGTCTGTAGCCCAGGCTGTGAACGAGGTGGGGGAGCAGCAAAGGTCCCTGAATGACGTAAAGAAAAAGTGGTCTGATTAAAACTGAGGTCAAAATCTCGAATAACTTGTTATTATTCCGCGGTTGGCGATATCTTCGAGAAGATACATTCCGAATACATTTTACATTACATCCATAGTACGCGCAAGATATCAGTGCAGTAATACAGCAATATACATCATTGCAGGCAGCTGCATACCATACCCAGGGCTGGACTGGCTATATAGTCTACCGGGCCGATTCTCGGTGGGCCGGTATAATTATTATTTTTAATTTAAAAAAAGAATTTTATTTTTATTTTTTTTTGTCATCTAACGGCCAACAAAAAATGGACAGCGGCCCATTGGTTCATTTTCTATACTGACACTGGGCGGCCCAATCATGCTTTTTTTTGCCATCGAACGGCCGCCCCAAAATGGACAGCGGCCCATTGGTTCATTAGTGATGGGCTGGTCTGAGCCAAATGGCAGGGCCTATTTTTTGTCCCAGTCCAGCCCTGACCATACCTGTAACACTGGAAAGGAAAAGGTTAGTAAAACATTATTTTGTTTTAATGGAGTAAGCAGGGGTAGCCTATATAGTGTTGAGCAAGTAGGGAGTGGTGATGACAATTAGCTAGATGTACAGAATTCAGTGGTAGTGGTGTCTGAAAAGGTGGGTTTTGAGTCTCTGGCGGAAATCGCAAGTGATTCCGCGGTCCTGACCGACCGGACAGAGAAGAGACGAGACCGCAAACACCTGCAGTACTCCAACATTGCCACAAGGAAACGTGCGTAAGTCAAGTTGAAACCTGACGTGGAGCTAAGTACTTTTCCACGTCAAAGACCGTTTTTATAAATCTGAACTTTGGCGTGGGTTTGAGCGTACGCACGTTCTAAGATCAAATCTATGCGTCAGCATGTTTTATAAATGAGGCCCCAGGCCTTACTTTCCGATGGGAAAATCTGTCACCACAAATAGAGATTAATTTAACATAAAAGATAACGGCAGATAGCGGCAGACCCGGGATATTAATCATTAGAGTCCACCCCTCCCCCGGGACTTTAGGCTTTCAATAGCAACCATTCCTAATCAATTTACCAGGGTCCCTCATTTGTAATGCTCGCTTTTCTCTGCATTCCCTTATCATCATACATCATATTATATTTAATAATCATACCTCTCCTTTTAGCTGTATAGTGTGCGGACCTCATACACAGCCCCGTCTCCTTTACTTACTCTTTAATCTAGGTTCTGGAAAGTGGATTACGCCCAATTTTGCTGTAATATTTCATGGTGCCATAAAAACACAATATGTCATATTCAGTCGGTGGATCAATAAGTCCTATTAATCCTATGCCTTGAGGTATGTGCAATGTGAGATTTTTTTTACCGTGCAGATGTCAGAATAGAGGCTGTATGATGGCGCCTGACAGGCCACGGCAAACCCTCCTATTGATTTGAATGAGCTGTTAAATTGTTTGGTATGGGCCTGTCATTGCACAGCCTACAAGACCCTGACCCACTCCAGTAGATGTTGACCTGGCTGTCCAAGACCCCCGTCCATACAGCGATTGTCAATGTAGTGGCATCATTGCAGTGAGCCATATTTCAATACTATCAAAGCTATCAGAAGTATAATAACAAACACTACACATCTGTTGTAGGATCTGTCAGCAAAAGGAGTCAAGAAGTCCAAGTTTATTAAAAGCAGGTGCTGAGGGAGCAGTCATGGATTAACAGCTCAAATCGATTTGCTCAAATCATCACTCTCAAATAATAAAGAAGTGGGTCATCATTTCTTCACATCAAACTGGTCTTCTTGGGAAAAGTGGCAGCATTTTTTATATTGATATGGCGAGTTTCCTAGTGTGTGTGTGTGCATGAATCCAGTGCAAGGCTTCTTGTCTCCCTCAGAAAATGAATGAATGAAAAAAATACGATGGATGAGACAGTAAATAGTTAAAACACAATAAGCAGCACTAGGTGGTTCTTGTAGCAGTCTCCCACGCAAAGATGTTCAGTGCCTGCTGCCAAGACCTTACAGATCAGTCGTGGCTGTGAGTTAAAAGCCGGGCTTGCATGCAGTATCAAGAGCAATAATTAGTTGAAACCCTGAACAAACTGCGCAAAAGATACATGTTTTTCATTCAAGGGTGCATGACAACACATGTTATATGCTTTTGCAGAAAGAAAGGTTGTTTTCGTGCTGGCATCAGGAATATGAATGTTTCTCTTGCAGTGTCAACTCCTGACACTTACTCTTTGTAATGAATATTATAGCTATTTTACCATGTACTATTTCTTATTAACCCTTAGGAGTCGCCGATCACGCCGGCGTGATCAAATCAGTAACTGGTTCAAGACGCCGTAGCTTTAAAACGAAGTCACTTTGAGCATTGCCGTCAACTTCACTCGAAAGTGCTGGCTTGAACCCCCATGCTAGTTTTTTGAATGACGTTGAAAGACCAAGTAAAAACGGAGGTATTATCATTTTAATTTGATATAAAAATTATACACTTATGGCTTGCGTAAAAGCGCATACAGTATGTGAGGCAGGCGTCGCATTTGTTTGAATATCTTCGGCGTTTCTTGTCATATTATGAAACGGAAAAAAATGCCTAGCTAGTTTTTGGAGTTGGAGTTGGAGTTTTTGTGGAGGAGAAATGAGGCGAGTTGAGCCTCGTGTGAGGCGAATGGAAAATGTACCACAAACGTTGCTTTTGTACGTCGAGGATGACAAACTTGAAGAAATTATTGGTAAGGAGTCTGACATCGAGAGTGATGCTGACGACGAAATTGACGACCCGTCTTTTGTCCTCGACAACGAGACAAAATAGCCCAAGACCTAAGGGCTACGTATGTAACTTATATGCAACAAAATGTTTATGACATCCACTTAATATGTTTTCATTTTCTTTGTATCTATGCTGGTGTTAATCTAAACTTCATTTATGCACTGTTTTAATGTTCTCTGTAAAAGAGTGTCAGCTAAATTAATAAATGTAAATGTAAATGTTTTTGTGCAGCACATTCAGTTTCCAGGTGCACTCTTTATTTTCAATTTCTTACAGATGAACGGCCACAAAAACCAATCAGAACTAGCCAGACATGGCAATTTTTTTAGCATGGCAATAGATAGCCTGTATCTATTGTTGGCCTATCTGTTCAATGCAAAGATTAGTTCAATGCCTTAGGGATTGATTTCAGTCGACCTCTACTCATGAAACTGAGTTTCTTCTGTTGTTCTTCTGTAGGTGTGACAATAGAAAGAGACGTACTAGAAGTGCCCTTCTGATTAAAGCGACAGTTATTGTGTATGCCTTTATTGTATAAATCTGGTATAAACCGTACATGATTTCAGAGCTTCAGGTAGCTAGGCCACAGGAGATAAGCCTGAAATAAATTTGAACCACTCTGATATGTGTGCTGTAAATTCCTGGGTGTGAGCTCTCATGCTCCAGGGGGAGCTGTTATATTCTTCTTCAGTCAGAGTCAGCCCAGGCTGCCTTAAAACACAGCCTGCATCAAAACACTACTGCTCTTGTAGGCTGAGAAGGATCAGTTAAAACATCTGACTATGTGTACGTCTGGGATTTTTTATTTATTTATAGCGCCTTATTATTATTATTATTATCATTATAGTATTACACTATTTTATACATTAGAGATATTATTTAATCCTTTTGAATGCAATATGCAGTAGTGTATAGAAAGAATGATTTTGAATTTACAACCATTAAATGCAATTTTACTGATAAATGCAATTACTTTAGCTGCCGCTGCTACTTTAACAAATGTGAACAAATATCTTGAATGCAAATCGTATCTGTTACAGTTTTCGGGACAGCCAATCGCCGCCCCTGATTGGGACTCCTGGCCAGGGCAGGTCTGGAGCAGTCGGGTTTTTCGAACCGTGGCTGCAGTAGGCCACTTACATTCCCAAGCGAATGCTCAGACCATTACACTACCCAAGGTAGCATTTGCTTATTTTTAAGATGCAGTGCCTCTTTGCCCCTATGAGTGAGGTGGCTCTATTGCCTGAGGGAGGTCATCCTTCACTATTATGTTTACCAGCGCCCTCTTGTGGTGGCATAATGCTGGAGAACCCAAATAGTGTTCATGGTTTTGAGGGGGGTGAACCTCAGTATTCTGATATATGATATTTTATTTTTGGCACAAATTATTTAGCCAACATAAGTTCCTCTGTATAAAAACAGTCAAATAGAGTTAAAGGTAGATTATGACATACAATAGGACTTTAATTTTCAAATTGAGATCATGACTCAGGATTCAATTACAATCAGAAGAGTCAAATATGTCTGAAAATGTTTGGCTATCTAACCATTGAGATTGTTTGGAACTGAGCAGCTTTAAAAGATTTCTCAATAAAGTTGCTGATTTGGCTTTCCCTTTCACATGGCCCATCTAGGCTTAATGTTTTTTCTTCCCAATGGCTTGGTTTTTACTCTGACATGCACTGTGAACTGTGGGACCATATATACTGTAGACAGGTGTGTGCCTTTCTAAAGCATGTACAATCACTTGAATGTGCCACAGGTGGACTACAATCAAGTTCTAGAGACATCTCAAGGATGATCAAAGGGAACAGGATGCATCTGAGCTCAATTTGTGTCATAGCAAAGGGTCTGAATACTTATGTAAATGTGAGATTTGCAAAAATTGCAAAAAAATGTGTTTTTGCTTTGTCATTATGGGGTATTGTGTGTAGTTTGATGAGGGAAAAAATGAATGTAATCCATTTTAGAATAAGGCTGTAACATAACAAAATGTGGAAAAAGTGAAGGGGTGTGAATACTTTCCGAATGTACTGTATATCATATGTATTGGAGATTATGTGATATTATTCAGCACAGTGATATTTGTAGGAAATATGTTGTCAAATGAAATACTATTGGGTGTTCAGACACAAAGGACGGTATTTTTAGAGGATTGAGTCAGAAGCATGTATGTTGCTACAGGCAAAGTTTGCTGATGTTGGAGCAAACTTTGCAGGTCAAAGTGAGAGCCAGTTGTTGAAACTGGAAAAGCATAGACTCATTAACTGTGTGACTTTTCGGGTAGCAGGAGGTCTATTCTGAGAAACGTGACATTTTAAACCCCCACAGTATCATAATGTAATGTCATGCACCGTGTGAATGGTGAGTGAAAGTGTCTGGTGGTATTAATCTCTTGTGTGCAGAAAAAACTGAAGTATTATTAAGATAATATTAAACATAACATTGCCATTTTCTGGGTGTCTTGTGGTGGTGGAATATCAGGCCCTGAAATGAAGCTGGTAATATTAATGTTCCTCATGCAAATGACCAGCAGCTTCTGAAAGGAAATATTAAACACATTAATATCCCTATTTTCAATTTGAGTAGCATATGTATGGAAGGTGTACTATGAATAGTGGAACCTGACAATTTTACAAAAAAGTTTTTGTCTTTTCTCTGTGCACACTGCTGAATTCTGTACATGCTGTATAGTATGCGATTTATTCATGATTTGTGTGTGTTTTAGGTGACATAAAAAGGGATATGATTTAGATCTGCCTTGTATTACAAAGATTATGTAGTGAGGTAGTAATAGATGCTCCTCAGACCAGCAGGTCAATATGAGATTTGTTCTCAAACAGAGAGAATATTCATTACTCTCTCTGTGTATTCATTTTCATCAATTCTGTGGTGAATAGAAGGGTTCAGATCGTGTACTTATTTGTTATTCTGTTTTCAAGGGAGAGCAGTGTTTCTGAGGTATAGAAAACTTGCAGTGGAGCTACTCTACTGGTAAGGATATCAGAGAGGTTTTCATACAGATTCAGGGAAACCTGTGGAGTATGATTGCCACCTGGTCTCCTCGGAGAGGGAGAAGTGGTATAAAAGGGAGGGGAGAGGGAGAGGCTTGGAGATTCCCCTCTAAAGTAGAGCTGGAACCAGGCTGGCTCAAGCTGTAATCAAAGCTGGCCAAGATGGTTTACCGTGAACCAAAGCTGTACGTTCGATGCCATACACATTGGAATGTTGTGACATTCTTTTGTTGTTTTTCTTTGCACTGGTTCACGATTGGTTAAAATCCAAGTCAGTCATCTGTGTACTGATTAGGTGGCAAACCTCTTTATTGCAGTGTTCATTTCCAACTGATGCTTTAATGCTGTCATCTTCACAGATCCAGATAACTGTCTGGTTCTTGTAGCCAAAAATAATACACTCCATATTACTTCTCCCTCCCTCTAGTTTGCTGTGAGCAGTTGTGGTAGCATGCTCTTTTCTGCCTTCTGTATTTAATTCCTCGGCTTTCAGTGCTTTCAATGCTGATGGAAGCAATGCAGATAAACAGCTTGAGGAGTCCACCCACAGCCTGCTTGTGAGCTAGCCAGCACTAGCAGCACTAGTGGGCTGAGCTGACATGAGTCAGAATGACAGAAGAATAATGGAGAACCACCTGGAACCTTAGCCATTCCTATTCCATCTCTATAGAATAAGAGGGGTGTCTGCATTCAACCCTTTGAGGGGTACTGTCACAGTATTCTAGAACATGCCATAGCATTCTAGTTGATTCTGATTGATGCCTTCATAAAGGGCTGCTAATGGCATACACAAAGAACTGAACATTTCCAAAATAGAACACTGTGAATTACAACTAGAGTTCTCAAAAAACTCATTGTTAGCTCAATTAGCTTATTGTGTGGCTGCCAATTTATTGTGTAGCAACTGAGTAGACAATGAGATGAAGCTGGATTAGCAAACGTTTAATTTATCTCACACATTTTATTTGCTTGTACACAATGGTTGTTTTAGCTAGCAAGCAGCACTCTGACAAAGTGCTCACGCTAAAACAAGAGGTCTAGTAAGCAAATCTAGACAAACTAGCCAGCTAGCTATTTACATTGCTAGCTATAGACTGCTTAAATTAGATAGCTAAACAAATCAAATGTCAAGTTGGAAAAAACATCTTTAATCACACTGAACTGAACAGACTGCAGAGCAACTAAGACAAGCATACATAGTTGTCAAATGACAAAATGAACTACACTGGCCACTATATGTAATATATATTAGCTTCTCCTAAACTCCATTACACCATATTCCCACCCATAATAGGTTTTGGACTATTTATGCTAAATAAATACATGTTATTTATGCTAATAATTAAAATAATGTAATACTGTTTTGCTTAGAATTTAAATGTAGGCTAATCTCCACACTCCAATTAATTTGCCTGAAAGCTACCTGTGGTGAGAAACAATACTTAGTCCACTTGCCTAGCTGTTGTTTTGTTTACTTATTATTGTCATTGCCAAACCTTCCATACCAGCAATTGTTAATGATTGTGTACAAACTGCTATTTCTCTTCTTATTTGTTTTGGGTCATTACTGCACAAATTTGGGATGCCATAATAACTCATTAACAGTGTGTTGTCTCCAGCGTTGGGAGTTGCTAGATAAGTGATGTAAGCCCACATATTGAACAGGGATTGAATAGGATGACATGTGATCAATTCTATTTGCATACTCTCAACATAGAAATTCAATTTGCTCTGTCTGTAGTGAATTGTAATTTCTCACCAATGGCAGATGGAGCCTTAGCCCTCTTGTCCCAATGTGAACTCCTGCACAAGTAAGACTGATATACTTGAATAAAAACAGAAATAGCTTCCATTTTGAATGGTATATCCAGATAAAGCACTTGTACTCAGTGCAGTGACACACACCAGAATCGAATCCTGACCCTGGCTGGGAGTCCGGTATAATAGGCCTTAGCATCTCCCAGGGATGGATCCCTGTCTGTGTGCGAATGTATATATACTGGTATGCCTGTGTGTGTATGTGTTTCAGATAGTGGTAGCAGTTGAGGCCTTGAGTTCAAATTTAGGAGTGTGGCTTGGCTGTTGGAACAGTGGGAGAAAACTTACTTTGAGTGCTGTCAGACACAATGATGAAGGCTTAATAATAGACACAAAGGATTTAGAGCATCACCTTCAGCAGCAGCTAATAAAAATACTGATGGTTAGATGCCATCATGTTCCATTTTGCGCTTAGAACCTTAATCAGGCCCAGCCCTGCTTAGCGTCAGCCATCATGCAGGAGAAAGTCAGAGGCTGGTAGATTTAAATTATTGTTTCATTTTTTTTGTTCAAGCATTTTTTTTTTTTTATATTTAAAAAAAATAATTTTCCCCCTGTTTTTCTCTCAATTTGGTTGCCAATTATACCCTCTATTTATCTCAATTCCCCCTTCCCCACAAGTCCGCCACCCGTTCTCCGGGGCGAGACATTATTTCTGGACCGAATTTATCCGCCTCTTCCGAGACGGAATTCTACCACGGACGCCTTTTTCCTGCTCCTCGACGGACTCGTGCCGGCTCACCCTCCCCCTCCCCCAGAGGTGGACAGCCAAACGCCGCCTCCGATCGGGCTGATGACCAGGGCCGGTCTGGTAGAGACGCTGGTTTCGAATCGGCGTCCCTGACAGGCAGCGCACACCACACCGGACCAGCCAAAGTGTGGTGCGTTAGACCGCTACGCTATCTGCCAGCCCCTGTTTAATAAGCATGTTTTAGTAATCTCTGACCACCCAACCCATAAGTAGAGTAGATAACTAAAAGGAGTAGTCAAACATTTCAAAATTCTGAAGCACTTTGGGCTGCAACACTTTGTATGAAATGTGCTATATAGATTACAGTAAGTTATTATTTGGTGGAAGTCCTCTTGGGAAAATTGAGTTGTTGCTGAAAGATGTTGATGCCTTGATGGGCCAGCAGGGGGCACTCTTCCACATGGACAAAGTAGAAAACCAATGCCCCAGTGCAGTGATGGGGACACTGTTCTTTCAGAGAGGTTATCTTTTAGGTGAGATGTTAAATCAAGGTCCGGACTCACCATGGTCATTAAGACCATGGCACAAATGTGACTTCCTCCTGGAATGCACTTGCGGCATGGAAGCACTGTCTTTGATCAAATGGACATGCACCATCTGCTGTCGTTGACCCAAAGTGTCTATGTTTTTTCGATTGGTAACATCAACCTGTACTGTCCACACATTTATATATGTATACATACACTACCGTTCAAAAGTTTGGGGTCACCTTCCATCTGGACTATGGCTAATCGGGCACTCCTTCATTCTTCAGCAAGATAACGACCCGAAACACACCTTGAAGTTGTGCAAGAACTATCTGGTGAAGGAGGAATGTGAACAACAACTCAAACTAAAGACCTGGCCTGCCCAGTGTCCAGACCTCAATCCCATAGAACTTGTATGGGACAAACTGGAAAGGAAGAGTCAAAGCAAAGCAACCCACACGTTTCTCTGGGAATTGCTGCAGGATAGCTGGGAAAACATGTCGGGTGATTTCCTGCTAAAACTTATTAACCGAATGGCCACTGTTTGTGAGGCTATTCTCACGCCAAAGGGTGACTATTTTGAGGAATCCAAGATTCAATTTTCAATATAATTTTCTTGAACATTTCTTTGATGTTCATTTTGTTCATTGTTACATGTGTTTTTTTGTCATTTTAAAGTATTTACAGAAATGTATACGGTGTAAAGCATTGTCAATTATGAGATAAACCTAGTTTCCAGCAGGTGACCCCAAACTTTTGAACGGTAGTGTATGTCTGTAATAAATGTATTGCTTGCCTGCAATGGTTATTCTGAATCTCCAGAGACTACTTATTTCCTATGAACCTAGTATGGATTCCTTTTTTGTGAACAATGTTTTATTGTTTTCTCAAGGAAATTGTTCGACAAGGTAAAAGATAAGGTACATTTTCCATTCCCAATCCCCCCCCTATAACCTATGGAATTATAGCCTGAGAGGATGCCACCCCTAGAGACCATTGAAATTGAGAAGAGATTATTTTGATAATACTCATAGAGGATTAAACAATTTGTTCAAAATGCAGATTGCTGCCTCTTGTAATTACCAGGGTAATGTAAGAAGAATAAAAGGATGCTTCCAATAAAAGATACCATCTGTGCCCAATTAGCTTTGGAATTTTTATGTCTGAAAGACTATTAAAAAAAGTTAAATGACCGAGTGCATTTTCTCCAATACCTGGCCATTTTCAAAGCCCTGTCTGTAGGGTTCCAGTCTCCAAAATACCAAATGAAATGCTAGTGACGTAGGCTGCTTGGCAAATTGCACACATGCACAAACATGTGGTTCTGTGTGGCTCAGTTAGTAGAGCATAGCGTTGGCAACTCTCAGGTTGTGGGTTCAATTTCCACTGGGACCACATATACTGAAAAATGTGTGCATTCACTACTTACTGTAAGTCGCTTTGGATAAAAGCGTCTGCTAAATGGCATATATATACAGTATATATATATATATACAGTATATATATATATATATATATATATATATATATATATATATATATATATATATATATAAACCATATGGTTTGGAATTTCGGTATAGCTTGAGCCTTCAACATGGAAAATCACAGTAAACGCAAAATTTACTGTCTAACTCGTGAAGGAAACACCAAATAAATATGTATCTAAATGAATGTTAAACAATGTCCTGCTAATCCTTTAATTTGCTGAAATAAAATAATTCAGGGATACACATCGGTAGAGGAACTTCTTACTGGATTTACAGTTATGAAGAAAAGACTGTTGGATACCCTGTGTAATACTCTGTTGTAGATAACATACCTTCAGTAGTAGGACCTTATACTGTATATCAGATATTATTGAATATTATTAACTTATAAAGGGTAAGAAGCTGAATGTACTGTATTTTGTCCATGGAGCCTCTGTGACATTTGCCATTAAAGAGTGCTAGAACAGGCTGGCGGATGGCCCAGCGGTCTAGTGCACCGCGCTTTGGAGCGGTGTGCGCTGCCCGTCAGAGACGCGGATCGAAACCCGCGTTTCTACCAGGCCGGCCCTGGTCGTCAGCCCGATCGGAGGCGGCATTTGGCTGTCCGCCTCCGGGGGAGGGAGAGCCGGCACGAGTCCGCCGAGGAGAAGGTTAATGGAGTCCGTGGAAGATCTCCGTCTCGAAAGAAGGCGGGAAATAGGTCCAGGAATACGAATCTCGTTCCCGGAGGACGGGGCGGTGGACTCGTGAGGGTGGGGAATTGAAAATAAAATAGAGGGTATAATTGGCTACTAAATTGGGAGAAAAAACCGGGGAAAAATCAGAAATAAATGTATAAAAAAAAAAAAAAGAGTGCTAGAACGTTCTTCTTGGCCGTAGGTAAGCAGCCCATTGCGATTGAAAGCACATGGACCTCTCTCACTCTAATGCGAGATGAGATTGGCAAGTAAGCAGTCTTTAGGGAAAGGTGTTTCATGCTATTGGCTAACAGCAGCTCAAAGGGAAAACCTAGACTATATGTGAGCTATATGTGACTGGTAGTGAGCTAGACAGACACCAAGATGGGAGCATATTCGACTGATTTTATTATCTCTCTCCCCCACCTATATCCATTTCCTTACGGCATGCTACCCCCTCTCGGTGGGTGGTATGCTACTACTCCCACAGGCTAGTGGCATTTTTCCAACACACAGTATGGTACGGCATGGCACGGAATGCTCCCATGTTTTGTCGCTTCTTCCACCGCCATGCGACCCATACCGAACCTAAGTACCCATGCTGAATTTAGCTACTGCTCTGTTTAGGTACTAGCGAGCCGAACAGGGACCTAAGGGTGGAGCTAGCAATACTGCAGACAATTGATTGGTCAAGCGCAATCGTCACACAATCGTTCTTAAGTGGTGACTGAAAATAAATGTGACATAAATGAAAATAAAAAGTCAGTAATCAAAAAAATATTGATTCTCTTTAACAAAGAGGAAACGAGTGCTATGCTTCCCCCTGTGTGATTTCCGGGGGAAAATGACGTTTGCAAGCAGCGGCTTCTCAACTCAAAGTCCTTATTAATAAAGTGCACCGTTAAACTTATATATGGCTCAGTTGTCTGCCTGGACCACAGGTCTGTTGTGGTTGCTTTGTTTGTTTCGCTTGTCAAGCCTGTGGATACATTTCTGGAAGATCTATTTGCTTACAGTATATATTAGCATCATGTCCTTTGCGAGGTGGAAGGTGATAGCCTCTGTGATTTCGTTGTGCCTTTTCTCATAAGGCATTGCATTTTCAAGCACACACGAGATTGATGCTTGCTTTGGCTGGGAGTCTGGGATGTGATGTTGGTAAATAAGTTCTGGAAAGCTAGTCTGCAAGTATGTGTGGGAAAAAATCTAAGACCAAACATGCCTAACGTTGAGCGTTGCTATAGACTTATATCACAAACTTTGGCAGTATGATATTGCAAATGCTCATATCGGAATAACGATTGGAATACGTTAAATTGCTCACTACTACGCCTAGCTCGTGCTGGACATGTTTTTGCAGCGACAAGCTACATAAAAGCACAGATGCAAACACAAAGACAAATATAGCTAATCTTTTCATTTTTATACAATTGAAAAAATGTAGGCTACAGATATAAGAAATATGAGGTATTAAATGTGATCTTGATAAATTGCAATTCAGTGGAGGACCAACGCCGAATAATAGCCTAAATATAGCCAAATATTAAAGATTATATAATCTAGTGTGAAGTCACTGCATGCTACCTCCTGCACTCCCTGCCCCTGACATGACTCCCAAACACCTAGGTAAAGGTAAGAAAATTGTAGGTATTGTTATGGGGAAAGCTGTGTTCTGCTTTTGTGAATTTGAGCTGGAATGTTTACAATGTCAATACTAATGTCACCACAGCGGACGCATTCTTTTTTGTCACTTCAGAAAACTCCTCCTATCTAACTCCTCCTATTTTCATGGTTCTGTTGTGAGATGGAAAAACGACACAGGGACTCGACCCGTGAAGGGGATAGTTACGGGTACGGATGGTTACCGTGCCGTGCCGCACCGTACTATGCGGTGGAAAAACGCCATAGAGCTGTTTTGTCCTGCATTTGTCTGCATTGGGCACGAAAGGGCTGGCACACACAAGCTATTTTAGGTTTCTCCACTACCCACCCACGACAGAGGGTCTACTCGAACGAGGGGTTGAGGAGTACTGTGGGCTGAGCACATTTTTAAGTGTGCTTGTTCGTCAGGGGCATTTGAGAGGAGTCTTTGATGATCAGTGGAAAAGGATCTTTCAGACCAGGTTGCTTCTGAAGGATGATAAGATTCAGATTCATCTTTTGCTGTTCTGTTGCTCAAATCCCATTCCATCCATAGGGCGCCAAGAAGCTTCCCCAGAGGGAATGCTAAGATCATGTTGTTGCCAGTGGGCCTCGACTAGTCCCTGGGGGGCCTCAGCAAAATGTAAAAAAAGATTTTCCCTATTGTTTAGATTTCCACATTTTCATAAGTGACATATTTTTCAGATTCAATCTAAATGTATTGCACTAAATACATGTTCGATATAGACAATAAGATTTCCCATTTTAGACATGCTTCCGTCTACTATTGTATTAAACAGCCACTTCATTGCAGCCTGTAGTGGATCTTGGATATCAAACATTAACCATTTTATATACGTAGGTGGAGTCCTCAGCCAGAGGGGGATCATTTTAAGGGGTCTTGACAGGCCCTGGTATAATGTATTATAAAAATACTTTAACCGGATGTTGACTGCTTGCTGTATGTCTTTGTCTGATTTTTGTTGAGTGAAAAATTAATATTGTATATGTATGTACGAATTTGGCTCTGCAATCTTTTCCCTGTGCAAAAAACAGCACTCATAAAAGCAGTTTTTTTCCATTCATGTCTTTCACCAAGAGATTGGTGTATTTGAAGACACTATGGTGGAAGCAGAAGGGGTTTATTGAAGCCCAGAAGAATTCTTCTTTCATTTGCCTTTGCGTGAGTGCATTTCATGAGGATACACATATAGATTCAGCTCCTTAATTGCCCATGTGATTTTACTACAAGTTTTTGAAATTTGACAAATGCACTGTGAAATCATTACTCGATTAGCACATTAAATCATATATTGTGTCAGGCTCTATGAGTGATAATAATTTCACTTGTGAGCACCATACAAGATGTTCTTGCATACCAAGCAGTTTCACCAATTACTGTTAGGCCTATGTATTGGGTTTGGGGGGGACTGCAAACAGCTAATAAAAAACAACCATTTGACAATGGTACGTGCCAACAACAAACAACTGTAAGCCTTCTGTAAGTTGTTTGTAGAACCACAGCAAAAAGTAATGATCGAGTCAAGGAATAAGAATGATACAATCCAAAATATGTATTTCATTTAATTTCATTCATTATTGCAATGGCTCCAGACAAGTCTGCAGGAGACTGGTTACACGTTTTCTCTCACAGCTGGCTGTCTGAGACAGACTTCTGCTGAGCAGGCTAATTATAACTCTTACTCATCCAAGCACACATCATTTAATTCCACATTCAGTAGGAAACTGAATGATACCTTTTGTCCCCTGTATAAGGTTGTGAGTCATGCCTTTTATTATTAAAAACCTGTTCTTAATTGACTCCCTGGCCAAGCATGGACCCTGTAACCTTATTGAACCACAGACACACATCTGGCAGGCTGGGGTTTTGTATGTTATAATTTCACGTTAATATTTTTCCTAGAGCGTCAATTTCTAATGCTATAGCAAAGCCAGGATCATCTTTGCAACTTGTATAACATCATAAAAACCTCCATTGGATGGCTTAATAGTGTTTATACAACAGGAGATTGTAGGAACCAAACTTGCAACCATGACGGTCGTCACAAACAATTCCAGATTTGTTTTGTTTTGACCCTAATTCACAGATATCCCATCTCAAACAAGGCTACCACAGTAACCCAGGTACACAATATCTCTGTAACACAACCTCTCACCAACAGTTGTGAAAATAACTGCAGAATTACCGAACAGGCTGAGCAGGTTAAGAAAGAAAAGACTCGGCTGGCCATAGGAGGTGGAGGCTAATGCTATTCAATCTCATCGCTTATGAGGGAGGTAACGGGTACTTAAAGATCTCTTAGCATGAGCTGTTAGGACACAGTTTTCTTCACAGGTATTTCCTATTTTGAGGTCCCAGCAGGCGGTGAGGCTTACAGCATGACTCTCGTTATAACCCAGTTTACGCACTGCAGTGACTTCACACCCCTTTGCTCTCTCTCTGTAATTAACATCCTCTCCTACCCTATTCATCACCCACATACAGGCTGGCATCACAGAAGGGGCTCTGGGAAATGCCCCTGGGAATGTATCATAATTACAATGTATACAGGGGAGTGGCCTGACCCAGAGCAGCTGGGCTCTCCACCTCTGGTCCTACTGTAAATCCCTCATTAAGCAAACATGAGCCACATGCCAAGGGCTTTGGACTGCCCTGGTTTCATCCTTTTTACATCAGTATTAGAGGAGCATTGTAACTTCATATAATCCCATATATATATAAATTCAGATTTTTTCCTGTTTTTCTCCCAATTTAGTAGCCAATTACACCCTCTATTTATTTTTATTTACACTCCCCACACAGGTCCGCCACTCATCGGCTCACCCTCCCCCCTACCTCTGCCACCCCCGATCAGGGCTGATGACCAGGGCCGGTCTGGCAGAGACGGGTTTCGAACCGCGTCACTGATACGCAGTGCACACTCATTTCGGACCAGCCAAAATATGGTGCGTTAGACCGCTACGCTATCCGACGCCCCAGAATCCCATATTTTTTAATGCCAACTGGACCTGTACCTGGGAACGCTCATTATGTCTTCATCATCGCCTCATGCCCACGATGGCCTGGTCGGCTGGCCTCCTGTATGGAGAAAACCCGCTGAGCCTCCCATCTTGCATGCCTTCATCTCCGATGGATGATTTCTCCAGTGCTTAAGAAATGCAGTCACACTTCTTCACTTCTTTCCCCCTGTGCACTCAGAAAAAAGGTACCATGTTGTACCTTTTAAAGTACAGATGTTTGTCTCCGTGGCAACACCCCTGTAGGGTACTGAATTGTACCATTAGTCAGAAGAATATAATTGTACCCTTGCAAGAAAAAGAATAGTACTTGCAGGTCAAGCCTCATTTTCATTCCAATATGGCTGCCAGTGTGAATAATTTATTGTCTTACCTTGGTACATATCTGTACCGTTCCTCAATTCTTGCCTTTCTCACTGGGAAAATGTAAAAATGTATCATAAAAGATCTTATGTATGCACGTATACCTTTGAAGGTACAATGAACACATTTGTACCCTAATTGTACCTTGACGTTTTGTGTGCGTTTAGAGTGTGCGATTACCCAGCTCTGATTTCTTCATTGTCACTGCACTAGAGCAGGAATCCAATCAGGACCCTCACAGTCCAAACCAGAATCACTTGGTCAATGGTGCATGGTTCAGGTGTGGAACCACAATTGTGGCTATAATGAATGAATTGTTGTAGGTGAAAGGTGGTTGTAGGTGAAGAGAGACATAGTCCTGTTCTCCTGGGATTTCTCCTTCCTTGATTTAGATGTGGTTTTTCCACACTCTTCTGCCTCTGGCTGCCTCAACAGGGGTATTAAAAGTTATCCTGCAAGGTTTTCTGAGGTACAGCCACCCCATACAAAAAAAACACAAAAAAACATAGGATCTAACTAGAAACACATTTTATATTGTACATTTATTTCTTGAGTTAGATTTCACTTGAAGTTCACTTAAAATGATATTGCAGTGGTTTAGTTTAAAAAAATATATTGGTGTAGTATACTGTTGTTTTGACATTATGCCACTTCCACCGTATGCTCACATTTACATTGTATTGTCTGTTAAAGACTCTTCCTTGATATTATCAGCTTTGGGAATACCCAGTTACCTTGTATCTTTTACCACTGCTTTGGTAACAGCAGTTTTAAATCTCTGCATGTTCTGCTTAATGTTTCACTTTGCAAAACATTTAATGACGTTTCCATTTTTAGCGGTTCTGTTCTTAAAAAAGACTAATGAACTGATTGCTGAAAATGACTGAAGGCAAATATGTAAGGGGACAAGACACACAACGGCAGTGTATGCGTAAAATATAATCACACACAGAAACATGTTCTCTCTCAGTTTTTAATAAAGTTTACATTTTGTGTCGCTCAAAGGGAACACAAGATGTATAGTGCGTTTAAATGAAGACATGAATCGATGAGACAGAAATGTATCATATCAATCTCAGGAAATGTATGGATATTCTTTTCACTGTTTCAATCTCTCCATGGAATGGTTGCCATGGCAGTCTGGGACTAGGTATGAAAATGTTTTCAAGGCATATTTTACTCAGTTGCAATAATGTTACATTTGCAGTGTAACTATTAGTTGAAAAGGCAGCTCCATAATTTGTGCAGTATTCGGTGACAATTATGGGCTGAATGTCACGTTGATGTGTGAGAACAGTCACTCAGGTGTGAGTTGTGACATCCTTGTGGCTGTTAAGCGTTCTCATTTGAATCAGTCTCTCCTCTTCTCTCTTTTCTCCTTTGTCTACTCTCCTCCTCTTTGCCCTCATCTCATCTCTCTCTTCTCTCTCCTCCTCCCTCTCTGCCCTAGTGTAGGATCCCTGTCCTTGTTAAAATACAGCAGTCCTTTGTAGATTGTATGTTTTTGCTTAACAGCAGCATTGAATGTACACTGAAAGAACCTAAGGAATCCAAGTGCCATGCTGAGTAGTAAACTACAATAAAATGACATGGTTAAAAAGATGGGCTTTGATTACAGCAAGCTTAGAATAAATATCCCACTCTTTTTTCAATTACACTGATTTTTTATTTATTTGTAATTTGTGGGGGGTGGGGAGAGGGGGACCTTTGGACATTAGACCACACCACTTTATTACATTTACCACCTGTTTTTATATTTCGCTGAAGTGCATGTTAAAGATTTCACCGACACCCAGGGAAAGGTTGGAGTTGAGAGACGCACACAGCCCAGTTGAGGGAAAGGTCAGGGTTCACATACAGTACAGTAATATGATTCCCATCATGCTCTTCAGAGCCCCTCGGGCTCCTTCAAACCCTGGCTGAAAACCCAAACCTATTAATGACTATTACCAATAACCATTTTCAACAACAAATTAAACAAACACGTAATTCCACACAACCCTGATTCAGAAGGGTTCCGCCCACGCTTTGCCTCAAATCACATTCTTCCCATGAACTATGCTGTGCATTTTATTGGATTCGTCAGGAAATGAAAATTCGTATTCATTATTCATTCCTTTGGCAAAACTCAAGGTAAAGACTCACAGTGTGTCCCACACATTCTGCTCAATGCAGCCCACCTGCGTTCAAATGTAAATTGCATTAATTTATCCTGGAACCCTGCACTGTGGTACACAAATGCACATTGTAAGATGACAATTATTCACAGGAGCTGAGATTTCCTCCTACATCCTACCTTCCACAGAGATGTAGACCAGTATAGCAACAACAGAATTCCAATGCTTCTGCAATGTAACAGTCACATCTATGCTGGTTGAATGTTATGCTACGTCTGGTTGGGGAAGCAGGCTTGACCAGCTTCAGCTGTGTTTCACCCTCAGAAGCAAGCGTTATTTTTGGACTGCGAGGACAAAGAAGAGACTGGTGTGTGATCTCCTCATGCTGATTCCTCATGCTGATACATTCTGACACCAATGTAGGTCCGATACTTCCCGAATCCCCCATGTGTCCATCTCCGCCATTGTGCGATTGCCAGAAAACAAAGAATCAAACTTTTACTGATGTATGTCCACTCCAACCCTCCTGCTGTCAAACAGAGGCAGAGGTAGCGATGGTAGTCATGGTAATGGTTCATGCAGGTAGAGTGCTCATCGTGTCGCTCTGTACTGTTGTACTTAACTGTTGCAGTTTGATTTTAGTTCACGTTCATCCCAGCCTAAACATTCTCTTCACAACACTGGAAAAATGGCAGCGAGTGATTGCCCTTTGATTGTCATATTTGATCTATTCATGATAAAATACTCAAAACATTTATGAAGATTTAAAGGCATATCCACATAGCAATTGCAGCCCCATCAGTAAGATTGTCATGAGAAAACATCACAATGAATACAAAGTCATTTCTCAATTTGGTGTGTGGTGGTTTTTAATGTTCCTAACTGTGTATCTTCAACAGCATGTGCATTATTGTGTTTAGACTTTGTTCTCAGATTAACATGAAATGAATTATGTCTACCCATGGCCCCATGGGACTTTCTTCGATGAGTGTTTTTCATCTGTTTAACACGGAGCGGTTTTGTGTTGAGCCATTGAGATGCTGCCTCCCGATAAATTCTCTTAGGGGCGATGCATCTCTCCCTTCTGATCCTTTTATTCTCCATTCCATACCATGGCCTGGATTGAAGTGCTCTGTTTTAGCACGAGAGGAGGGAAGGAGGGATTAATATGAGTGGGAGGAGGGAGAGGGATGGATACATATGACTGGGAGGGGAGAAAAGGGAGGGATTAACATGAAAGTGACAAAAAAGAGAATTATGAGTGGGAGGGGAGAAATACCAAAAGTAAAACAGAGAAGCAACCACCAGCAGAACTTGCTGCAACCACTGCAACCACTGCACCTCACACTGTACCTTTCTCACCGTACAACTCCCACTGCTTCCTGGACTGCGTCTCCCTCACTATACAAATCCCACCGCTTCCTGCACTGCATCTCCCTCATTATACAACTCCCACTGCTTCCTGCGTCTCCCTCATTATACAACTCCCACTGCTTCCTGCGTCTCCCTCATTATACAACTCCCACTGCTTCCTGCGTCTCCCTCATTATACAACTCCCACTGCTTCCTGCGTTCCCTCATTATACAACTCCCACTGCTTCCTGCGTCTCCCTCATTATACAACTCCCACTGCTTCCTGCACTGCATCTCCCTCATTATACAACTCCCACTGCTTCCTGCACTGCATCGCCCTCATTATACAACTCCCACTGCTTCCTGCACTGCATCACCCTCATTATACAAATCCCACTGCTTCCTGCACTGCACCTCCCTCATTATACAACTCCCACTGCTTCCTGCACTGCATCACCCTCATTATACAACTCCCACTGCTTCCTGCGTCTCCCTCATTATACAACTCCCACTGCTTCCTGCACTGCATCTCCCTCATTATACAACTCCCACTGCTTCCTGCACTGCATCACCCTCATTATACAACTCCCACTGCTTCCTGCACTGCATCACCCTCATTATACAAATCCCACTGCTTCCTGCACTGCACCTCCCTCATTATACAACTCCCACTGCTTCCTGCACTGCATCACCCTCATTATACAACTCCCACTGCTTCCTGCACTGCATCACCCTCATTATACAACTCCCACTGCTTCCTGCGTCTCCCTCATTATACAACTCCCACTGCTTCCTGCACTGCATCTCCCTCATTGTACAAATCCCACTGCTTATTGCGTCTCCCTCATTATACAACTCCCACTGCTTCCTGCACTGCATCACCCTCATTATACAACTCCCACTGCTTCCTGCACTGCATCACCCTCATTATACAAATCCCACTGCTTCCTGCACTGCACCTCCCTCATTATACAACTCCCACTGCTTCCTGCACTGCATCACCCTCATTATACAACTCCCACTGCTTCCTGCACTGCATCACCCTCATTATACAACTCCCACTGCTTCCTGCGTCTCCCTCATTATACAACTCCCACTGCTTCCTGCACTGCATCTCCCTCATTATACAACTCCCACTGCTTCCTGCACTGCATCTCCCTCATTATACATTATATATGGCGGCATGGTGGTGCAGTGGATAGCACTGTCGCCTCACAGCAAGAAGGTTCCGGGTTCGAATCCCGGCCGGGGCCTTTCTGTGTGGAGTTTGCATGTTCTCCCCGTGTCCGCGTGGGTTTCCTCCGGGTACTCCGGTTTCCTCCCACAGTCCAAAGACATGCACGTTAGGCTAATTGGAGAGTCTAAATTTCCCTGTAGGTGTGAGTGTGTGAGTGAATGGTGTATGTACCCAGGTATGTACCCAGGCCGCCATTGTAAATAAGAACTTGTTCTTAATGGCTTGCCTGGTTAAATAAAATTAAAAAAATACAACTCCCACTGCTTATTGCGTCTCCCTCATTATACAACTCCCACTGCTTCCTGCACTGCGTCTCCCTCATTATACAACTCCCACTGCTTCCTGCACTGCATCACTGTACAACTCCCACTGCTTCCTGCACTCCCTCACTGTACAACTCCCACTGCTTCCTGCGTCTCCCTCATTATACAACTCCCACTGCTTCCTGCACTCCCTCACTATACAACTCCCACTGCTTCCTGCACTCCCTCACTGTACAACTCCCACTGCTTCCTGCGTCTCCCTCATTATACAACTCCCACTGCTTCCTGCACTCCCTCACTATACAACTCCCACTGCTTCCTGCACTCCCTCACTGTACAACTCCCACTGCTTCCTGCGTCTCCCTCATTATACAACTCCCACTGCTTCCTGCACTCCCTCACTATACAACTCCCACTGCTTCCTGGTAAGCTTCAGTTGTGCCAAGCTTCAGTTAGTCTTTCAGGGGAGACAGGCTGCCTGGTTTCTACATTTACAGCACACACATACACACACTCTGAGTGCTGTGTCAGCCTGGATATCAGTGGTAAAATTTCAGTTGAGTGGGGCTATAGCATACAACCCCCAAACCCCCAACCACAGCACCCACCCAGCTCCACCTATACCCACCAGTGAGTGTAGCACGTCAACCTGTAACTAGACACATACCAAAGGACATTTATTCTAATAATTTGTCAATAAAATATTGTGCATTGTCAAATAAACAAATCTTTATACATAATTTAATCACTTCCCATTTAATTAATCAAAAGATACTACCAGTTATAATTTAGGAGTTGCCCACTGCAGCCGCGGTTTGAAACCCAGCTGTGCCAGCCCGGCACGATTGGCTGTCCGCCCCAGGGGGAGACGGGAGGGTGAGCCGGCATGAGCAGGCAACTCCGCTTTTCTCCTGTCGCCGAGATCGCAACCAGAACCCTGTAAAAGGCCACCCATGTTCTGTCAGTTATTTCAGAGTTTAATGAACTGCCCAAACTCTACTGCTGCTGGACAAACATATCTAATGCCCCTATTCTACTGCTACTCAAAAAACATCTAATGCCCATATTCTACTACTGCTGGACAAACATATCGAATGCCCTTATTTGACTGCTACTGGACAAAAAAAATTATCTGAAAAATATTGAAGAAATAAATGGAATTCATTGCCTTTCACAGTGCCACATATTAAAAACTATTCGGTTGAGTTACAGAACAAGAGCTCAGCTATGGTGAAGTCCTTATTAATTACTACATGTTCTAAAAAAGGGTTTGTGTATATATACCACATATATGTGTGGGTGACTGGATTATAAAGATGTACATAACCATGCATGTATAACATAAGTACAACCTTATGCTACCCTCCCACAGATATGCACACTCTAATATACGTTGTGGTGTCCCTAGGGGTTGGGCGACACGCACAGACATCGCAGAGGGCGTAGGCAGGTTAAATAACCCGGAGGAGGCAGTATTATAAACAAAACAATAACTTATTAACTGAATCTTGACCACACGAACACAAAACGGGGAATCCAAAACACAAAGTCCAAAATCCTACTCGTCGACGCTATCCGTAATCCAGTGTCCAAGTCCAGTTCCGTTCCGAAATCCAGATCAGTAGTTGGTACACAAACGGGGTCCTCACAGCAATCCGGGTCAAACACTATAAACAATCCAAAATACTTTTCTACTCTCTCGATAACACACTAGTCTCCGCAACAACCACCCTACTCCTTCCCAGCATGGCATGAACGAGTCCTTTAAATAGGCCTCCAAATGGCCTTCAGCTCTTCGCAGTCCCAATCAATTGACTTCTTTCAGGTGTAGGACTGCGGGCTGCTGGGAAATGTAGTTTTTCTGGCTCAAGTGGCTCCCATGTGTTGAAGGACCAGGCAGCCATTTCCTTGGGCAGCTGCCACAACGTATATATATATACACACACACACACACACACACACACACACACATATATATATATTGTCGTGGAAATTCACACATGAATATCACATTCACTAGTAAGTGAGACAATCAGTCAAGCCAATGACTCGAACACAATATTGAGATATAAAGGTTTAGTACTGGCCAGGAGCAACTCACTCAGGATTAGCCTGAGCAACGCGAGTCGCTCCCGAACAAGGAATTATAACAGTCTTTATACACAGGCCAAAACAACAGTTGGGCCCGCCCATTCCATGTCTTCAGCAATAGAACAGAGATGGGTGGCCCATTTCTTATCCTAACACAGCTTGTTATTTCCTGTCTTCTAAACTGCCATCAAGTTTGGACGCAGGTGTCAAAACCGCAACGTCTAGATACAAAGGCACACCAGACATATGTCTGGAACGAAGCAAATACCAAGAAAACACAAGTACATGTATCTAGGTCAAAAGGCCTACTTCGGCCTGCACTGCAGAAGCACGGTTATCTAAGTCAAAGGCTCACTCTCAATCAGGTTTAGGCCTTAAGCTTTTACATGCATTTATAAAGAAAGAAAAACATCGTAAAATGGAAATTTCCCTCACAATATACAGTAGGCTCAGTTTTTTTTATAAAATAAAAAATATAGGCATAAAAGAGGCATAAAATATACCTCATTACTCATATAGTTTATTTTATATGATCTCTTTTGTGCATCTTTATCAAGGATAAAGAATAAAAATGGAGCCTACTGTATATATTGTGGCACTACATTACACTACATTTCCCAGCAGGCCACAGAAACACCTGAGCAGAGTCAAGCAATGGAGCTAATGAACAGCTGAAAGCCATTTTGAGGCCTATTTAAAGGGCTGATTCCCATCACACTGGGAGAGGAGTAGGAACGTGTTGGTGAAGGAGTTGCTGTGTGAGTTTGGAGAGTAAGAACCTGTGAAGTCGTTGACTAGCCAGGATTTGGAAAGAGTGTTTTGGAGTGGATTGTTTGTGTATGAAATTGGATTGTTTGAGGACCCCCCTTTGGATTGACTACTGACTGGATAACGGAATTGAACTGGATTTTGGATTGGATTTGGACATTGACGACGAGAAAGGATTTGTGGACTGTGTTTGTATTCCCCTGAAGACCCCACCCTTTGTTTTGTGTTTGTTAGTATAATAAATTATCATTTTGGTTTTGAATACTGCCTCCTCCTGGTTCTTGAACTTGCCTACGCCCTCTGCAAGGTCCGTGAGTGTCGCCCAACCCCTGGGGACACCACAATATATATATATATATCTATGCATGTTAGAGTGTCTGTATGTTAGAGTATCTGTGGGAGGGTGGCATAAGGTTGTACTTAGTTTATACATGCATGGTTATGTACATCTTTATAATCCAGTCACCGCATTCCATCCCAGCATAAGATGCATGTGAATGAGCCCTATAAGGTCAAGGCTATATCAAGACTGCACAGGATGCGCAGTGCTTCTATATGGCTCCTCTTTAACACACACGCACTACTGTTTAGGAAACGTCACTTTCCCCATCGGCAGACCAGGTATCCGTTAATTCCCTCTTCTCCCAGGTGTTGATGAAAATAATTTAAATGCAATACACCTATCTTCTTTTTCGGGAAGATAACAGCTTCTTATTCAAAAGGTGGTAATTGAAAACAAATTGAATGACAGAATTGCTGAAGTGAGCAGTGAGTTCCAGAAGTGAAAAGTATTGGAAATCTCCCTCACAGCCCTCTCTTCCACATCCAAAGACATGCCTATTTAAACGATGAGTCGGGCGTTTCCACTCTTTTCTATTTTCAGCACCACTCACACCTTATTAATACCACCTTCAATCTTCAGTACAATATCTTGGTTTCTCTGTCTTGTCTTTATCTGAAATGTCTTGCATAGCCATTTTGATCCAATTTGAACCTTCACTTTTTTTCACTTTTTTTTTTCTTTTAAAAAGAACATTTCATTCTAGAAACATTTAGTTGGCTTTAATTGACCCCTACTCCCACTTCTACTACCATGACCACTATTACCTCTAATACTACTACTACTACTAATAATAATAATAACAACAACAGTAATGATAACAATATCATCATTATCATCATAATCAATAAGTGTGTGTGTGTGTGTGATGCTGCACGTTTCCTTCACCTAGGAAGGTTAATATCCTGTGGTCAGGAACATATTGGTGGCCAGCATTTCACTGTAAAGAGGAATATCTAATCTTTATAATTTTGTAAATATTTTGCATATTTTGCCATTTATAAATCCGCAATGACACGCCCTTCCTAGTATTTATTGTTACTAGTAGCATATTGTCCCAATGAGAGTTTATCTTTTCTTTTAATTTCATCAGCTTCCATTTTGCCAGTGAGCAACTAACTCGCCTCCCTGTTTTCTTTTACAATGACGACATCCACAAACAGCTGCAGCAGGCCGTGCTCCTAGCAAAAAGAAGCCTATTCTATTGTCTGTTTTCCCTTTAACAAACATGAACATTTAAAGACTTTTGCCATAAGTATGATGTCAGCCACTATCATCAAAGAGGAATGGTGGGAGGCCACAGGCTGCCTCTTGCACCAAAGAATACTTAGTGTACAGCATTTCAGCCAGAATCAACACACAAACAATCCTTGGCAAAGTCCATGTGAAGCCTTTCGTGTTTCCTGCTCTAACCATTCATTTCTCAAAGGGGGGACTGAGCAAGATTTGAGACAAACGTCGCAGTATTTCCTTTAGATTTCCTGTCAGGGTTCACAGATTCAGATTTCCTTTGAGAATTCTGAATTAGAAAGTGCAGGGCAGGTGCAGTCACTTTGTGTGGCGAGAAGCACAAAGTTTCCCAAGTGTCCGATCATATCAGCTGCAGGAAGGTATGAGCAGTAACAGTTGTACAAGCCTGGATTCAAGGGCTGCTGTGAGCCAATTACCCATCCATTGTGCAGTGGCCTGAGATTCAGCAGGCATGGTGCTGGCACTGGATAAGAAGTAGCCCATCTGATGGGTTACTTGTTATCAGGACTCAAGATATTTGGAGACTACAAGCCCCCACCCACAAAATGAAAGTATGTCACTGGCTACCTCACTACATTGGTCTGGTCCCGTATGCAGTTAGGAAAAACAACCAGTGCAGGAGGATTCTAGATCTTTTGTCTAGAATGCATTTTCAGATATTTGTGCTAATATCCTTGCATTTCAGAAGAAGTCACATCCACAAGACCCTCCAAGCCCATTTTGACTGGACATAACTAAACTGACTTTACTTGTCACACAGGACTGAGAATACATTTTTACATTGCAAGGGGGTAACCACATATTAAATATTGGGGGAGGCATAATGAAAGGGAATGTTTTATATCTACAATTATTTGGGGAGACAAATATGACTGTTTTGAGCATGACCTCCCCGCCCGCCCCCACTGAGTACGCCTATGTTATATTGTAACCTGATCTGAGAATGTCATTATCAAGCTGTAGACCGGTAGCCTACTTTTTATTTTTGCTCTCTGTTCAGGTACAAGTCTCCATAATCCTTTACACTGTGTGGGATGGACACTACTGACAAAAAAAGTCAATGATGACAATGATTGCAAAGGACTTTATCTTACTGATCTCTAACCATGTTAATGCACTCCTGTAAGTGGCTTTGGATAAAAGCCAAATGATTAAATTGTAGATTGTAAATTGAATCTTGCCAATAGAATGTTGGCAAAACAATTAGCCAGTGAAGTTTACATTTTTCAAACTACATGCAAACAGCAAGACAACATTCATTCCGATTGCAGTCCTCTGTGATGACCTCATCTGAAGAGGGACAACGCATCACATTCACACTGGCTCTGTCACTGCTGAAGTTTGGATAGCACTGTCTTGTGAGGCTGCATTGAAAAGGCGACATAAAGAGATGCATCACATCAGCATTAGTTCAATACTTGTGTGCAAGACTTGTGTGCTGGCTCACTGATACGTTGACAGAGGCAATGTTTCCCACGTCTCCACGGGGAAATACTGCAGTTGTTATCTTTGCTGAGTTACAGAGCAAAGGCACAATGGTGTCCATCCAAGGTATGTCATCTGTGTAATAATAGCAGAATCATATCTACTAAAATTCCTTCGACAGTTAAGCACATGATGCTATTAGTGCACTAATTTGAGTTCATGCAAGTTCAGTTCCTCTTGAGGGTTGACATGGGTTTAAGAAAGCTGCTCTCTCTCTTTCTCTCTCACACACTCTGCATCCAAAAAAATAAAATAAATGAATGATTTTTGTAATGCCCTTCAAATAAAACAAACAGATACATTCATCAATTATACCTCTGGCAATAACCTGTACCCACAATAGACTCCCAGTGGGGAGCTGAAAAAAGCTCTCAGTGTGACTCAGCTCAGCAATATGGAGCAGTGGATAGAGCAGCAGTGTGGAGCAGCGGTCAGAGCAGCATCGTAGAACAGTGTTTAGAGCAGCAGTGTGTAGCAGTGTTCAGAGCAGCAGTGTTCTGAGCAGCAGATAGGGGATCAGCTGAACAATACCTTTGTGACAAAGACTGTGGCTTTTGTTTCTTTATTAAAAGTTAATTATTTCCCATTCAAGATAAAAACAGGGTACATCCACCAAAACAAACACTATCAAACATGGTCACAATGCATCTGAAAATGTCACAGAGACACCCCTCATCCCCACATCACAGCAATCTTATATCAAAGCCCTCCTCATCCGCCACACAAACTGCACCCTCAATACATAACATTCTACAAAACATTTCAACAAAGTTGGGTAAATTTATAGTAAGAATACTCAACCCTAAGTCACAGAGACAACCGCCCCTCAGCATGCTCACTAAATCAGCTAGGAGAGAGAGACAGAGAGATATCTGGTGTCACTCCTGGAGTCTATCGGTAATGAAACTGGAAGCTTATTCAGCAGATTTAGAAACTGTTTGATCTCGCTATCTGACTAATGGTGATAGAACTTGGCTTCATGAACAGGGGAGAGGTGAGGTGCATTCTTCGGCTTAATGTAGTGTACTGAGCATGCGGTATTGAGAGTGAACATGTTGATAACGATGAAACTATGACCAATGGCCATCATACAGAGGTCATCTACAATGGCATACTACTGGTGTCTAGAGCACAGTCTCTCTGGATGGAAGGCTAACCTCAATCTATAGTTGTTGTTGTACACATTTTTGCATGTATTGCATGTTTTTCAGACAAAAAAAGGCAAAATTGCATAGCAAACCCATATAATCATATGATTTCAGAAGAGAGGTCTCAAAGCCCGCTTCAGATTCCTCGTCTGTGGAAGCAACAACATGGTAATATCTACAGATACCACAACGATAAGCATGGTAATATTCACAGACGTCAAACCGTTATGCATGGTAAAATCTACAGATACTACAATGATAAGCATGGTAATATCTACAG
The DNA here is from genome assembly GCA_029706075.1 of Aldrovandia affinis. NCBI lineage: Eukaryota > Metazoa > Chordata > Actinopteri > Notacanthiformes > Halosauridae > Aldrovandia > Aldrovandia affinis. Next base: position 287,868 of record JAINUG010000026.1, on the reverse strand, counting down.
ATAACACACTGAGCGTGTTTATCTGTCTCCACTAAGCGTGGTCAAGTCTCCAGGTACTACACTGATATGCATGATGATGTTTTTGTGTAAAAAGGTAATAGTTAATAGTAAGTAAGTTCATAGTAAGTACAGACATTATATTGGGCCTGATTTTGATTTCGCATGTATTGAAGCAGTCTTACAGAGATGGTTTTCAGCATTATTTTATTACAAAGGTCAAATAACTAATAGGTTCAGGTGGGATCTTACCACAAAGGATAGTTTTGATAATACCTCCTAACCTCATACTATGGACCCACAGGTTCCTCAGAGGCAGACCCAAATCTGTTAGGGTCACGCACAATATGTCACCGACCACCGCCTATTGCTGTACACCCTTTACAAAATGAATATCAGAGCTCATTCCCCACCATCATTGCCTACTTCAAATACTTCCATAACACTGCCATTCTCCTACTCCGCTTGGAGAACAAATCACTGTCAGCCAAGCAGGACACCATCTGTCACTTCGCACAATGGTGCAAGGACGACTTTCTTCAACTCAATGTGACAAAAACCAAGGAATTACTCATCAGCCCCTTGATGATGGCCAGCTCGACTAACACCCCAACTATCAACAATGGGGAGGCCATAGAACAGGTGGATCACTTCAAATACCTCCCTTTGAATAACCTCGCCTTCAACAAATATGTTACGGAGACACAGAAACGCTGCTGCATACAAGGATTATTCATACCATGCAAACTGCACTCCCTGTCTGTAGAGTCCAACGTCCTCCACCTCCTGTACTGAATCAATCCCACCCACTCAAGCAGTACTTCATTATGCTCGCCTCCGGCCGTAGATACTGCTCCCTTTACTGTGGACAATATCACGTTTTAGCCAGAGCTTTTTGCCCCTAGACATCACCTCTCTGAACAGCTCACGGATTTGACCACTTACATTGCACTCCCTCCTCTCAGTACCTACTGGACATTCCACGACCTCATGACTGTGTGCTATACCCTCACTTCATTGTTGTCTGTAATAGGACGATGCATTTTGCATGTCTTGCTGCTCTGCACTGTGTCTGTTGCTGTCTGATGTCCTAGGTGTTATTTGTAATGTATGCAGTTGCAGCAATTCTATTCTAGATATTCTATTTTACTTTGTAATCAAAAGCACCCTAATCCAGACCTATTTATGATTTAAATTTAATATTTAATATTTTCATGGAATCATTCAATCATCCCTTCTTTAGTGCATATTAGGGCATGCCTGCTTAAGTTGTTTAAAATCATTGCTTGTATAATCTGTGTGAGATCCAGAAAGTAAAATAATGGTGAGAAAAGTTAATTAGCTGCAACAGATCACACCGTGTCATAGTTAATACAATAAATATACACCTCCGATTTAGCTGAATGATTCTTTTAAATAGTGGTCACTGTAATGTGACATATGTGTGATACAATGTGATATGCAATTAGAAAGGATGTCCATTAGGAAAGTGTCACAGATCAGTTGAGTAGCTCAAAGTGAGAGGGACAATCAGGTTTGGAAGGTTCCAGAAAGATAGAGTAACATAAAAGGCAAAGCAGAATTATAAAGTGCTGGTGCATTCCATAACTTACCAATATAATGCGTGTTGATGGGTGAATCGAAACATTGCTTCGGTGTCATCACTGTGTGAGCTCTCTCGTAGTAGAATCTGCCCCTATACACTTGCCTTGGACCAGTTCGCCCAAATCAAATCCTAATCTTAACCATTAGAAATACTCATTCAAGCGGCGGATGGCGTAGCGGTCTAAGTGTGGCACGCGCTGCCTGTCAGGGACGCGGTTCGAAACCCGCGACTCTACCAGACCGGCCCTGGTCGTCAGCCCCGATCGGAGGCGGCATTTGGCTGTCCGCCTCCGGGGGAGGGGGGAGGGTGAGCCGGCACGAGTCCGTCGAGGAGAAGGTAAAAGGCGTCCATGGAAGAATTTCCGTCTCGGAAGAGGCGGGAACAATCGGCCAGGAATGTGTGTCTCGCTCCCGGAGGACGGGCGGTGGACTCGTGGGGGTGGGGAATTGAAATAAATAGAGGGTATAATTGGCAACCAAATTGGGAGAAAAACTGAAAAAAATTAATAAATAAAAGAAATACTCATTAAAAACTGGCCCTGGACCAGTTTTGGTTACAATTAGCTTAAAAGATTTGTATATTTTTATATTTATATTTAACAAGATGGGATGCATAAGTAACAAATTGCTATTAGCCATTAACTGAAAAAAAGGGAGAAGCAGCTCAATGGAGAAGCATGATTATGCCATTATGCTAGCATACAAACAGTCTTACATCTCTTACAACAGTCACAGAACAAAAACAAATGGCCAGGTGCTGCTGTATTGTAAACCCAAAATATGGCTTAGAAATAGAATAATAAATATAACTATGTTTGTGATATACTGGTGTCTAAATAGCCCGAGTTTAATGTGATAAAGCACTTGGTTGCATGATTATTTCACAAAGTTTTCACAAGTTGTTTCCATGGAAACTAGATGACTGAGGACCAAAGTATTAACCTCTCTCCATTTCAGACCTGGGTACTGAAGTAAGTATTTGATTCTGCTTGGTTGTTCAGGGGTAAGAAATGTTAAATTGTCGATAAGTAGGTATCTGTGCAGTCTGATATTAAGCAGTTTGTCAAAAAGCTGCTTACAAAATCACTAATGTCAGCTTACGGTCTGTTTTAGCAGCTTGAAGAGTCAGTATCATATTTTTCTTGGTATCAGTTTACGTGAGGTTGGAACAGACACACATACCTGTAGGTGTATAACTATAAACAATGATCCAACTGTAGCAACCGCCTGAGATTTGAACCAGCAATTTTCTGGTTTCATGCCCAGTTCCTTAACGACTCCACCCTGTAAAACATTTATTGATGAGATGATCACTTTATCTGTGCATACGGAGATGTGTAAATACTTGGCAATCAGTTGGACAAATATTTAGCTTTTCTTGAGCATGAAAGGGACTCAGTTACTTGGCATTCCAGCTACTGTAAATCATTCCAGTAACACATTGCAATCAAAAAAAGCTGCTTAAAAATGAACTTTAAAAATCCCTAAAATGTCACTCAGCAAAGGTTTAAGATTGCACCCAGAGAAAGCACTTCCCCCAGCACAATGTTTTGGTGGATTTATCTTCGTTGCTCATTTTGCTTTTTAATCTCAGGTAAAGTGTAACTTTACAATCCAGTAAATCTAAATGTTATACAAAATAGCTGAAGCCGTCTTCATGACCAGATTAAAATCCTTAACTCAGAGTTTCAGCTTCTCCTCTGTGGGAGAAAGCCTGGTCAAACATAAAGTAGCCCTCAGAGTTGCTAAGGGAAACAGGGCCATAGGTAGGATATTGTGTTCAGTCAGTCATTATAATCTGAACATTTTCACGACATTACTGAAGGGGTTCCTTTGAACACTTCTCATTTGTGACAATTATACATATATACTTCATGTCCGGACAAATAAAATCAGATCGCCGCTTGGTCCATATATTATTTTTTTCTTCTGTGTTGTGTCTGTTCACACCCACATTCATGTGAACAGAATCTAAAGCTGGTGTTGGATATTTAAATGAGGCATGTGAGTTGCGCCAGGTGTTTACTTTTCAGGAATTTGTGTGAATTGCACAAGAGTCCAGTCAGATTAGTCAGGACACCGTGCCATATGTACTGTACCTTTTTCTCATTGACAGTTGAATGAATCATTCTGTCTTTGTTATTTGGTCCTTTTGTCATGCAAGAAAAGGCCCATCCTCTTGGTAAATATTTCTCCTCAGCAAGTCAAATGTTGGGATCAAACTCTTTGGTTGCCTATATGGGAACAGCAAGACAGATTTAGTGCTTACATGCCCAATTTAAAGTCTCTCTTTGGCCCCCCACCCACCATCAGCCTTTTCTGTTACAATGTTTAACACTTTACTCCCTGCAAGATAGCATCACTGTGTGTTTCTCATTACTCTCTCGCAGAATGAGAATGAAACCTTTTTTCCAATCAATCAATTTTATTTTTATATTATATATTTGTATAACTTCACACCAAGGTTTCTCAGGGTGCTGAACAGTTCAAATCAAACAGATCATACTGCACACTGGTTCTGAATAAACTTGAAAGAGATGATCATGCTGCTGAATTGGCTTGATCTAAAGCCAGTCAGTTAGCCAGCATATAGACATTTACCTTTACATTTATTCAACTGAGAGATGCTTTTGTCCAAAACCACTTCCACAAAAACAAGCAACACCAGACTAGGCAGTAACACTATGGATATTTAGTGCACAGCTGATCAGACTCAGGTGCTACGTGAATTAAATGAAATATAAAGTGCACAAATACTTTACACAATGCTCTTAGTACTAATTGGAATCCACCAAGTTACCAGTTGGCGGGGCATACCCTAAAGGCATACCTATACAACACAGAGAGCATGGTCCATTTTAGTTTCCCAGAGAAATTATCATAATGGCCACAGACTCTCAGTCCTTACAAACATTAGCCCTCTGAACTCATGTAAACACAAATAATTCAGATACAACTTCACACAGCAATAAAGCTCCAAACTACTTCTGCCTCTCCTTCATTATCTTGCTGATTACATCATCATAAATGCTACAGCCCCCCTATTGGTCTATATCCACTTATATCAATAACAACATCTGTTCAATAGCCATTTGCAATACACACTGGCAAAAAGGAAAATAAATTACATACAGAACACATAAGAATATGTACATGTGATGCTATTTCAACCAATATAACATGTTTTTTTTTAAACTTAATGGATGCCATCTTTCCTTTTTATGAAGCTAGTTCTCTCGCTGACAAATAATTACCAACATATGAATACTAATGTTTTTGAGAAATTCTGCAGCCAGAAAAAATGAATTTCTAAAATGTCTCATTTCATATGTAAACTCTGCATCATATTTTTTCATTATTCAAATAACTAGCATGAGTAGGTAGGCCATAAAACCCCATACTAATCTATACTCTTAAACCAAAAATACATTTGTGTAACCAGCTAGAAAGCCACATCTGCCACTTCATTTACACAGAGTTCTGGATACCTAGCCAAACAGCGTTCCATAAAAAATTCCAGGCAATTTACTTAAAATAAATAATAATGACTGAGGTATAACTAGCTTGCTAGCCAGTGATGTATTGTCATCATTAACCTTCACTGAATGGCTGTACCTAGCTCTAGCTGGCTTAAACATGAGCACAGAGCACAGTCTTTTAAACATGAAGTGCATGAGACATTGCTCCACTCTCTCACACACACAGTGTTTTAAGACAAGTAACATCTGTTTATCAAAACTATTTAAAGGGAGGGAGAGAGGGAGGAGAGGAGAGAGAGGAGTGGATAAAATGCTTGCATGGCTAATGTTTACTTGAACACAGACAACTATAACTCACCCATAGCCTTGTGCTTCCTTACTATACACACACACACACACACACACACACACACACACACACATTCACACCTACAAACACATTAGCAGAACCTATGGGCTGGTCTGTAAAGTTAAAGTAAATTAAAAGGAGCTGTAAGCACTGTTAGAAGTGCATATTTGTATTTACTAGAGATAAAGCATATTGACCATTGACTGCGTAATACCAAGTAACAGGTTTTAATATGATGCATTGAAAGCCTTTATAGGGCTTTTTCATTTGGCGTATACAGAGCCTGTTTGTCCTGATACCAGACAGTTGTGGTCTTCTGTCCTTAGGCGAGTCACACAACTTTGGTTCTGCAATATCTCAATTTTAAGGTGAAATCGTTTTCGTTTTTTATTTGCTGATTTTGCGGCATGTCAGACAGTAGTTGGCAGATGTGCTGCCATAGGTGCCAGCATCCCAAACAACACTGCTGTTTGATCATTCAAGCACATGCCATCTAAAACTGAATTGTCTCCTAGTATAGTACATTGCACAGTAGCAACGCACAGAAATGGCCATTTGATTTAGCATACAGGCTATATAGAGATAAAGTTCTGAGAACGAGACTCCCTTAAAGTTCAGATCCCCTGGCAATGTGCTCCCAAAGTCCCTATCTCCAAAGAGACAGCGTGCATTCCATGGCATGAAATTAAAGGTCTTTTCTCCTCAACAGTAATCGGGGCTCCAAGCCCACAACTCACAGTCTCACGGTCCTCTCCTCTGAGGAATCTGGCATTTTAAATCACACAAAAACCAGCCCTGGATCCTGAGGGACACTTCAGAATGGAGAAGAATAAGAGGGAAAATAAAACACAAGAACATCACACATGGTGCAATATTAAGAAATACTCTATTCCAATTACAGAAAATCCACTGATGCTGCACTCTCATCATGTTTCATTCTGTCTCTGTTTTTCCTTATGTTCTTCAGCTTTTCAACCATCCACCTGTTTCTGTACTGTATGGAATGGCATTGTCTCACAAACATAATATACAAAAACACACAATACTGTTTCATAATGTAAGGTTCCACTATAAAATGAAGCACACTTTTGTGTAGTATAAAGGACAGATCAAATAAATCTGTAACACTGTGCAAATTGTTAACGGCATGGCTCTGACTGAACTGCGAAGAGGGTGAACAAACACTCAAATATACACAAAGACCCACACCTGCGCACACATCTCCCCGTAAATCACTCTCACAATTTATGCTCTCTTGTTTAGTTATGAATATGGCAGTGGGGAACACACTCAGCTTCATCACTCTTTGAGTAAGCAGTGGCAGAAATCTGTTGTGAAAATGGGAAGCATGGGCGGAGAGCCTTCAACTCTTGAGATCTGACCATATGCTTTGGTGCATTTGGTGGTCTTGTGACACAAGAGTTTAATTATGGATGAGGAGCTCGGGGACTACATCTCACTGTTGTTGACATTACAAGGCAAGCAAGCAAAAAGAAAAAACAGTGATGGAAAAATTTAATAAGAAATGTGTGGATCAGTGTTGCATCACTGTAATGCCACTTAACCACTGAATGTAATACAGAATCACAATGGCTTTTGTCTTCAAATTGTACTGTATTGGATGTGTAGTTACATGTAAAAGGAAGAAAAATAATGAGTGAAAGCATTAGATACTCTAAAAATGGCTCAGGAGAAAAGTTCATGACAAAGCAACTAAGTGGTAAAATACAATACTTATCCGTATTTTGTCCCAGAGTACTACTTTTTTAACATAGAAACCTTTAAAAACTAACAGGTAGGCCACGAGTCTAGGCTTGACACAATCCAGCATCAAATGTGCTGGAGACTGGTGGAATCTGGTGAGAAACTTAGTATCCTCATCAGTAAGAGCCAAAGCCTGTATGTATATGAAGTTCTAAGACGTTTGTGTCTGTGCAACCATCTTAGGGGTGCCAAATGTAAAGAAAAACTGGTTCTGTGTGGCTCAGTAGGTAGAGCATGGCATTAGCAATCCCCTCCCTCTTAGTTTGCTGCCGTAGCCCTGTGACCGGCAGTGACAATGGCGAAGCGCTGCCTCCTCCGAGACAGCACTCGTCGTGCTGTCGACTGTAATTCCCGCACCCCAGAACCACTCCTGTGCACAGTGAACTGTGTCGGCTTCCCTCCCCCCTCCCTGGGGCGGACAGCCAATTGCCGCCCCGGTGGCACTCCCGGCCAGAGCCGACTCTGGCGCGATGGGGAATCGAACCCTGGTCGCCGTGGCCAGCGTCGGACGCTTAAACCACTAGACCACGCGGGAGGCCGGTTTTTACACTTTTACGTTAAGAGGGCAGCTCCTGTGTACATACCATATACCTACAGTACCATAAACCTAACTCTCTCTGTGCCTGGTTAAATTACTGCCGAGACAGGGACACCAAGTCATTGCAATTACAAGTCTGCTTAGCTTCTTAGAACACAGACTAACTTCTGTACAAACATGAACAAATTTGACTCAGTAGCGCAGAGCAATGGATCAGGCAATCGATCAGTGACCAAAGTTATATTTAGTCTGTCAGTTAATTCCCCCCAAAATTAAAAGACTCAGATTAAATCTGAGGACAGATGCATGACAAAAGTGCAGCGTTTTACTTTACATTTGACACCCTATAAGCATCAGTATGTGGATCTACTGTATGTACAGTACTGTATGAGAAACTGAACCCATCCATCAGTACCTGTGGCAGTACGATAATGATAATGATAATGGATTGCATTTATATAGTGCTTTTCATCTCATGATTTCAAAGCGCTTTACAGTGAAGGGGGGAAACTCACCTCAACCACCAACAATGTGTAGCGCCCACCTGGGTGAGGCATGGCAGCCATTTTACACCAGTATGCTCACCACACATCAGCTGATGGAGAGGGAGGGAATTATTGAGTCAATTCAACTGGAGGATGATTAGGCGGCAGAATGAGAGCCATGTTGGGAATTTTGCCAGGACACCAGGGATCCCCCTACTCTTTGCGATAAGCTTATGGGTTCTTTAATGACAACAGTGAGTCAGGACCTCATCTGAAAGATACAGTCTCCTACAGCACAGTGTCCCCATCACTTCACTGGAGCATTGGGCTTTTGTTTGATCAGAATGAAGACCGTCCCCGTACTGGCCCACCAACAGCACTTCCAGCAGCAACTTCACTTTCCCAGGTGATCTCCCATCCAAGTGCCCTAACCAAGCAAGCCCACATCTGTTTAGCTTCAGCCATTTGGCAGGAGCAGAGTACATGGTGGTATGGCTTCTAGCGGACATATACATCCCTAATCCATCACTAAGTGATTCTGTGTGCTGTTTGTGAATGTGTTCATTTCATATCAATATATGTGTGAGTGCTGAGTGCTGTGGGCTTCACTCAGGCAGAGGCAGTTAAGCCTCTGTGCTCAGCTCCAAATGGGATCACTCCCTGAGGACCCCTGAGTGGATCAGAGACTAATCCCCGTGGATCTCTGGGAGTAATCACAGAGAACTTCATGCCGCCTCACATCAAAGAGCAGAGATGCTTTAGCCAAATCTTCTCGCCGCTGACACCTCTCACCTTTGATATTGTGACTGATACTTCAACACATACTGCAATTGTGACACAATGTGCGTGTATGTGTGTGTGGGGGAGGCACATGAGTGCATCCATGATGCTTTGACAACATTTTTGTATGCCCATTTTTTCCCTTTATTCCCCCATTTGAAATTCCCAACCGCTATTGTAAACCCATCCCATTACTGCAAAATTCGACATTTATTGGGAAGGGCACCACAGACTGGCACATCCTATCCTACAAACAGACACTGCTTTATTCACTCTGCTGTGCACCATCTGAGTTAGGCAGCAATTGTGCTGGAAGACTGCAGATACTGCACAGCTGATGCAGGTAGACCGCCGGCACCTGATCGACCTGAGAAGTCCCTATTGCCCGACAGGGCTGGGAATATCCTGCTGAATAAAACCATCCTTTCTTTTTCTGAATGATGCTATGGCCAATTAAGCAGCGCCCTCATGGGACCAGCCACATTTGACACTGGCACGGCTGGGATTAATGATCATTTTGGAGTTTGGGGAGCAGCCTTGTACTGAGAACCAGTGTCCATGTGCCATGCAAGAGCACATGTGCACCTCTGCTTTGCACACCAGTTTAGTAGCAGCTGAGGGACACAGCACTGCCTGCTGGGCCTTGGAGCACTATGTTCTATTAATCCTAATGAATAACTTAGATTGACAAATTCCGCTTTCGCTCTCTGGGTTTGAGCACTTAATTATTCAATGATGCTTATGGAATTCATATGGTTTTAGCCCTTGGGTATCAGGACACCACACACTGAATCTAAAATAATGTTTCTCATGTGAGCCAAAGGTTTTCCCAGGCATTTACCCATCAGCGAATGACGCTCAAAGAAAATGCTCATTTATTACATGTAAATCTGTATTTATTGAAGAGTCAATGTTGTGCCAACAACACTTTGAGTGATGCAACACTGATGATGTCACACGAGGAGATGTTCAAGAGGGAGGGAGAGAAGAAGAAAGCAGTGGAGTCATTTTAAAATTAGATCTCATCTCCATCTGCTCTTGGATTACATTCATCTTGGATAATAACTAGCTAGCATAACTATGTAACTAAATATCTTAGCTTCAAATTGAAAAGCCACCCCAAAAAAAAGACAGTAGAAATTTATTTCCAATGGAAAAAAAACATATGGCTGGTAACATCACTATGACTTGTTCTTGATCATAGCAGCAATGTATGATATAAATCACGCTGTGCAGGAAGTTCACAAAGACTCATGTCTTATCTGGGCTACATCGCAGTGATCACCTGGACCTGCCAATTTTCCCTCCACAACATCCAGAGGATCCGACCGTTCCTCACCCAAGAGGCCACACAACTCCTGGTCCAGGCCCTGGTGATCTCGCATCTGGACTACTGCAATTCCTTGCTGGCAGGCCTACCGGCCTGTGCCATCAAGCCATTGCAACTAGTCCAGAATGCTGCCGCACGTCTGGTGTTCAATCAACCAAAGTTCAGCCACATCATCCCTCTACTCTCATCTCTCTGCGTCAAATCACTGGTGCTTGCTTTTCAGGCGGCTAGAGGAACTGCTCCCCCTTACCTCCAGACACTCATCACAGCCTACACCCCAGCCAGACCCCTCCACTCCACCTCCTCTGGCAAACTGACTGTCCCATCCCTCCGGGCGCCCAGCAGGCGCTCCTCGTGGTCTCGCCTCTTCTCTGTCCTGACCGCTCGGTGGTGGAACAACCTTCCGCAATCGGTCAGGACCGCGGAATCACTTGCAATCTTCCGCAAGAGACTGAAAACCCACCTTTCAGACTCCACTACCACTGAATTCTGTGCATCTACCCAATTGTCATCACCACTGCCTACTTGCTCAACACTTCTTGTATATGTATCCCTGCCTTCTCATTTAATAAAAAAAAAAAAAAAAAAAAAGACTAACCTTTTCCTTCCCAGTGTTACAGGTATGGTATGCAGCTGCCTACAATGATGTCTATCGCTGTATTACTGCACTGATCTTGTGCGCAAAGTATGATTGTTCCTACCATGTATTAATGCACCTCTTATAAGTCGCTCTGGATAAGAGCGTCTGCTAAATGCTTAAAATTTAAAAATTTAAAATGCATCTGAGTCCCGAAGTCTGCTGTAGATGATGCAGGGTCATTCCCTTAAGTCATATTGAGGGTTATGGGTGGATGTGACACACTTCTGTTGCCTTGTTTGTGGGTTTGACTGGCACTTAAAATGTCAAAGATGTTAGAATTACACCTGAGTATCAAAAAGGATTCCCCCCGGTGAGGGTGTAGCTAATGCTGGCTTGATATTCAGCCATACTGTGTTCTCCCAAAGCAAGTCCAACCAACCTTTCTCATCCGCAAAGTTTAAAGAAGTAACATTTCATTTTTCAGCTTCAAGGGAATAATTATACAGTATTTGTAACCGGCACTCCTCTAATGTTGTTTGTTTTTCATTTTGATGGCAAGGCCACACCTTTGAAAATGATTCCCTTCCCTTGAGGAAAAATAAAATATGGATGATTTCAACTATCATCCCTTTGACAACGTCATAAAACAGACAATGATGTAAGTAAGGAAACTGATTTAGTCTTTGTGCTTTAGATTTGTGTGAAGACGCCTTTCCCTCCCCCCCCCTTTCAGTTACATAAATAGGTTTCATTTTCACTGAAAAAAAGACCTAATTCTATTCTATGAAGCCAAGACTCCACTTTTTATTCATCTTGAGCAATTACAGTATTGAATTTCTGTCACTTTCAGAAATATTCCATTGTCTGACTAACAACAAGTTCTCAGTGTTTGGTATTTCAGGGATTTTGCTTTGTTTGATTAAATTATTGAAGTGGATTTGTTTGTATTCAACATTTTAAACAGCATGGTTTGGTTTAACTTTTTTGGACTGTGGACTTTTTGGACTTAAACGTTGTTCATGTTCATTGGTTCAGCAGATGAGTGTGTTTGTCTGTTTGTGCCGCCAAATGATTTCTTAAGCAGTTCAGTGCAGATAAATAAGAAAGTCTTCAGCCACTTTCAACCAGGGCTGCATGTAATGGTAAAGTTTTTTTTGTATGCGCCAGAGCCATTGTTTATTATGTTTCTTGTTCTTCTACAGGAACCTCTCTGGCTGAATGAAATAGCAAAGAAAATGTATTATTTGTCTAAGGTGTGGAACAGCCATTTCGTCAACAAAAAAAGCTTTTCATCCATCATCAGTAAACAAGAAAGTGTATATATATACACACACACACACACACACTGCAGTTTTACCATCCCCAGGCATGCAGTGGTATACTACATATTAACATTATTCTGTTTTTAATGTACAAAGTAAGTATTGGTCCAACTTTACATTAAGTGGCCCAAATACCTGACTAATTACACTGCAACTACATAAAGAGGTACAGTGTAACTACTATGCATGTACTCTTTGTTACATTGTACTTAAAAATGCACAAACCTGTTTGCAGATGTATTTGAAGTGTTGATTTTTACTGCAGTCAAAATGAGGTCCGCAAAGTCCCATTCAGTGCTAGCCAGCCAATTCATTCTCATTCTTTGTATCAACATGATACCAATCATGGTATGGCCATCAAACATGCAATGTCCAACATTCAAATGGTGAAATACAGGTTTTACCATTTTAAGTACAATGTAACAATGTGCATAGAGTAGTTACACTGGACCAACTTCTGTAGTTAGAGTGTAATTACACAGATATTACTGCCACTTCATGTAAATGGGGACTGAATCATTTCCCAGTGTGGCAAAGCCTGAATTGTTATTATTATCACCATCATTATTACTTATACAAGAATTATTCAGGATAGGTCTTCAATAAATCATTTTGTTCCCCAATCAAACAAATAGCAGTGACAGCTACACAGGCAATGCATGAATAACTTATGAGACGACATACGGTACTAATGCACTGGGATTTTCCAGTATATCGTCATTTCTGCGACTGTGAGAGATCACTGGGGATACGTATGGCAAACATATCGTCAAGGCAACCGGCTGTCCTTAGGAATACTCTTTGAAGCTTGGTCAAGAGATCTGTGATGAGGCATATCAATCTATCAGAATTTCTTTCTTTTTTTTTCTCCAAAATTCAAATATAGATAGACTCCTAAAGAAAAATGTTTTGTGTAGTAACCGTGTTCTTCCAGTTCAGATTAAAAAAGACACCACCAACTCCATTAGGCAATTAGGATAATTTGCACAAAGCAGCGGTTGTTTCACCCAGGGCACATCAGCAGAAGAATGTGGTCTGTGCTATGTGTGGTTCGTTGAAAGCCTGAGCCCTTGCAAAGTTCTGTAATGGGTGATATTATTATTTATTTTATAGAACAATAAGGTCAGCTTCTCAAAAGCTTCACTGCAAATAATAATAATATTACTCTCATAGCTAATAGTGCATATTGATAAAGAAAAACAATAACTCTTATAACAGATCATATCGTCATTGCTGTAAAACCAAAAGCTAAATACTTCACATTGGAAGAAACAAAGAATGCTACCCATTCCCAATGTTTCAAGAGAGGCTGTAAAGTGTCTAAGTCAAGAGGCTAGTGCACCATGTGGCTGATCCTGAGCAGTGAGAGAAAGTGGGACGTGTGACATTCTGTCACTTGATATTCACGTGACTGGTCTCCTAGCAACCACTGCTGCTGTAAAAGCAAACAAGTCTAACGGTAATCCATCTAACTTTCTGTCTTATCAATCAAATCACCAATTTATGTCTCTGTATAATTATTGTGTCTTCGGCATATCAAATTATGTATATAAGGGAGATGTATATTTGTAATATAAAAATAAAAATAGTTACTTTTAGAGGTTTTCATATTTTCCAACACATTTTCCACAACCTTGATCCAAGGACTTCTCCAGACTGATATTGAAGGGATTGCGGAGTTATAGATTTATTTTTTTACCATCGATATGCTTTTTGTCTTGTTAGTACAGAAACATGACACTGTCACTGTTTCTGACATGTTTACCAAGATGATCACTTCATTAAACTCAATTAGTGGCTGTCACCAAGCTTTTTCCCCAGATGGATATCCCTGAACCAATTAGTTCTTCACAGATTATTTATTTTTGAACACAGATGCTCACAACCCCCCCCACCCCCCCACCCCTCGGAATTCAGGAAATTTGTTGTCACTCAGCACATACATAAGTGATGAATTAAAACAAAAAATTCATCAATTCTCCAGGCCACCCCTGAGCTCCTGTATGTATTCCTCTATAGGAGGCCCTCTATAAGAAAGGACAGAACAGACTGTACTTCCTTAGGAGGCTCAGGTCCTTCGATGTGTGCAGCAGGCTGCTGAGGATGTTCTACCAGTCTGTGGTAGCTAGTGCACTGTTCTTTGCCGTGGCCTGCTGGGGTAGCAGCGCCAAGGCTGGGGAGACCGACAAACTCAACAAGCTGGTGAGGAAGGCTAGCTCTGTTGTTGGCCAAAAACTGGACAGCCTGGAGGCAGTGGTGGAGAGGAGGATGAGAGACAAACTGTTGAACATCCTGAATAACCCCTCCCACCCCCTCTATGATGAGCTGAGACAGATGGAGAGCACCTTCAGCCACAGGCTCATCCAATTCACATGCAGAACGGAGCGGTTCAAGCGCTCCTTTGTACCAGCAGCCATCAAACTGTATAACAATGAACATTGAACACTGAACACTCTCACTCTCTACTGCTGTACCTACCTACATTCTCTGCACATCTCACTGCTGCCCGATTCCTACTTGATCTCAGATCTCATATCTGTTTTTCTTAGTACTTCAGTACACTGGTATGCGCTGTCTATCTGGTGGATTTGCACTACCTCCAGTATGATCGCTGCTAGGTTGTTTTTGCTATTTTTTTTATTTTTTAATTCTTGTATTTAGCATCTGGTATTCCAATATACTATGATGTTCTGTATGTCTGTATAGCTGCTAGGTTTTTACTCTGGTTTTAAATATATTTATCTTGTATTTATTATGTCCTGTATGTCTTGTGTGTTCTTTCACTCCTGTACCAGTGCTGCTGTGACAAACCAAATTTCCCCCCCCCGGGATTAATAAAGGCTATTCTATTCATATAGAGCAGGGGTGTCCAATCCTATCCAAAAAGGGCCAGTGTGGGTGTAGATTTTTGTTCTAGCCCAGTACTAAAACATCTTATTCAACTAATTAAGGTCTTGATTAAACACCATGATTCATTGATTAGTTGAATCAGGCGTTTTCGTGCTGGGCTAGAGCAAAAGCCTGCACCCACACTGGCCCTTTTTGGATAAGATTGGACACCCCTGATATAGAGCCTAATTTGTTTACTTGATCCTCCTCCCAGGAGGTGGCGCTCATGTCAACACTGAGCATGTGTCTATGTTTGAGTCATGCCTAGTTTTTCAGGGTTTTCCTCTTCTCTTTTCCAAATCATCTCTAGGTCTTGCCCCTGGTTGTCCCTTGCAGTGCCACTCTGGATGAAGTCAGAGGGGCTATGTCATACATGGCATACCGCCTGATGAATCATGAGGAGATCACCATGACCGTGCTGCTGTATCTCATCACCCAGCTGAAGAGGACGACACAGGTAATACGGGGGCAGGAGGTGCAATCTGCTCCCTGTCTCTCTCATGCTGCTCCTGCTGCTGTTGTTAAAATGGCAGCCTGTGCTGTGTGGCCCTGTCGATGTCACACCCGCCACACACACGGGCATGCACTGGGAGCAGGCCGGTCAGTGTTGAGCTCTCACCACTCAGCTCGTGGAGACATACCGTATGTGATGAACGGCACAAGGCTCTCAGGAGACCAGAGACAGCAGAGGATATCAGACACTGTGGCGCTCACAAAGAAGAGAGAGAGAGAGAGAAAGAGTCACATTAATCTGTGTTTAATCCTGTTGTGGTGAGCATCTGAGGTAAACACCTGAGTAGAAAGCCAGCCAGCGGTGATTCTCCAAGGTAAAACGGGGTGATGTACTGTACTGTAAGAAGAAAAGTCAGAAGTGTAAGCTTTAACAGGCTTATACTGATGGCGAGAGCTTAGATTCAGCCTGCTTTTCAAACCTTTCATTTAGAAAGTTAATAAAAACAACCTTGCATTCCTCAGCATAGGTCATAATGGATATTTTCAGCCTTCAAGTCATGATTAGTGTGATGTGTGATTGCATAAAAAGTCAACCAAAGGAATCAGCTGCATCCCCAGCTCAGCTGCCCTTACAGCACAATGAACAGATGTTTCACCATTACATACTGTAATTATTTTTGTGTACATCCTTATGTAAGCTCCCCTGCCAGGATGTTTACATCTTGCGCATTCTATAAGTAGCTGATGCTAAGCATGTATTCCAAGTGTGTACAAAGGCAATGTCCCATCTGTGATTTAAAAACAACATCCTCAGGTGCACAGTCCGGTGGCCTAACCACTACTCCGCATTGCTACTGTGCCATGTAAGTCCAACGGGAAAGCATGAACACTGTCTTAACTGGTCTTTATCTCGCTGTTTGTACATGGGCCTGGGGATATACATTCAGTAGGGTTTGATGTTTTGAGAAGGATGCATCAGACATCTTATCACCTGGGGCTCCCAGGTTGCAGTGCACATCTAGTTAAAGCGCTAGCTCCCAGGGCAACAATGCACCCCAATGTCCGCAGTCGAATCCTGACTGTGCCAGTGCCAACTGTGGCCAGAAGTACAATAGGTCACTCAGGAAGGGAGGCGTTGCAGTCGATAGGGTATTTCCTGCCTCATTGCACAATAGTGACTCTTCTGGTCAATTGGGCACTTGCGGTAGCTGGGTCTGTCTGCGGTAGCTATGTATACAGTCCTCTGGCGCAATAACTGCCCAGATTAGCTGGTGGATTGTGGAAAGTGAAAAGCAGCCAAAGCTGACTGTACATACTTTAAAGCCATGTCTGCTGGTGTGTGCCCTCCAAATTGACGGAGTACATTGAAGTGATAGGACAGGCCTACAGTTATAATTGAGCATATACAATTGGGGAGTATAGAAAAAGGTGAGAAAAACATCTTATGTCTTGACCTTTATCTTTCTTGAAAAATAAAAATAGGAAAAACCTATCATTTGATAGAAGGAGCATTTGGATCAATATTCAGATTTCAGCCTTAACATGTTGTGTTGGTTTGTTAAAATTAGGAGTGCTTTTTTCTTTCTAAGAATCAATTTTGTATGATGAGCACATCACTGATTTAGGATGTGCAATCATTTACCTTTGGTCGTTAGCTCAGAATACCACATAAAACTGAGTGATCAAACTTCCCTGAAGCTGTCAAACTGTTAATGGATCTTTAGATCTTTAGATGAGACAGACTTGCACCACTTGCTGTTTCAATGAGCAGCTCCTCTCCACCTCAACTCTGTGTGAGGAGTACTGGACTGGGCTGCTGGGGTGCTCAAAAGTCCACACACACAGAGTGACTGCCATTCACAGTATTTTGTAGTCTGAGACACGGGAGACTGGCTTGAGTAACCTGATCTGTATCGTATACAAGGCCTTTCTCCATCAGATTTCCTTCATCTGAGCCCAAACATCCTTTCCCTACAAGGCCACTCCCATCATCACAAGCACTTATATTTCCTGTTTTGACTTTCATTGTGCTCTCAGTTGTACTTTTGCTAGTTTGATCCTACAGTATCTATGCTGAATCTTGAAAGTGGCTTGTCAGCTACAAGAAATGAGGCTACAAGACCCATCACTCTGTCTTCATTTTTGTTCTAACTTTGAAAAGTTCCACTTACAGCTTACAATTTCCAGCAATGACTGCTCACTGTCACCAAATGCATGAATATTCATATGCTGGCTGTTCCAATGGTTTATACATACCAACAGGGATTAGAAGAAGACCCAAACAATTAATGATAACTACTAAGGAATATTCATAAGAACCTGTGCTCATGGGAATCGTTATGGTTCAGTAATGCTGGGAGAACAGCATGGAAAGTCTGATATCTGGCTAATGCATGCAACTCCAGGCACTTACCTGGATTATTGGGGGATTCTACATACGGGCAGGACTGGGGTATGACTGGGGTATGACATAAAAAAGGCTGTGGCAAGATTTGCCTCTACCTCGACTTTAAGGTCCAGTCACCATATGGTTTGATCGCCTGCTGATTAAAATCTCCATACTGATATCAATGCCTCTTTAATGTCTGACACTACTAGTACACCCTGGGTCACAAACTCAAACATTTGTTCAATCAAAAGTAAAAGGCTTTTTCTCTTTTTCATAGACAGCAAGCCCTTGGTTTACCATCTGATTAAATTAGCTGAAAAGGAATGATAGCTTTTGACTTCGGCTTCAGGATTTCCGAAGTCCTTTTCATTAGCTGGCTAAACTACTCTATAAATTATCCTAGACCCATTGCTTGGACATCTACAGTAATAAAAAGCACTATCATACTGTACCTCCTACAGGGTCCAAAATATCAGCTACATCCCTCCTAGTTTATATACAAGGCAGAACAAGGCACTGGAGAGTCTGTAACATTTTTCAAATTACATCTATAAATACATTGACCAACCAAAGCCAAGGCAAATATTTTATGTGTAGCCTCCATTGACGTTTAATACCATTAAGATTCATCTTACGATGCACAGACTCATGGACATGGGGAGGTATCAGCTGCATAATTCGATGCATGGACTGTTTCCTGGGTAATTGGATCCAGTTTGTTAAAGTTCATTCTGAACATTTAGCCTCCACAGATGCAGGGACAACCCGAGGCAGTGTGATCTCCTCAGTTCTCCTCAATGGTATTTATAAACAACCACGGGAACAATTCATCAAACGTCTCTATAATATGGTTCACCAATTGCAATTGAGGGGGTAGGCTTAATAATAGATCATGAGGATGACTATAAACTGCCCTGGAGCCCCAACACCCAGGCCATGTATAATTAAGGTGGCTGTGGAAGTTGCGACAGTTCAGTGTCTACCAGACAATCATGTGCTTATTCTACAAAACATTATTGGATAGCGTCTTAACTTTTTGCTACCATAAATGGTATGATGACTAGTTTGGTAAATGTAGTAAGATTATCAAAATAATATGTCCAGTAAAATCATTGTGGTCATATGTCAAACTGAGTAAAGGTTCACTGTGGTTAATAAAGTATCCTAACATAGATTTACTTTTCAGCAAGAATAGAGCATGGAAATCCGTGGCTTTGTTCTAGCATGCATTTCTGCCTTAACCAGACCTGTTAGCTGCCACACAATATTGCTTTTAAACCAAGCCTATAAAACGATTTAAGCATTATGTCCCTGTCTGTGTATGTATTATAATATTGGTTCCTGTTATGTGTCCCGTTCCTTTTGCACATGTATTTTTTTAAATATAGCATTCCAAGGTGTCTTGAATTGATAAAAAATATCCTTACAAATGATAGTCTTATTAACCTGCCACACTGAAAGCTATAAATCAAAGACCATATTTTCAGAGTGGTTAACAAGAATATGACACAGCTCCCTTAACAAGGTGTAATGAAACGTAATTGTTTGATGTTGTTAACTTTCAAATGGGATTAAACTTTGTGCATCCAAGCAAGCCTATTAAATCCCAAGATATATACACTATGTCAGCACGTCAACGAAAAAGATTTTCAGTGGACAGTTTTTGACATAATCAGGGAGACTTAGGCGGTTTCCAAGGACATGATATCTTTACCTTACTACATGCAGGCAGGAGTCTTCCGACCGGATAAAGGGGAGGGAATCATGTATCCTCAGCCTTCTGAACTCAACCTTCAGCAAAGGGAGTTTTGCTCTTTTTAGTTCACTGATTTACACTGTGGGGTAAACATCCTGTAGGTTGTATTTCTCCCAGATAGAAGCAGGTGCAGTTTTATCAGTTTTCCTTTCACATTCCCATCTGAACAGAGGCCTGTTTCTTAATCATATGACTTCCTCTATCTCAGGAAAAAATAATAAATCCTTGAAATGATATCATAAATGATTGGCTGTTCGTCCCATACGCAATCATATCAGACACAGACTCCCGCTGCTTGCCACTCTATGCGTTTTGGACTAGATTTAGCAGTTGCATCTACAGTACACCACTCACTTACACCCTGTTCATGTAAAGCCACTTAGTAACCTCCCATTGCACTCACACCACTCAGTAAAACCCATCTGCACCTACACCACTCAGTAACACCCCACTGTACCTACATCGTTCAACAACACCCCCCTGCACCTCTTTTGCTTTTACTTTACATAATGTACAATACATAACACTGGTTAATCTTTCTCCCACATTTATGTTAAAAATATTCAGGCAACTAGATGAACACAGACATTCATATTCTTCATAAACCTCACTTGTTTTCCTAAAATTAGATAACGCTTGCGCACAGATGGAGTTAATCTATTTCTGCCAGATTTCTGTTCTACCTCCAGGTGAATGTGGAGAAAGATGGAAGTGTGCAGAAAGAGGTCAGGTGTAGGCTGCAGCCTTTGGAACAGAAAGCTGTGCTGTACAATCAACAGGCCTGCTGCGTAACCCTCCTGTCCAGTCTGGTTTCTGCTGGACAAGGACATCAATGTTATAATGACGGTCTCGATAGTAACAGATCCCATCAATAGGAGGAGGATATCGCTTTCTGCTTTATTATTATTATTATTATTATTATCATTATTATTATTATTATTATTATTATTATTATTATTATTATTATTATAAGCATACTGTCCCGGGATAACGGATAATAAGCATTAAACTGTTATTTGTACAGATAATTCGATTTTTTATCATTATCATTTTAGCAGTTGTTGGCAGTGGTAGAAAAAGTTATACATTCCACCACAGGCTCACGGGCAAGTGAGTTGAAAAATGCGATCAGCCATGTTCTTCAAAAGATTCCAGCAATATTTCAGAAACATCTTCATTGAAAAAACTGTACTGGGATATCATGTTCTTTCGGAACTTTGGTCAAATATTCATCACCTGCATTTATTGCTCTCACTTCTTGTGTAGAAGTATGGATATACTGACTATGGAATCCGATCCATCCATAGTCAATATATCTGTTTTTTCTTGTGAAAGGGGCTGTGTGTTACAAAGAGCTCATGCCCATTGCGCATTGTGGGAGATTGTGGTTTGAGTAAGCTGAACAGGAAGTGGCAGAGAACAATTGACAGAGAACAACCAGCAATTTACTGAAAATCTTCTGTGCAGCCAGATCCACTTGCTTCCCCTCCACAAGAGACACTGACCCACTGCATCCACAGATCTCGCTCTTGTCCAAGGAGCTGTCCTAGTCCTTGTTCCTCTGTCAGACCTTTCCGTCACATCGCAGATCTGTGGAGCCAGGGGACAAGAAATATTGAGCCAGTGGTCTTTTTGTCTGTCTGAACAAGAGAGACCGCGGTCAAAAATGTGTTTAATGCACACAGCATGCTCGCGGCATTTTTGTCTAACACGCATCAATGATGAGGCCCGGGGCGGATCGGGCCTTCGGAGCTCGCTGTGTCATCACTGAGTGAAATGTCATCCCAGTTCACTCATATTAAACTCACAACTGTCCTAAGATATTTTGTTCGAATGTTTGTGAGACTGCTGACCGAGTTATGTGAAGGACATTCTGTAACCTGAGCTCTAGGATTGCACAAGTGTCGATATCCTATTAACTCTCTGTTCGCAGACTTTGGGTCGGACATGCTTACTCCCGTATCCACGGTTGTTGAAGAGGCATTGTATTGCGCACACGCCTTTTTACTGAGGTTATGTGTTGAGCTGAAAAACCTGATCTTTATCTTTTACAGTGCAAAGAATTATGTGTCACTCTAAAAAAAAAAAAGTATGCTTAGAAGCGGGGCCAACAGTAGCAAGGAGGAATAAACTATGCTTGCCAATTGAAAATCCATCCAAATAGGCTGCTTATGTACTAATGATTATAGCAATGTGTGTTCCAAGCACATTTTCAGCCTGTTTGTATTCTCATAGTAGATTAGTGCATGATCCTATAGTTGGAGCTGTCCTCCACAACTCCAAATACTGTATATACATTTAAATATTAACTGAACCTGAGTACATATCTTCCAGTAGAACAGATATACGTTACTGATTCATATTCATCATGTGAATCATCTCTGAGTCATTTCTAAATAAAATATTCCCTCTAAATAAACCCACCAGGCCATGTGCCAATGCGTTTTCTTGACCGTTTCTCTCACTGATATGTACTGTGTGGGCCACACAGCAGAGATACTGTCTACAGGGAATATACATTTTGTGGATTATCCTCTTTTTTCTCTCCCATTTTGACCTGCCAATTCTACATGCTCCCACATTACTGCAACCCGACCCACACAGGGAGAACAGCTAAAGCATTTTCACTCCTCCAATAGACATCTCCCATGAGGCAATGACTTTTCCACACTAGAAGTCACAAGCCTCTACAGCAGTTAGCACCGATTGGGGCAGAGGTGAATCACTCATTGGTGCCAACTGGTAACCTGTAGGCACCTCGTGAACAGGTTTATAGCGGTAACCCAAGGAATCATAGCCAATTTAAGCCCTCCTTACCCCAGCACGATAAATCCATTTGTCCTGCCACCTTGGGCTCCCAGTCATAATCGGCTAATGACATACTCCAGACTCAAAATACAGTAGCGACATCTAGGCTATAAGGCCAGCCTGTGCTCGGAGCAAGCACATCTACGAGTCACACGGGAGACCCATATTCAACTTATTATCTGTCGAGGAGCATGCGCAGGGTCAGTTGTTATTTTCTGCAACTGAAAACCCAGCAACGTTCTCATAATGTTGCTGTGAGTATGTGTAGTTACAGGTGCACAATAATACTAAATCTGCTAAATGGCGTATATATACTAACATATCATTCTGAGGGCTCAGATCCCCTATATTTAAACCCTTGAGGAAGGGACACTTTCTTAAGTTCTCCAGTAAAATAAAATCAGATGTATGAGGTTTAGAGTGATTAAAAATGTAGAAGCCAGTGGAACCTCAAAGCCAATTAATAATCCACTGCTCAAAGCTGAGGGGAAGATGGTGTTGTTCGTGCTGTAGAACAGAGAACTGTGACATGTTTTCTGACAGCTCAATATTGAACTGTAATGTACGTATGCATGTGCAGTGTGTGTGTAACACAAACAGCCAGCTGGGAGGTTCCTTTCTGTATTGTGTTATTTAGGACACAGTGATCTTGGCACTGTCAGTATTTTGGGGGCTGAGATTAAGGCCGTTCTGACCCAGCCTGTGATGTCGGCCATCTTGTCCAATAGGACATGGAGTTGGTGAATTATTTATGAAATACTCCTGTGTAGCCACAATTCACCTCTGCTGCTCCCTCTTTGTCTCCCTCTAATATGTGTTCCAAACAGTTCCACCTAAATCAAAGAGGCAGAGGTTGAGATAAAGAGGTAGATGGCGAGAGAGGAAGAGAGAGAGAAAGCAAGAACATAGAGTAGGCGTGAAATGGAGTCAGTGCTGGTGTGAAATACCAGCTGTGTCTGTGAATCTGTGAACAGTGGAAGTTAACTAGTTATCTGCCAAAGTGCTTTCTTTGGGGGAGTTTTACAAAAGTGTCTCACGTCTGTTACATGTACTATGGCCTCTCAATAGCCATGGAACTGTGCTAAATCATAGCTTGAGTTGATGTGGAAAATGCATAGAAATAGATATCAAATTGTCTTCCATATGCAGTACACCCACCAGTTCAGTTGGTCTTGACAGAAGATGGACACCAGATGGTTATCATCTCAAGCCCTAGCTGAGCCATAACAATAGCATTAGAAAGAACTGTCATTCATTATTACAGAGATCCAGAGAGTGCTCCTGTACATTGGGTAGCTGTGCACCATAGAATTGGGATAATCACCCATTTTGTGGACTTGCCCAGGCTCAGGCTTCCATAATCATACATACAATATTATTTCTGTATGGATCAGGGGTGTCAAACTCATGTCCCAGAGGGCTACAAAGTCTGTGCATTTTTGTGGTTTCCTTTCAATGAGCCTCCGATTTAGGCCTTGGAAACAAGGCGTGTGCACTCATTAACCAATCGGTGACTTAGATTATACACTTTTTTTATTTTACTTTTTATTTTACTTTTATTAGCCAGTTTTAATGTTTTATAGTCTTATTGTCATTTTGTACTTTTTACAATTGTTCCGTGCTTTCTTTTTTATTATAAAGTGCATTGAGTTCCATCCATTGAGTGAAATGTGCTATACAAATAAAGCTTATTATTATTATTATTATTATTATTATCAATCACTTCAGTGCTGAAACACACAAAAAACCCAGCAGGCACTGTTTCCCTCCGGGACTGGAGTCTGACAATGCTGGTCTGGCTATTATCTGTCTGTCTATGTGGTGCTTGGTACATCCACACATTTGAGTGAATCTGACACTAGTGGTGTCATTTTCCTAATCCTTTGTTTATATACCTGCTGTCTCGAAGACATCTGTGTAAGTAGCAGTGTGGCATACTGGGGAAATATGGTTTCTTCACCGAATATGTAAAATACTTAGTGTACACTTAAATAGTTAGTGTACACTACTGTACGTTTGCCTCACATCTGCTGAACAAATAAACAATATAATGTATGAAATGAGTCCCTACATCTGAGACAAAGACTGTCACTGTCTCACTTCAGAGGTTTTCTCCCAAGTCCTGCCGATGCACTCCCAGCATTTTCTCAAGTGCGACATGTATCATAGTCCCTCAGCACCAGACAGTCAGAGATTTCACTTCTGCAATCATTGTCAGAAGAGCAATTTACTTTTTTTTTCTCCTTTTAAATCAGGCAGTTTACATCATGCAGTGCAGTTACACAACAGTCACCTTCACAGAGACGTGTCTGTTGATTTGACAGTCTCTTATGTAAAGCATCTTTGGATGGGATGATGGAGGTGCTGCAAACTAAATTACATAACCCAATACCTCCCCCATCTCTGATCAACAGCCAACTTCTTGTTACAGCCAACTTCAATGTTACATCTGACACCCTAACCACATAGCAACACTGTTACAGTATTTTGCTGATATCCCTGCACAATTTGCATGAGATACCATGTAGAATATTTTCTGAAACAATTCCAAGGCCCCAGCTAGCTCCCACCCGTGACTCCCACCCTAAAACATTTCTGTCGTGTCACAACTCCAGTTCTCTCAAAACTATTCGACACTAAGTTCTGATAGCAGGATAACAGTGACCAGCGACTGAAAAGTAAACCACAGTATGATACAGAGTAAAGCAAGTACGTCCTGCAGTCCTTCTGTCATTTCCTGCAATCCGTGTGTCATGTCTGACAGTCTGTGCATCATTTCCTGCAGTCCTTATCTTACAATGTGACCCTTGTAGACGCGTGGACATGAAAGGCCTCTGGTTCTCTGAGTTCATCAACTATTTATGTTGACCGCTCATCACAAGGATACATTCTATCTGTCAGTGTATCTGTGGAGTTGGAAACTAGGTCACTCACATTTGTAATGTAGTATAACAACCCTGAAGGGACTGGAGTCCAGTTGGTTTAACATAATACAGACAGGGCTGAGTTGCTGACTGTAGGCAACTAGACGATCAGCTAAGGAAATGTGATCTGGTCATGAACGAATGTAGGCCAGAACCAATTCCTTCAAATCTACATTTACAATCTTGTTCAGCCATCAGCAAGCATCTTAACCGCCGAGCCAGCAGGGAGGTGGAGTAGGAACTTGCAACTTGTGGGATTTTTGTCTGATGTACATTCAAAATTGTGGCATAAACAATATGTGCTGTGTCTTTTGACACTACAGTTATTCTTGTGTGTACTAGTCTTACTGTATGCTATTAAATTGACCGCTATCACCATTATATTCAAAAACACCTTCAGTACGTTGTCTTCCCTACTGTCATCATTACATTTTTCATTTTATAGAACTTGTGAAGAGGCTAAGTTTGAACAAAAGTTGCTTATTTTCTTTGTGTTGTGAAGATTGGAGCCAAAAATCTAATTTGCAATCTTCTTGAGAGTTAGTTTTGTTCTCCCCATGCAGAGAGCATTAATTCAGGAAAAGATGTGTCTGCTCTGTCTTCCCTAGTGTGTCTTGTACTGTTATAGAATAGTAATTAGTCTCCCAGTAATCACCAATTCTGGCATGTTATGGGCTGTTGTGTTAGTATTTTAGTTACCTTTCAAACATACATTTATTTACACCTACCACCTAGACCATGTGAGGTGACAGCCTCTCAAAATAACAACTTGAATTCAACAATAAACGAGCAGCTGAAGCTGTGACCAACCTGGAATGGGAAATTGAATGACAATAGTCAATAGTGCACATTTTCCTGGTCTTTCCACAATCATTGCCTACACAGAAACACAACCAAGGCTGTGTTTTTGCAGGTTGACTAACTACAGACAATGGTCCATAAAGTTCAATAGGATATGATTACTAAAGTGATCACAGTACCCAAAATGATTTTACACAATAATTAAGCAATTAGAGGACATTGCTGCCTCCTTCATTTTACTTATTAGATTATTTTATATTCAATGATGATGCATTGTGTTGAAGTAATATAAACAAGTATTAGATGTCTGCCTTGTATTAAGAGTATTTTAATGGTTATAATTAAGAAAGGTACCTCTCCAACCCGGCAACTTTTATCTTTGTCTGTTTTTGCTTCTTATTATTTTCACAAGGGCAATGCTCTGCCACTTTGTCCAGCCAGCAGCTATACCATCATGTACCCTGTTTCTGCCGAGTGGCTGAAGCTAAGCAGGTGTGGGCTTGGTTCTCCCGAGAAAAGTAAGTTGCTGCTTGAAGTGATATTGGTGGGCCCCCACCCCCCACTGCCCCAGTGCACTGTGGTCATTAATGATCCCATGGCAATTATCACAAAGAGTAGGGGTTTCCCTAGTGTCCTGGTAAAATTCCCAACATGGCTCTTTAAAAATCTGCCACCTAAACATCGCCCAGTTTAATTGGTTCAATAATTCCCTCCCTCTCCACCTCAAGCTGATGTGCGGTGAGCGTTCTGGTGCAAAATGGCTGCCGTGCCTCTCCCAGGTGGGTGCTACACATTGGTGGTGGTACTTTATCCCATTTACTGTAAAGTGCCTTGGTTTCTTGAAAGCCACTGTATAACTGCAATAGATTAATTAGTATTAGTTGTTGAAATATGGCCAAATGGATATGACTTCATGACTGCTAATTTATGCCAAATACATCTCCGGATACATTTGACAAATTTTTCAGGTCCAGTGAAATGAGGCCAAATGACAATTGCATGATAAAGTTAATGGCTAATGTTGCCTGCAAATGGTATAAATATAATTAATTCACTAAAAATCATTAAACACAGACTGTGGTTATGACCACACCTGGGGAGCCATAAGGGATTTCTCTTACCGGGTCTGTCTCCGTCCTAATTGAGCAATTAGAGTTATACACTGGAGTTAATCATATGCTCTCCCAGGTGTTAATAAGACAAGAAAAACAAGACACTCCTATATGATGAATAAAATAAATAAATAACATATATAGTCCTGATGAACAGTTACATCCAGATCCAAAAGCATTTCGGCAAAGCCTACATCAGGGATTGTTTATAAAACGAATTAAAGGCTAAAGTCAATAGCACTGCAGCTTTTAAGGGCTGAACATGTCCATACCTGCTTCACACTAATGTCTACAGTACATCATGAGCAGTACACTTGGGTATTAGTCTCATTCACACACAAATAATGATTTTATATAAATAGAGGAGAGGGAGAGAAATTCTGATGTATTCCAGACAAAAAGAAGCCTAGTGCTGGCAGTCATTTCATATTAATACTCCGCATTAGGATCCTGCAAATTAATATTTAATTTTAAGGAAAATGCAGCAATTTACAGTTCCCTTGGGGTACCGAAATCTTAAATCAACTTGCCTGCATTTTTAAGTCTGCTTTCAGGCTGTATGTCTGTGTGTGTAGGGGTTGGAGAGGTGGAGTAAAAGTGGGTGACTGACCAGCTGTTAGGCATATAATTTACAGAATCATTCCTTATTTTGCACATGCTATTGAAAGTTTCCATTTTTTAAAGCACAGCGAAGACTTGATTTCTAAAATGTATGCTTGAAAGCTTGTGATACAGTGGCATCAGGAGGTTTTAGCATAATTGGTGGTATCATCGCCCAGGGAGATAGGGATTTAGCCCGCTGGGTTGTCCGTGTGTCATCACACACTGGGGACCCCCACTGGTCAATTGGGCACTCCAAGGTTGCATGTATAAAGCTGTGCTATGTGTGCGCAGCAGGCAGCTAGAGAATATTTGATAATAAATGTGCAAATTCGCAATCAAGGAAACTTCTGCAAAATGCTAAATTATAAATGTGCAAATCTACAGGTCAGTACATAATCTAGCAAAGGTATAAAAATACAATGCGACAAGATAAGAATATTATAATAATACAAGCATACAAAACACGTCATCAACCACTAGCTGATTCTTATACTACCTCTTTGTAGCCACCCAAAGCGAGCAAGGAGAGCAGGGGGGGCGCTCAATGCCAGAGGCAAATCTACAAACCCCCGGAAGGTAGATTACAAGAGCTGGCGAATAGAAAATACAAGAGTACAACCACGCAATCTCCGAAGAAATACAGTTCTGTGCAAAGCTCCCTGGGCTACCTGAACAGAGTTGAGGTAAGTTGCTTGACCCTTTTGGTGTCACATGGGGCCTTTTAAGTGGATGAGGGTGTAGAAACTGGAAAGAAGGGAAACGGTAATTAGGAAGATGCCCCAATCAGGAGGAAGATGCAATTAACGTTGTCACACCCTTCTACACAGCAAACCATTAGAATGGCAGTATACACGTGTATGCAATTAAACTTGATCAGTGTTTACGCAACCACAGTTACTTGTACTTATAGCTTTTAAAGTGGAATCACAACAACAATGTACTGTGAATAGATCACGGCAAGCAAATCGTGCACTTATTACAGCTGTACAGCAATTCTTCTTCCAATTTATGTCTGGCAACCTTATCTTGTGAACTGCGGTGTGAAAATAAGTGGCGGCTGACATGTGTCATCTACGCTCTCCCGAATTGAAAGCAGAGGTTGCAGCAAGCGTGGCATAAGAATACAATTGGACAGAAAAATTGGGAGAAAAGGGGAAAAAAGCAATAATAATACAAAAATAATCATTTTTAAAGAAACTATGTGTGCAAATTAATTAAATGAAACTGAAACCAATCAGCATTTCTCACACAATTAAAGTGATATTTCAGTCCACCCCACTTTAGTTTTTTTAAAGTCTGGCCCTTATGAATAAGTAATGAATAGCCCTGGTCTAGACATTGCTTTGCATCCTGAGTTTATTACTGATTGGTCTGAACTGTACTAATTTAATCTAATTTAATATAAAAAACAAAACTTGGGGAAAATATTTGGTTGCACCCATTGCCCAGTGTGAAGAGGTATACAATAGATATATTCTGCCTCCACAAATAGACCAGGATCTGTTTAATCATTTTAAAGTCATAGTTGGGGATTAGGATTAGGGTTGAGTAAATCCTGGATCCTGGATTGAGTATTGTGGGAAGAATGCACCCAGAGCATGGCCCTTACCAGGCTGTGAGTCAAATGGCTGGAACTGTTGACTAATATTGTCTCTGCACAGTTCAGAGTTAATTCAACTCTAACAGAGTTTATACGAGCCCAAAATAGATCAAATATACTCAGAGTTGATTTAACACTGAATATTTTGCTGTGTAAAATATATTTCTTTATATTATTCTGAAAACTTCCTAATCATGTTCAAAACAGAAAATAGTTTTTTTTAAACAACAACAAAAACTGTCATCAAAAGTTTTGCTGTTGACTGTCACTGTTTGTTAGGGAAATTTGAAAGCAATAATGTTAGAGATAACAAATGACATTCAACAAATGGAAGAAGACAAATGCCATTCAAGGGGTTGTGTTTGTGTTTTCTGATTGGTGAGCCAAATGCTCCATTATCAAGGGCACAAAGAGTTGGTCTTTCAAAATAAATTTGATAGCCTAACAAATACTACAATTGCAAGAGACATGCCATTTGAAATGTAGTAGCTACTTAGAACACTACTTCTTGACCATCAAAATATTTCCTTGTTATTCTGAATCTAGCCAGTGATATTAACAGAACTATTCAATTCAAATTATATTTAGTCATTCTTGAAATGTATTGGAATATTTGTCTGACTTGTCCAACCTGTTTCTGAGGCTGAACAAGCTAGATGGCAAGCTGCCTGTGTTTACCTGTCAGACTGGACCTGAGGTAAATACAGGCTCAAATGCAATTTGATTCCTCTGTGCATGTGTACTTTATACTGCCAAACGTTGTGACAAAACAAAAGGCCAGCACCAAGTGTCATCTTAAAATTGTGTTTCTGTTTATTGAGCTGCTTAGATGGATTAAAATCTTCCAGAGACAAAGGATCCCTAAGCCAAATGCATTGAGAGATATTTCTCAAACATTATTGTGTTTTCGGAGTGTGTTAATTTCTCTCAGGATTGCCTGTCAGTGATATGGTTAATTCTGAAAGACAAGAAATAATCATTCAAAATCCCCTGCAACTCTAAGGATTAATACCCAACTAACAAAGCTTCTGACAATATGCACAACTGAACAGCTGATGCAGATGGCATTGGCAGATTGATGGTGCCCAACTGAGCAGAGGAGTTGCTATTGATTAATGAGGCAGGAAATACCCTGCTGACTACAGCTCTCCCTCCCTGGGTGACCAGATTCAGTCTAAATGCACGACGAGTAGGATGGTTTCGCAGGACATCATGGAATAGGATAGGAATATTCAAAGCCGATCAGGGGAACGCTGTGAGGTGCAGCACAACACTCAAAACAAGGGACTCACCTGGATACGCTACTCAGGAACCGATGTTTCCCTGTTATTGCATTGCTGTAACACTGCATGTTCGTAGAAACCTTTTGGATTAGCTGGGATATGCGTACACAGCAATGTGTCGGAGGAGAAAATGAAACATTGCATTTTGAAAAAAACAAGACAACATTATTATATTCCTTTGAAAAATTTCAGCAAGCAGCTTTAAGTACTGATGCTCATTTTCACAGTATGCAGACCCTAACAGGATGCCACATTTTGTTCAGTGTATTGTTTCACAGTTATAACATGGGTTTTGTAAGACAATAAAACATAACATTATTTTTTTACCTTCCTTTTCCCAAATCTTAGACATCAGCTATTTCACAGAGGTAAATATTAAAATAATTATTTTCAGACTGATTCATATTGCCCATGTTGTACAGTACATGGCACACAGTACTCAAATCAGGCCCGGCTCCACGGTTGGGCCAGGTTGGGCCAACTAATCACAAGCTTGGCCCACCCTGGTGATTTGCATATTAACTACAGTGTCTCTCTCTATAATAAATATTTTTAATTCCCCATTAGGGGTGGGCGATACTGCAAATTTTGGGTTCGATACGATACCAAGTAATACTAGGCCAGTATCATCGATATCGATATCGATATCGATACCAATACCGATACTTTTCAATAATAAATGCTGTTGTACTTTTAAAGGGGAAGGAAAATGTCTAAGTGAACACTGTGATGAATACAGGCATTTCTGCTTCCTTGGCATATTCCTTGGCACTTTCAGTTACCCACACAACACCACATGACACGAAAACTCTTATGAAAAATATTTTAAATGGAAGTAGAAATATGAAACAGATTATTATTATTATGCAATGGGTAATTAATGCCAATCTAATTAGATATAATGGTAAAGGAGAGTGGATTAACTGTATTAGGCCTAACTACAAATAAAAAAGAAAAGGTAAAACTTTACATCACAGTGCTCTGATTCCACTGTAATTACTGTGTACATACATATTAAACATCTTAATTACTTATTGTTACACTGTACTTATTACATTACAATTTTTATTAACCTTCCTAACTCTAACCTTATTCGTAGGTATTCATGCAGTAACGACAGTGTGCAGCAATACAATACAATACTTGTTACACAGGAACAGAGCACTGTAATGTAAAGTGATACATTAAAATAATGTAAAGAGAATATTAAAAAATCTGGGTAAAATCATATTGATATTTCTGAATAGTTTGGCATTAATCACCCTTTAACTGGTGGTAGCTCCTAGCTAGCTAGCAACATTCGGTTAGCATGTATTAGATCGGTTGATACCTAGCTAACAAGTAGAGGTACTACATTCAATATAGGCATGTTGCATGAATGAATTTGACAAAAATAAACGATCAACCTCTTGAAGACTGGCAAACGTTATCTGTTTGACTATATACCTGGATATGCTCTGCCTCTTAAAAATGACGCCATCGGTGGACTCTCAGTGGTGTTGGTGTGCTTCTTTGGGAATCTTCCTCCCACTTTTTTGACTGGCTTTCTACGTATTGATCGGGGTGTTTACGTTTTAAATGTTTAAATAGATCAGTGGTATTACCAGAGTGTTGCACCATCGTGCTGCATGTGTCACAGCTTGCCCTGCTTATTCCACATGCGTGAAGTAACACCACACAACACTTCACTTATTTTCAGCCGTTTCACATGGTTTTCGTTTAGGTCTCCTGCTCTCGCAAAGTTCTGTGAGGTGAGGAATCAATCAGGAGTAGGGCTGCAACGATTAGTCGACATCGTCGATGACGTCGACCATGTAATTTCGTCGATTTGCATATTCATGACCGACGCGTCGTATTGTTTTGAACATGGCGGCGGCAAACCCAGCTGAGAGTGCTGGAGAGAGTTTATTTAAAAAAAAACGACCCAGAGCATCCAGAGTGTGGGAATTATTTAAGCAAAAACCCAATAATGTGGTGCAAAGCCGAAATGGCATATCACAGCAGCACGACGGCCATGCACGAACACCTTAAAAGAAAGCATCCTGGAGCCGTGACCCGCCAACTCAATGTACAGGACGGAGCAACATGGTAAGTGTGATGCTAGGTTATCTAGCTTGCTATGTTTATGTATATGTAGCTCTGTAACGTTGTCAACATTGATATTCTCAGACATGTCCTTGAATGAGCTGTATTAAATTATAGTGTGTTGATTGCGTGATTTTAGTGAAATTAACCTAAAACCCCACGCATGTCTGCAATCTAGCTAGAGCTCTCCTGTTAATGTAAATACAGCCATGCTAATTGTTGAAATTGGACTGGACTGTTGGAATTGTTATAACGCCACAGTTACACTAACGTTACAAATCCCCATTTCCACTGCCGAGTTATGACGGCTCCAGCCACTTAACGTTATGCATACCGGTAGTTATATTAGGCTACTGTGTAACTCTGCAAAACTTTGACCACGGTTTTACATTCCATTAATTGTATCAGCGATCTAGCGTTTTGTAAGGCAAACAAAAGGCAACATCAGCAGCTGTTATAATTTTAAATGTAAACATGGATATCCCGTTTCAAAAGCAGTCTTAAAAAATCTTGTCTAAACGAACCAGTTGTAAGGTTAGCTTTATAACGTCTCTGATTTTACTTGTGCAGTCTTTGCAGTGGAAATGGCAGACGTTCAGTCATAACATTCGCAACATGTGTCATCTAACTAGTGCGCAATGAATGAATCACGTTCGAAATATGAATAACTTCTCCTAAAATATGCTTATTCAACAAATTTGAATTTCAATGTTTCCATGTCCAAGTCCAACGTTTACCATCACCCTAATAAACAAGTAGCCTGATAAACAAGTAGCCATGTGCACACTGCGTAGTGCAGACGAACAAAAATACACGCATCCGCAAGTAATCTGTAATCATAGATAGTGCAGCCCCACCATCGGATAATCTCGTTTATTTTTTCAGCATGTAGCTACAGGCATAGATAAATTGTATGTAATGATAAACAATGTCATAGTAACTGGTGGGTGTTATATTATTTCAAGATAATAAAGTAGCTATAATGAGTCAATAGATAAAAAGCAGTAAGACATGGCATGTAGGTCACTCGCCCCACTCATGTACAGTAGGCATCCACACTACACAGCATTTACAGGCATAAATAAACTTCATGGCTCATGATGAATATTATTATCAATATTATTCATATTATATTCTTATCAATAAGTACAAATCTTAATATAAAATCTAATTGTAATTTTCTAGTCTACATTGTGCAACTGCAAACTAAATCTGACACTTACCGTTACTTTTTTCTCTCTCTTTCTTATTCCTAGTAAAAAACAAAGCCGTGTGGATGATTTCCTCCAAAGGAGGGATACTACATGCACACCTCAGTTTGCTGTTGCCCTCACTGATAGTATCCTGAACATGCTGATCAAAGATATGAGACCGCTCTCAATGGTTGAAGATCAGGGCTTCCGGGAAATGGTTCGCACATTTCATCCAGGATATACTCTACCCTCCAGAGCATTCTTCACTAAGATGATGGAGAAACGACAACGAGAAGAAATATGAAGAGACATTCCAGAAAGTCAAAACTGCAATCACAGCAACCAACAGCAAGATCGCTCTTACAACGGATGCATGGACTAGTATTGCCACTGAGGCATACTTGGGCATTACCTGTCATTTCATTAATTCTGTACAACATGATCACCTTTATGAAACAACATAATAATAATAATAATTTTTTGCATTTTCATCTCCTGCATGAGCCTCAGACTACCTCTGACCTCACCCATCTCCTGTATGAGCCTCAGTCCACCCCCTTCCGTCTCCTGCATGACCTATCTCTCAAGTCCAGGTATTGAAACTTTTCATCACAAGCTGTTGTCAATTTAATAAAACTTGACATCATGAAAAACAAATTCACCGTATGTTAATCTTTAAATTAGTTTAGGTCGTGATAGCCATGGTTATTACATATTTGGATATATCCTCTTACCTGAAAAACAAACTTGGTTGATAGTATTTCTTAATTGTATTTTGCCCCCCAAAATGCCACTCGGCCCACCCTGACTCGGACAGCTGGAGCCGGGCCTGACTCAAATCCCTGGTAGACTTGAACCAGTGACCATCGCAGCTGCACAACAAACATAAATTATTTAATATGCATATTCTACCAATTGTCCTCATCACACATTCAGGCACATACTTATAGCCACTCACCATTGTAGGTTGGGTATGGACACACATTTATAGAGTGATTTTGATTTGTCACATTTAAAGGGCACTCAGGAGAGGGCTCTGAGTAAATAAAACCCAGAGAGTTAAGCTAGCATGCATTTATGAGTCCGCATTTAAAGTGATGTGTAAATCCAACAAAGCACTTTCCAACTTTGCTGCCAACTTTGAAAACTGACAGAGAGCTTACTCTTGACCCACTGGTTAGGATAAAAATGGGAGGGTGGACGATACTGTTGAGGGAGGGTTGGGGGTGGCTAATATTGCTTAGCAGGGGTAACAAAATGTCCAAAATCCCACAATTGTTGTTAACCTAACCAAACAGATAGTGCTTTTGGATTAAAATTTGCTAGAAACTACAGGGGTAGTGTGTTAGAGTGTGTATAATGGATGAATTACGTGAGACTCAAGACCCCACCACTGGGGGGCCAATACAGACAGCCATCATGGCCAGGAAGAGCGAACACGCAGGGAAGGGATAGCCAGTCTCTCCGAGGTTGCAGAACAGATCGATCTGGCTGGCATGTAGGGTCTGAAGATTGATCGGAGGGGTGATGAAGCCATTCCATTCATTGCCCTTTAGGCTAGCACCAGGGTTTTGAATTGAATACTAGCTGTAACAGGTAGCAAACGAAGCAAGGGAAGGAGGGTGGTGACGCGAACAAACGCGCTCATAAAAGAATGATAGATCACTGAGATATATCAAATGTTATATGTGAACATATGGGTACCTTTAAATAATAAAGGGACCAAAAGTACTTAAAATGTATTGTAAGGAAAAAAGGCACAGCTCCGATCTTGATGGAAATGGTTTTATTCCGATATCGACAGTGACAAAGTAAATGACAGGTAATACGAGAATATCAGCAAGTACTCTGGACTCAGCGGACTTTGTCTGAATCCAGAGCCGTTTTAGTGGCTACTTTTTATACTGTACATTTTCAGGCCTTGATCAGGAGTGATACAATCCACAAATAGAAAGGATGTGTCTGTGACACCTATCATTTAGGCCATAGTATATTGGCCGTCCTGCTGTGATTGAATTAGCACGTCTGTTGACTTGAGTAGTTACATTTTACATTTTACATTTTAAGCATTTAGCAGACGCTCTTATCCAGAGCGACTTACAAGATGCGCATAAATACATGGTAGGAACAATCATAAGTAGCGCAAGAGATCAGTGCAGTAATACAGCGATAGACATCATTGCAGGCATCTGCGTACCATACCTGTAACTCTGGGAAGGAAAAGGTTAGTAAATTGTTTTTATTTATTATTATTTTTAATAAATGGAGTAAGGAGGGGTATATAGTGTTAAACAAGTAGGCAGTGGTGATGACAATTAGCTAGATGGACAGAGTTCAGTGGTAGTGGAGTCTGAAAAGGTGGGTCTTGAGTCTCTTGTGGAATATCGCAAGTGATTCCGCAGTCCTGACCGATTGCGGGAGGTCGTTCCACCAGTAGTTCCTAATCTCTCACCCGGTTGTTATTCTATCATTGTACCAACTGTATTGTAATCATGATAAGATCAAGGGACCATTTGGCCAGCAGACATACTAGCATCAGAACTGCAAGACATATCTTTCAGTATATATCTCTATAGCTTCAGATAGCTAGATGTATCTGTTGGACTTCAGAGGAAGACGAAGTAATGTTGTGCATATAATAAAAGTGGCATTAAAATCTTCCTTTGTGCCATTAAAATGTACCAAACACCATGTTTTGATCCAATAATCATACCCATGAGATGTGAGTGCGGCCTGGCAGCTTCATTTAATGGCTGCAATGTGCACTGACTGAGATTTAAAGCTTGTTGATTTTGCTGGCTGGTAGACAGCTGCTTATTAGAACTACTCTTTAATTCAGCACTCCTCTGTGCATCAGAATTCTACCCACTAATGACACCAAATAAAAAGTCTGCCTGATGAACAATCCTAATCGGGCAGAACATTGAACACGGGTGAGAGAGAGAGAATGGCAGGTCCAAAATGAGGCAGATGTTCAAGAGAAAGGATTTTTATCTTTAAGTTTCAACAAACAATGAAAACCATTCTTATTTATTCTCTGGACCTAAAACCTTTGGCACTCCCAAATCATTCATTTTTAAATACATTTATTTAAGATTTTTCCTCCAAATTTGCTGGCCAATTGTACCCTCTATGTCTTCAATTCACCCTCCCCCACGCGCCCACCACCCACAACCCACAACTACGGGACCAGTTACTATCCCGGGGCCAGCAATGAACTGCTTCCTTCGAGACGAAACTCGCCTATTCGCTTTGCTACAGGGAGGCTTTCTGTGTGAGCTCGTGCCGGTTTTCCCTCCCCCTGGGGTCACAGCCAGAGCCGTGCAGCTGGGGAATTGAACCCCAGTCGCAGTGGGCAATCTGCACTCCGGGCAAGTGCCTTTACCAGTTGCACCATCCGGGCTCTCCCCAAATCCTATTTAATAAATTTGATGAGCTTGTATACCACATTGATTGCACAAACAGAGAAAGGGAATGAATGATTTATTTACTTTGAATGCTGATATGTGCAACAAAATATGCAAATGCAAGATGAAGTGCACAACTAATCTTTCTCCCTGAAGCAACAGCAGTGAGCAGGGTTATTCCATGAATTCTTAACAAGTCCCTTCAAATTTCTTTTCTGAGGCCACTGAAGACTGAAGAGGATTTCCTCAAGCACACCAAACTTGCAAAATAAAATTAATTTGACTTGAATGGGATGTTACCCTTGTATTTACTCTTGTAGTCATTTGTAAAAGTTCTAAAAGAGACAGTGGGAGAATGTGTGAAACCTCCAATACCACTCTGTTTCCTCCTGTGGACTGAGAACATGCTGTTGCTATGATGTATATTGGTAGGCTGCCTTTCAGAGCTTTGTGGTTAGAGTGGACCATCTGCAGACAATCAGAAAACTTTAAACATGGCACGACTGTTTTTCTGCTTGCCACTAAAAGTGTCAGAGGGGGGTGGGGTTTTGAGACATGCAGGTCTATCGTGCACCTCCACTTTCACACCGACTGGGCAATGGTATGCTTCTAACAGAGGCCACCCATACGCAGATATGAGCTACCCCTGGGTGTGGAAAAAAATATCTGTACGGTTTGAAACTATGTCTCTGATTGAAATGCAAACTCAAACTCAATCTTGCTGTTTCTCTTTTTCAAGCTTGCACAGTCATTAAGCATTGTGCATGTGCCCAGTCTTGCTCAGCAGAGGCGTGGGCTTGTGTGATAGGTGTGATATGGCATTGTACTTTACTTGGTTGTAAATCATAAATCAACACACAGATTGGCTCTGAAGAGACAGGTTCTGTGCTAAATTGTATCTCACATCCACCAAGAGGGAGTAGCTAAACTGTGTTAATGAACATTGACCATGCTAACTCATCTACGTTCCTGCAATTTCTCTGTAATTTACAATATCAGTCTGTGCTATTGAATCCTTAGGCTGGGGAGATTCTGCGATCTTCTAATCCTAGGTCTTTAATTTCAGGAGATTATGGATGGAGCTCTGTTTGTGGAATGATCTTGTAAACCCTTTGTTGCACTTAGAGAGAGAGAGAGAGAGAGAGAGAGAGATTTATAAAGTACACATATGAAGTTGTATTAAATCAGACAGAATCTCAGAAATAAGTCAAATTAATTTATATTTTAATTAAACGATTCCTCCACTAATCGGGTTTTCAAATATTTTCCCGCAACAACCTATATCTCAGGGCATATGCAAAATGCGACTTAGCGCTCCCCCCAAAACAAACAAAAAAAAGCGTGGACACCCGCACCCACCAGAAAACAATTGCACAGCGATTATCAATCTGAAAGATTTTTTTTTCAATATAGGTAACGTTTTGAAGATGTCTGTCGATGAATTTTCCCAGTTGTAACCGTGATTCTAATTCCTTCCAGGCAAGGTAAGCATCTATATGATTAGTCCTTGTCTCATGGAGTTTTAATCAGTGCTTGAATTGGGCCAGAGCGGAACATTTTTTATTTTCAATGCCTGCGTCCCGGGACTTCATTGTGTGTCCTGTTACTTATTTATGATGAACGGTACTTACTTAAAATAACTCAATTTCCAATTTTTCTGTGACTTTTGAGAGGTGAAATAACCAGTTTCCATTGATAATTAGAATATGAAATAAGATCCAGGTCGTGAAAGACTATTCTACACCCAATAATAATATTTCCATAAAAATGCGCTGCAAATGCATTCGTAAAATGTAGGTGTGACACTGGGAGAGGTGGAGGGAGGAGTAGAGAAGGCTGCGCCTCCCTTTTGTCTGCTGTCTCCGCGAACAAACAAATTGAGAACTGTTGCATCATGCTAATAACAGAGACGTGGCTACACTCACGTATCCCAGATGTAGCCATTGAGCTAGCAGGCCGCACAGCATTTCGCTGGGATAGGAACAAAGAC
This sequence comes from Aldrovandia affinis, assembly GCA_029706075.1. NCBI lineage: Eukaryota > Metazoa > Chordata > Actinopteri > Notacanthiformes > Halosauridae > Aldrovandia > Aldrovandia affinis. The sequence goes on along the minus strand of JAINUG010000026.1, from coordinate 248,346 downwards.
TCCGGTAAGAGCAAGGGAGGGGGCTATGCATTTATGTACACAACAACTGGTGTACTAATACCAAAGTCATAGACAGTCACTGTTCTTCTGACGTGGAGTACTTGTCAGTTAAATGCAGGCCTATTTATCTCCCACGCGAGTTTACCGCTGTTATAGTCACAGCTGTTTACATTCCACCGGAGGCTAACGCTAGCATAGCGTTAGGCTACCTGTTCAGTGCTATAAATGCACAACAGGGCACCCATTCCGAAGCAGCCCATATCATAGCCGGTGATTTCAACCATGCCGATTTAAAGGCAGTTCTCCCGAAATTTCAACAACACATCAAATGTGCTACTAGGGGGAAAAATACACTGGACAAGGTTTATTCAAACATCAAGTACGACTTTAGGTCAACACCGCTACCACACTTAGGCCAGTCAGATCACCTATCCATACTCCTAACTCCAGCATACACCCCCCTCAGAAGAAAAACTCAACCCACCACAAAGACTGTTAAAACATGGCCTGAAGGAGCTTCCTCGCAGCTACAGGATTGCTTTGGAAGGACAAATTGGGACATTTTTGAGGATCAGGACTTGGAGGTGTACACATCAACTGTACTCTGCTACATTCAGAACTGTGTCGACAATGTCACTGTCGACAAACAAATCCCGGTGTACCCCAATCAGAAGCCCTGGATGTCAAAGGAGGTCCGTATCCTCCTCAAGGACCGTAACACCGCCTTCAGGTCCGGCGACAGAACCCTATACAGTGCTGCTAGAGCCAACCTGAAGAGAGGCATCAGGGATGCTAAAGCGGCCTACAAGAGGAAGATTGGGGACCACTTCACCAACAACGACCCACGGCGGGTGTGGCAGGGCATCCAGCACATCACCAACTACAAATCCAGCAATCGCACGGCTGTCAACGGGGACGCCTCGCTGGCAGAGGAACTTAATTGTTTCTTTGCTCGATTTGAGGTGAAAGCAGCGGTGTCTGACACAACACCTCCACCAGCCTCCAACAGCTACATCCTCACTGTGCAGGAGCATGATGTGAGGCGTGTGCTCAGAGCGGTGAACCCGAGGAAAGCTGCTGGCCCTGATGGTGTGACAGGAAGGGTGCTGAAGGAATGTGCAGACCAGCTTTCCGAGGTCTTCACAAAGATCTTCAACCTGTCCCTTTCCAAATCCATCATTCCACCTTGCCTGAAGTCTGCCACAATCATTCCACAGCCAAAAAAGACTGTCATCAGCGGCCTCAACGACTACCGTCTGGTCGCACTCACACCGGTCATTATGAAGTACTTAGAGCGGCTGGTCCTTCAGCACATCAAAGCCAGCCTCCCACCCACCTTCGACCCATTCCAGTTTGCCTACAGAGCGAACAGGTCTACAGAAGATGCCATCGCCACTGCTCTTCATACGGCATTGACACACCTGGAACACCAGGGGAGCTATGTGAGGATGCTCTTCATAGACTTTAGCTCTGCCTTTAACACCATCATTCCGGGCAGACTCGTCATAAAACTTACTGACCTAGGACTTTCCCAACCCACCTGCCACTGGATAAAAGACTTCCTAACTAACCGTCACCAGACCATTAGACTAGGCCCCCACCTTTCCCCTACCCTTACACTCAGCACCGGCTCCCCACAGGGCTGTGTGTTGAGCCCCCTTCTCTACGCCCTCTACACTCACGACTGTGCCCCCACCCATCCCACTAACACCATCATCAAGTTTGCGGACGACACGACTGTGGTTGGTCTTATTTCAGGAGGAGACGAGACAGCCTACAGGGATGAAGTCCAAAGACTGGCAACGTGGTGTTCAGAGAACAATCTCGTCCTGAACTCCTCAAAAACAAAATAACTCATAATGGACTTCCGGAAGAACAGTGCAGACCCCGACCCACTATACATCAACGGGGACTGTGTAAAAAGGGTCCCGGATTTCAGGTTCCTGGGCACACAAATCTCTGATGATCTCTCCTGGACTACCAACACCACTGCAGTAGTCAAGAAGGCACAGCAGCGACTCTACTTCCTGAGGATCCTCAGGAAAAACAACCTGCAGGAGAAGCTGCTGGTGGCCTTCTACCGCTGCTCCATCGAGAGTGTGCTGGCGTACTGCATCTCTACGTGGTATGCCAGCTGCTCAGCAGTGGACAGGAGAGCCCTTCAGAGGGTTATCAGTGTCGCCCAGAAGACCAACGGCTGCTCACTGCCCTCTTTGGAGGACATTTTCAGCTCTCGCTGTCTCAGTAGAGCAGCCAAAATACTGAAAGACCCATCCCACCCTGGACATCATCTGTTTGACCTGCTGCCCTCTGGTAGACGCTTCAGGTCCATCAAATCACGGACAAACAGACTTAAGAACGGCTTCTACCCCAGGGCCATACGAGAACTGAAAAACTCTGATACAGACTGATGACAATCAGTACTGCAACACCTACACTTACAGTACACTTACAGAACACTGCATATATGTTTACATTACTACTGCACTTTTGTTTGTATGTTTATACTCCCAACTGTACTAGACTTCTGCCATAGTGAGCCTCTGCAATTCGGAAATGTGCAATATCTGGAAGTGCAATATCTAATATCTCGTCAAAATAATGTAACTTTTAACTTAACAGTAAATATTCACATTTCATTTTATTTATTTATTTAATGTTCATTTTATATTTAGAATCTTAATTTGTTTCTGCTGTTCTGTTGTGTTTTGTCTTTGTTATTGTAAATGTACCGTCAGGATTGTCACTCAATTTCGTTGTACTCTGTGCAATGACAATAAAATAAATCTAATCTAATCTGTCAGGTGTTCCTGTTCCCTCCCACAGCCTGGAGAGGACCACAGGGCCTTGGACAGCAGCAGACTCACTTACAGGCAGGCTCACCTGAGGCTAATGAGCAATCAACTCAGCTGTGAGCCATTGCCTTTGTTAGGCCATTATAAAAGCACAGCCTGCCATGCCTGAGGGAGAGGTTTTGGGGCATGGAGGCAGAAGTGCTGGTTTTTTTGGTTGCTGTTTCCCTCTATTGAATCGGTTTGGAGTTAAATGCATTATCTTTGTGTTTTGTTTTTAATTGTTTGAAAAGAGTAATAAATTAGCCGTTGGCCTATTAAACCATCGTTTTTTTGTTAGTCTTTCATCCACTCACCACATGGCATGGTAGCCACCCTTGCCACCTTGCTACAGTTTCTATTGTCTCTATTAGCTTTGGAGAGCTATTTTCTCTCCAAAACACACATTACCTGTTGGTATGTTGGAATGGACATCATGTGAAAATAATTTTCCTGGAGGCACTCCATTGGCAAGATGTCTATTCTCTCCAGCAGCTTTTCAGTCAAAATTGTTTTCCTGAGGATTAATCAGTCTTAGACCCATGCTAAGAATAAAATTGTCAGATGTATTCTCATCTACGAATATTTTTTTCACATGTTATTTCATTACATTTTGTAACTTTAAGTTATGCTCACGCTTACACATGTGGTCCACAGACTATGTTTGAGACTGGTTACACGATAGGCTATGTGATGCTCTAACTAGACTGCTATTATGAACCTGGACCCAGTCCTGAGTAGCTTGCTATCACATAAACCAGTGGTGTGTCAGCAAATAGGCCACAACATTTCTGCATGATCTTCCATTGGTCAAAAAATGACCAATAGGCAACTTTTCAACTTTGCAGTGCGAGTTCTCCAACCTATGCATACAGAGACACTCGCCACTCCCCACAATGAGTTCTTGGGCCGTTGCCCAGAAACACTCTCCACTGGCCGAGTGCGAGTTCTCTTCCAATCACACAAATAAAACCGAGGGCGAGAGGCGGACCCTCTTTCAGGGCGCCCTCTCGCTCTCTATCACGATCACACTGAGGGAGAGAGGCGGACACTCTTTCCCACCGACAAGAAGCACTCTACTCAGTCACTTTCGACAAACGCACACAAAACTCATCCAACATCCAACAACCAACAACCAACATCCAACAACCAACAACCAACAACCAACATCCAACAACCAACAACCAACAACCGAACATCCAACAACCAACAACCAACAACCGAACATCCAACATCCAACATCCAACATCCAACATCCAACAACACAAAACTACGCACACACGCAAACAACAAGACAAAGACTAACTGATTCTCCACTTGCCCCACCTGCCCTTAAATAGGCTCACTTTCTGCCTGGCTCAGGTGGGACTCGTGAGGCAATCACCCATCTATCAATCACTCACTCACATTCTTACACAGACACCCAATCAGCCAATTGACTTCCATATCAATTGACTGATTGACACCAATTAAATAATTAAATAATAATTAAACCAATTATGGCCTTTGGAGCAACCTTCCGGGCCGTGGTTTACTCTCACACCCTGTGAGAGTGCCAAACCTGCCCCCAGAAAGTCTACCTGCTCCAAAGGCCTCCACAACATGTAAAGACACAGGCAACCATGCCACTCCCACGTGGCCGAGACCGACGACCTCCAAAGTTAGTTATTATTTTAATTTTATTTTTTTATTAAATGAGAAGGCAGGGATACATATACAAGAAGTGTTGAGCAAGTCGGCAGTGGTGATGACAATTGGCTAGATGTAAAGAATTCAGTGGTAGTGGAGTCTAAAAGGGGTTTTGAGTCTCTTGCGGAACATCGCAAGTGATTCCGTGGTCCTGACCGATTGCGGAAGGTCGTTCCACCACCGAGGGGTCAGGACAGAGAAGAGGCGAGACCGCGAGGAGTGGCTGCCGGGCGCCCGGAGGGATGGGACAGTCCGTTTGCCAGAGGAGGCTGAGCGGAGAGGTCTGGCTGGGGTGTAGGGTGTGATGGGTGTCTGGAGGTAAGGGGGAGCAGTTCCTCTAGCTGCCTGAAAGGCAAGCACCAGTGATTTGAATCTGATGCATGCTGCGATGGGGAGCCAGTGCAGAGAGGAGAGTAGAGGGGTGACGTGGGTGAGCTTGGATAGATTGAACACCAGACGTGCGGCAGCATTCTGGACTAGTTGGAATGGCTTGATGGCACAGGCCGGTAGGCCTGCCAGCAAGGAATTGCAATAGTCCAGACGCAATCACCAGGGCCTGGACCAGGAGTTGTGTGGCCTCTTGGGTTAGGAACGGTCGGATCCTCCGGATGTTGTGGAGGGAGAATGGGCAGGTCTGGGTGATTGCTGCTCTGTGGCTCGAGAAGCACAGCTGGTCGTCCAGGGTCGCTCCAAGACTCCTAGCAGACTGGGACGGAGACACTATGGAGCCTTACACGGTGATTGAAGCATCAATCATCAGGGAGCCCTTCTCTGGGAGGAAGAGCAGCTCAGTCTTCCCCAGGTTCAGCTTTAGGTGGTGGGTGGACATCCAGGCAGAGATGTCAGCCAGGCATGCAGAGATCCGTGCCAGGACCTGCGTCTCACGTCTTCACAACGTCACCGGTGCAGCAGTTACATCTTTACTTTCTTACAACAAAGAGTTTTGGAAGGAACTAAGCACTTAAGTGTTTGATTTTATAAATTGTATATATGTTTTTACTTTGAAAGACATTATTTGCTACTATGAAAACAAAAAGCATGTGGAGTAAGTAGTGATTTCTTTTTATTGTTGCAGATACATTTTATATACACAAACAAAATTTTATGAAATCCAGGATGTGAATTATTTCTTATTGAAATTGAATCACTTATTAAGTCCTTAAAACTGTTACAAAATACAAATGTAAAATGTTTTTGAAGCATTATAATCTATCCTTAGGAAACAACCCTAACGTATTTGATATGTATCATTTTATATGAAGTTTGTTTTTGATATTGTATGTCGTGATTAATGTTCTTTATTTTGAAATATGTATTGAATGTATTAATTACTGTTTTATATGCTTGGTAAAAGCTAATTTACAAAACAAAACTTTCTTACAACGTTGTCAGAAGGTAATACCACCTCTTACCAAGATACAGTGCCAGTATAACATTAAAATGTAGGAATATTTCAATCTAATGTTGAACATATTTTCATCCTTTCGCAATAGAATACTTTCATTTTGTCTGTACCTGAAATGATTGTCACTATTCCTTGAGTTCAAAATTCTAATTAGACCCCTAATGTCCAATGGGGAAGGGACTCCTCCTCTTTAGTTTCTGCACGGGATCATGTGGATGCTGACTCAATTGCCTAGGGCGGGTCTTAAAGAAGAGCCAAGTACGCTACCCATTGCTGAAATCCAAGGACTTAAAGAGACAAGAGACAAGGTCTCTTAATAAATACTGAACGGGGAAATTCACAGGTGGTGAGAATATATTTCCGTCCGTTTCCGCTGGTTTTCTGCGGGAGCGAAAAGGAAAATGCGCACGTGCTTTATGAAGCCACAGCAGTACTTCTCTAATAACATTGACAGTTTTCCAGTAGGTAGCTTAAGCCTACACCCCTAAATTAAACTTGTATGATTTATAAATACAGTAGTTGCGTTAAGGGAAAGCCGAAGCGCTCTATGAAAGCACTTGTTTATTATTGTTTACAACAGATTTAAAAACGAGATGCGAAAACTCGCCGATAGATGAACATATGACCCTGCTTATGCGAAAGCAGATATGTATTCATTCATTGAAATGCAAGACATTGGCGATATCGACGGCCAGGTAACGCCACACCAGTAGCTACTTAGGAAAACCATACTAAGAGCGGGAGTAGTATATCTGCGCTCAGATTGTTGCCCAATGACTTTACTGGATCTTAATTTGATTAAGTTAGTATTCGCGCTTTCAAAGTTACCTGCTTTTACTGTTTTTTCCACTGGAAATAGCGTTAAATGTTAAAGACGCACACAGACACAAGATGGTTAGAGTTACAATAGTTGTGATACAATGAGCACTTCAGTTATTGATTTTAATGTTGTGATTATTTTCCGCTATTGTGGATTCCTTTTTTGACAGATTTCACAGTGTTTTGTCGTCTTCGGTCAAATTAATTGGGATTACAAATTCACATGGTTATGTGGCAATATACTCTTAACTCCTGGGGTGAAAGTGTATTATCTGATTCTGTGTGTAAATTAGAAAATGGGATGGGCTCTCTAAGCTCCTTTGTGGGCGCGTGTCGCGTGTGACAATAGAGGAGATTGCTGCTGCGAAGGTGTTATCAGAACCGAGCATCGCTTTATGTGCTTTGGAAGGAAAGGAACGGGAGGATTTAAGTTCTTGTACTGATTCACAGACAAACCTCTTTACGGGCGTAAAGCTCGTACCCTTAAGGAATACACACTGAAATACCGAGGATTCTTCAGTTTGCCGTCTCAAGGAATACTACCAACAACGATTATTTCCCTCCCAGACATACATTACGCTGGTGCATGGAACGGCACAGATACGAAGGATAGAGGACTGTAGGTCCGCGTGCTGTCAGATGGAGAGGGGGGCAATTCAGTGTCTTAGCTAAAACGTAGCGTTGCGTTTCACCCAGACATCTAGATAAAATAAGAAATGACTGTACAGGCGATCTGAGGTCACGTCAATTGTCCTCAGCATAGCACAACTGGACAAAGTAGCCTATGTCGTCAAACCCCATTTGACCATTTCGGAGTTGAATCGAACTGCTTTGTAATAGGGGATTGTTTGGTCAATTTTGTTGGAGGCTGCACTGTTTGTGCCCGCGATCTGAGCAGGTGTTTGAACGAATCATTTCCACGTCGGACAAAGTCTGTTAGAGGAGGAAGGATATTGTGCGGATCAGCTGGACACAAAGGAAGTATCGAACCATGGGGGTCCAAGCCCTTCTTGTTGCATTTGTGGTGTTTGGTAAGTAAATGATTTTGTTATTTTGTCATACCATTTCTGATGTTTCTACATCATAACATTTCTGTTTGTCATTTCAGTGTTGTTTATCTGTCGCTGCATCTTGATTTCAGTTTCCACTTGCTGCCCTGCTTTCTGAGAGATTAACTCATTTATTACTGATGCCGTTTGGCTAGTTTTCCATAAACCATGTGGCTTGGTTGACCTGTCGTGGTTTAGTTTTTATGGTCAATATATATTTTTTAAACGTTCATAAGCAAACTTTTAAGAGTTCTATCGCCACACATATGTAACATCATCGGTCACCTCCATTAAACATGCGTTGGAAGGAGTAATCGGTGTTTCATGCGGCTTTCTGTAGACAGTATTGCTACGTGTGTAAAAGAGTAGAGCATCGGACATTCTTATTCAACTAATATATAGGGCTACTGTCAATTGTCAATACAATTTTCCAATACTGTGATTATAAACAACACATTTGCCAATGTTGGCAATACAAACTGATTTGTGGTGATGTTTTGCGATTTGGGGAAACAATGACCATTTAATTAATAACACGATTGTCACGAACTTCTGCTTCAGGAGTGTTATCCTGAATATTACCCGTTCTCTCTCACACAGTACCCAGACTAATGTTCTCTGTGGAAAATGTAGTTTCCCGACTATTCACAATTTTATTCTCATAATAGAAAAGACAGAAACATGTAGTTCCAAGGTTTAATGTTAACAGTGGGAGAATTCACTCAAGATCATAAGTGATTTACAATGTCGTACTCAGTATTTTATTGCTTGTAGCCTACAGCGGCAGAATTGTATATAAAAATGTACACCCGCTGTCATTTTCCTTGAATGAGAAATAAACACATTATACGTGCGTTAGTATGTAAGTAGCTACGTAATATTAAACAGCAAAAGATTTTTAGCGAAAGCATTCAGACCGGAGAGATATGGATCTGTCAGTTGTAAAGCATTGCTTTTAAGATTTGGATATGGTCGAGGAGAATGATCCAGTCAAAGGATATTTGCTTGTCTCACATTAAATAAGCCCGTGACTTATAGCACTGTTTTTGACAAGCTGTCTAGCTGGTCTTTTGGCAATGACACAAATGCCAGGCAGCTGTGTTTCTAATCACATTGTTTCCTCGTGCGTAAGGGGGTTGGTGTGGGTGGGTGTCTTGAACACAGCGTTTGTTAGGACCGAAAATCATTTACCTCAGTATTAAAGCAAAATCTGTAAGCTCGTGGGTAAACAGAACACAGCACAGATGACACTGACCTATGGTAGTGATTTCTAAGTGTCTTTGACTCTGAGTCCACCTCTGGCACTCTGTGGGGTCTAACCCATATAGAGCAATAACATCCCAGGAGAGAGAATTTACTGTTCTGCCATTTCAGTGAGGTGTTTCTGCTTGAAGTCTCCCATATGACTTCATTAGTTTCCTGTATGTGGTGTAACTGTACTTTCTGAATATCCTTGCCCATGTAAACAGCATTGCTATATTTCCCCAAAAGCCTCCCTCCCCACTGATGCAGTGTAACTGTAGACGATTAGCTGATGAATCATGTAGACTTGAGTATGGGTATGGCCCCATTGACTGCTTTTGGTCATTACAAACAAGACCCAACAAGACCCTAGGGAGTCATCAGCATACCCCTAGGTGGCACATGTGGGTGACTGAAGGCTGTAATGTGGTATGGTAGTATTTGTGTTGTCAAACTGCTCAACAAGCCACCACCACCAGGGCAGGGCTGCAATCGGGGGACAAAGGAGCTGGAAGGATGGACATCAGCCACCTACCAGCTGATGGATATGTGTGTGTGTGTACGTGTGTGTGTGTTTGTGTTTGCTTGCTGGTGAAGTAGGTTAATGTGCCATTGCAAGCTTCTCTCTCAGATTAAACCCCAGTGATGTACAGAACTCCCCCACCCCTCCACCCCCCATTTATAGTACTTATCCCTTTACTTATTCTTTTGGGTAGCCCTGTTTTTTAATTACAGAGACTTAAGGTTTTGAGCACATTGGATTGACTGACTGTAGCACGTGAGGCAATGTCATCTCCCTTAATTCTTTGTTCTGCACCTCTGAAAAAAGAAAAAAAAACATTTTAATGAACATTATATTTCAGATTGTTTTTGGTTTAAATTTTTCACTTACATGAATACATGGTCTTTCAGAAGTCCCTCATTTGTTTTTTACCACTATCACAATGAGTTCGGTGTCGATCCTGGATCTGAGAGAAAGTCATATGATCAGTATGCATAGCCTCGGGTCAGAGTGTTAGATCTGCTCTTGCTTTTACGCTGCAGAGTCTTTCCGATTCTACGATCTGGAGTGTTAATGAGCAATGCAAGCTCTTTCATTATCTTTCAATAAAAAGTGTCTTCTGTTTCATTTACTCTTTCTCAGTCATCTTGCAAAAATGAATAAATCCACTGTCATATACAGTGCAATCTCTGCATGCATTTACCCTCAAACACACAGAAATGCCCCTAAAATCCAGTTTATATATCACACCTTATTTCGTACCATTTGCTACTACTATGTTGGAGAGAATAGGTTCATGAAAACGGTGTAGGAACACTCTGGATAATATGTCGTTGCCTCCTGAACGTGTGCTGTAAATTATTTAAGCGAGCGATGATTAGATTGTCCACCCACATTCTGTGAAGAGTACCAGCGTTGAGTAATTCAGGAGTGTGTGTGTGTGTGTGTGGGGGGGGACTCTGTCTAAGGGGGGTCCAGTAATTCTCTGAAGTGTGGCTGAATGAATCACTGAACAAGTGTGTGGTCAGGGCCTCTGAGATGAAAGCCTCCACTTATTTATAAAGGTCCTGCCCACCATTATAGACAGATGGTAGGCTGTATCTGTTCCTATGGACATCCAAACAGGTATGCTGGAATGTTTCACATGGCCTGCTGCTTGTTCCCCATACTCACAACCTTGAGTTCATGGACAAATTCCTTTATAGTGTGGTTTTATAATTAATTTCATAGCCTGTCTGTAATTGAACTCTTCTCCTTTGATTCTTATTTGAAGATGGAAGCATTCAAAATTGTGGGTCGCTACACTCCATCACTACACATAGATGCACCAGAGCGTGTGACTGTTTAGCCTCTGTAGGCAGTTTGAAGTCCAAATGACCATTTTCCATTTTTGCTGTTAATATGGAAGTCGAATAAGCAGAGCATATTTTGCAGTTAGTTTACCCAATATAGGAATTTGGAAAAAGTATGGAGAATTTTCAAGAATTCAAAATACTCAAGTAGTGTGACATACAGTCCCTGTGTTGTGATTGGTTGTGGGCGGAATGCCTTTCTTTACCCATGTCTCCACCATCCTCAGAATTATTAGGCTACTACTGGCTGCTACTGAAACCCACAGGGTTGTATTCCTGCACAGTGTTTTTATTCTTTCTTTTGAAAACTTTGAAACAATGCAGGTGAAACATCCCCCACACCAAAATAGAAAATGTGTCACTGTCATCGTAACTCTTCCAGTTCTTGTCCCGACCAAGCACTGCTTACACAGGCTCTTTGACCACAGAGACTGGCACAGGTTTGTGATGTATTGTAGGGCTATTAAAATTGCTTTTCATCATGCAGGTGTTAATGGAGATTCACACACCTTTATCGTGAGTATTAATGCCTGACCAGGATCTCCCTCTAATAAAGCATTCTGGCGGGTCATCATATTTCAATTTCCTTTCTTTATGACTTTATTTTAGTGCAAAAAAAATGAAGTGTCATGTTTTTGAACCCTTTGCCAGGGTTGGAAATGAGAAAACATCACTGCACTTAAAATGTCTTTAAATGCTAATTTCAAGGTTTCGTGGATGATTTAAGTTTGCATCTTTAAGGTGTTCCAGTCTGAAGATTATTTTTACCTTACCACTGATTAGGCGCTCGCTTGTTTTCAACAGTTTAGCCTCACTGCAAACTCCAAACAAATGACTGCATCCTTTTTGCATCCAGGACCATTAAAGTGTTGAAATGAAAGACTTGAAATTCGCCTGAGCAAATGGTTTGTGTATTCGTAGAGGAACAAAACCCAAAACCTAGCAACTAAAAAAAAAACAGGCTACATGTGTGTAAAATATGCAAAATGTTTATTTTTTATTTTTTATATGTCATGGGTGTTTTGGTGCCATATATTATTTTTATGGTGCACTGATCCATTTACGAGGAGAAAGGTTCTTGCTGTTGGTCGATGTGTGGGATATATTTGTGCCATATAGGCCTACAGTGTACAGTGAAAGCCCCATTTGCTTTTTTTAATATGTCCGCATCAGAGCATCTCATATCAGAGCTGCGAGAGACATGTCCTTTTGGAACAGGCAAGCAAACCTCTTGGCCCTTAGAGGCTTGGAATACAAACTGTGTGTAAGGTATTTGTGGCACCTTTCTGTGCAGGAAATGGGAAACCTGCCCCTCGAAAAGGATGCCTCCCAATGTCCAGCCTAACCAGCACCATTTGAAACACTGGGGGAAGGCTTTGAACTGCATAACGACATGGTTGCAAGGATGTTATTCATGTTCAGGGCCCAGACACCAGGCCCCAGATAGTCGACTGCAGTGAGAGGTCTCTCGGCTGTTTGACTTCCAGATGACCCTGCTGTAAAATGTGACCCTGTGTACACTAAGATAAAGAGCTCAGAGCCCAGCCAGAGATCTGGAAACTGTTACTATAGCCTGCGTGTTATGGAATCAGGACAGACAAAAACCAGGTTCCAGGCTTGACAGGCCATTAAAGGTGTGCATGTGCAATAAGCGCACGTGGTGTGTGTGTGTGTGTGTGTGTGTGTGTGTGTGTGCACGCATCTGAGGCCAGCATTGAATAAAAAAGTGAGTATGTGTATACTCTAATGGGAGCATATGCAGACGAGGGGGGTGTTATTCGCCTGTTAATAACATTTTAAACCAGAATTTATATAATAGGGCAGAAACAATTCATGGAAACTTTTGATGTAATATAAGGGCTCCTACCTTGAGCTATCTGTCACTTCATTGAATCAATAGCCGTTCACCAGGTTGTTTTTCCTGGGTGTCTTTTTCTTGTCAGAAACTGAAAATGTGGATTGTTTTCTTAACTGAAATCTATCTTCGTACTTCCTTCAGAGGAAATAATCTGGTAAATCAATTTAAACAGAGATTAAAACCCTCTATACGGTAGTTTGGTTTAAGAGCCAGTGCACATTAATGATGGCCACTCCCTTATAATCCTGTCTATTCAACATTTTGAGAGAGGTACTCTGTCTAATTGTGAAGCCTTCACATGATATAAAAACTCAATGGTGTCAATGGCTATTTATTTTCTAACAGGTCCTTCCATGCTAACTCAACCAGTCTTTATTCTTTAAAAAAAATTCCCATTCAACCTGTGACCTGGAAAATGGTCACCCTAAAGTGAGAAAGGGACCTTGACTAGAAAAAAATCATTCCTCGTTCAGGTTAGATGCCAGAATCATGTGTACCACCTAATTTGTTTCATTATGAGTAGCGCTAATGAACCATTAGCGTAAGAAAATACCATGAACCCCTAGCAAGTTGCCAAACACGGATTACATTATCAGGTTTTTTCCAACTTCAGTCAAACCCTAGACCTTGTTGGGAATAGAGGCTCTAAAATGTTGCTATTGTTGTATGAACCATTGGTACAAGTCTTACAAAATGTGTTAAGCATTTTTGGTTTAATGTAAGTAGACATTAAACAAGTAGGCAAGTAGGGAAGCCCATGGTATTGAATACAATTGGTTATCGGATACAATGTCTTTGATTCCACACTTTGTGTAAGTCAAGCAGGGGTAAAGGCAATAATCTCATTAGGTAGTCTGTGCTGATGGGGGTTGTACTTGTACACTAGCTAACCAGCTAAGGTTATTCCATTGAATAGTTGTTTGGTTTGTTTTTAATTCAAAGCTTTATGTCACCCATATTTAACTTTATTGTCACCAGAAAAACAATAGTGTGGTCTGGGATTTTTTCATTTGGACAGTGGTCTGGCTAGCTACTGTAGCCTGATATCCCACCATAATTAAGTTATCTATATGGTAGCTAGCCCAAAATGCTTAGGGAACAGATTAGCATACCATAACTAATGTCCTGGGAAGTACTGCTATGCACAGGCCAAAATGAGTGGCACCCTTGCATTTCTTGTAGATGATGTTCAACATCTTCTGAAATAATTGGGTCTTAGATTAGATTAGATTAGATTTATTTTATTGTCATTGCACAGAGTACAACGAAATTGAGTGACAATCCTGACGGTACATTTACAATAACAAAGACAAAACACAACAGAACAGCAGAAACAAATTAAGATTCTAAATATAAAATGAACATTAAATAAATAAATAAAATGAAATGTGAATATTTACTGTTAAAAAGTTAAAAGTTACATTATTTTGACGAGATATGAGATATTGCACTTCCAGATATTGCACATTTCCGAATTGCAGAGGCTCACTATGGCAGAAGTGTAGTACAGTTGGGAGTATAAACATACAAACAAAAGTGCAGTAGTAATGTAAACATATATGCAGTGTTCTGTAAGTGTACTGTAAGTGTAGGTGTTGCAGTACTGATAGTCATCAGTCCGTTTCAGAGTTTTTAAGTGTTCAGTTCTCGTATGGCCCTGGGGTAGAAGCTGTTCTTAAGTCTGTTTGTCCGTGATTTGATGGACCTGAAGCGTCTACCAGAGGGCAGCAGGTCAAACAGATGATGTCCAGAGTGGGATGGGTCTTTCAGTATTTTGGCTGCTCTACTGAGACAGCGTGAGCTGAAGATGTCCTCCAAAGAGGGCAGTGAGCAGCCGATGGTCTTCTGGGCGACATTGATAACCCTCTGAAGGGCTCTCCTGTCCACTGCTGAGCAGCTGGCATACCACGTAGAGATACAGTATGCCAGCACACTCTCGATGGAGCAGCGGTAGAAGGTCACCAGCAGCTTCTCCTGCAGGTTGTTTTTCCTGAGGATCCTCAGGAAGTAGAGTCGCTGCTGTGCCTTCTTGACTACTGCAGTGGTGTTGGTAGTCCAGAGAGATCATCAGAGATGTGTGTGCCCAGGAACCTGAAATCCGGGACCCTTTCCACACAGTCCCGTTGATGTATAGTGGGTCGGGGTCTGCACTGTTCTTCCGGAAGTCCATTATGAGTTATTTTGTTTTTGAGGAGTTCAGGACGAGATTGTGAACGCCACGTTGCCAGTCTTTGGACTTCATCCCTGTAGGCTGTCTCGTCTCCTCCTGAAGTAAGACCAACCACAGTCGTGTCGTCCGCAAACTTGATGATGGTGTTAGTGGGATGGGTGGGGGCACAGTCGTGAGTGTAGAGGGCGTAGAGAAGGGGGCTCAACACACAGCCCTGTGGGGAGCCGGTGCTGAGTGTAAGGGTAGGGGAAAGGTGGGGGCCTAGTCTAACGGTCTGGTGACGGTTAGTTAGGAAGTCTTTTATCCAGTGGCAGGTGGGTTGGGAAAGTCCTAGGTCAGTAAGTTTTATGACGAGTCTGCCCGGAATGATGGTGTTAAAGGCAGAGCTAAAGTCTATGAAGAGCATCCTCACATAGCTCCCCTGGTGTTCCAGGTGTGTCAATGCCGTATGAAGAGCAGTGGCGATGGCATCTTCTGTAGACCTGTTTGCTCTGTAGGCAAACTGGAATGGGTCGAAGGTGGGTGGGAGGCTGTCTTTGATGTGCTGAAGGACCAGCCTCTCTAAGCACTTCATAATGACCGGTGTGAGTGCGACCGGATGGTAGTCGTTGAGGCCGCTGATGACAGTCTTTTTTGGCTGTGGAATGATTGTGGCAGACTTCAGGCAAGGTGGAATGATGGATTTGGAAAGGGACAGGTTGAAGATCTTTGTGAAGACCTCGCAGAGCTGGTCTGCACATTCCTTCAGCACCCTTCCTGTCACACCATCAGGGCCAGCAGCTTTCCTCGGGTTCACCGCTCTGAGCACACGCCTCACATCATGCTCCTGCACAGTGAGGATGTAGCTGTTGGAGGCTGGTGGAGGTGTTGTGTCAGACACCGCTGCTTTCACCTCAAATCGAGCAAAGAAACAATTCTTCACACATTCATCTGTTTGATTTACAACAGCACGCGATCAATCAATAATAATACAAATAAAAAATAATAATTTATGGCTTCAAGATTGAAAAGTGGTCATGACACAATTTTTGGCACCCTTTAGAAAAATTTAAATAAATTTGGTTGGAGGAAATGGATTCTTGTTTGCAGTGTAATTCAACTCACCCGTCACAGGTGCCCACATGGTATAAATTAACCAATTATCCATTTTAAAGTGAGAAAACTGTCCGTTCTGCTACCCTGTTCCTCTGTGACAATGGGGAAGAGAAAAGAGCTGTCTGAGGATGTCAGAAAAAACTATTATCACAAAACATAAGCGTTCACAAGGCTAAAAGGCCATCTCTAGAGACCTTGGCATTCCTGTTTCCACAGTTTGCAATATTATAAAGAAGTTTGCCGCTCATGAAATTGTTAGGAATCTCCCAGGATGTGGTTGTAAGAGGAAAATTGATCTCAGATGTTGTTGAAGGTTGGTGCGAGTCATTGAAAAAACACCTTGTATCACATACAAAGATCTCTGACCTGGAGAGGTCTGGGGTATTGGTTTAAGCCCGTACCATACGCCGGACACTGAACCAAGAAGGGCTTTATGGTCGGAGGCCAAGGAAGACGCCAATGCTGAAAGAGAAACACAAGAAGGCCTGATTGATCTTTGCCAAGACCCACCTAAGCAAACCTAAATCCTTCTGGGAAAATGTTCTGTGGACCGATGAAACCAAATTATAGGTCTTTGGCAATGCAGATCAGCGCTTAGGGTGTCAGACTGGGTGTCAGTCAAAGGTCATGGGTCCTCCAGCAGAACAATGACCCAAAACACACATCCAAAAGCCCAGGAATGGTTCAAGAGAAAACGTTGGAATGTTTTGGAGTGGCCAGCAATGAGTCCTGATCTCAATCCTATTGAACACCTGTGGAGATTTTGAAAACAGCAGTTGGGAAAACCCTTCAAATCTGAGAGAACTGGAGCAGTTTGCAAAAGAAGAATGGGCCAAACTGCCATTCATCTCATGAATGGCTATAGGAAGCGCTTGATTGCAGTTATTTTCTCCAAAGGCTGTGCTACCAAATATACTGCTCAAAGAAATTAAGGGAACACTTAATCATCACAGTATAACACCAAGTAAATTAAACTTCTGGGATATCGATCTGTCCAGTTAGGAAGCATAAACGATTGTGAATCAATTTCACCTGCTTTGGTGCAAATGAAAGTGACAACAGGTGGACAGGAGAGGCAACAGCAAGACAACCCCCAAAAAGTAAATGGTTTTGCAGGTGGTGGCCACAGACCATTTCTCTCTCCTTATCCTTCCTGACAGATTTTTCTCTAGTTTTGCATTTGGCTAGTGCCCTTGTCACTACTGGTAGCATGAGACGGTACCTGCAGCCCATTCAGGTTGCACAGGTAGTCCAGCTCCTCCAGGATGGCACATCCATACGTGCCGTCACAAGAAGGTTTGCTGTGTCTCCCAGCACAGTCTCAAGAGCGTGGAGGAGATACCGGGAGACGGGCCATTACACGAGGAGAGCTGGACAGGGCCGTAGAAGGGCAACAACCCAGCGGCAGGACCGGTATCTGCTCCTTTGTGCGAGGAGGAACAGGAGGAGCACTGCCAGAGCCCTACAAAATGACATCCAGCGGGCTACTCGTGTGCATGTTTCTGACCAAACTGTCAAAAACAGACTCCATGAGGGTGGCATGAGGGCCCGACGTCCTGTAGTGGGACCTGTGCTCACAGCCCAGCACCGTGCAGCTCGATTGGCATTTGCCAAAGAACACCAGAATTGGCAGGTTCGCCATTAGCGCCCCGTTCTCTCCACAGATTAGAGCAGGTTCACACTGAGCACATGTGAAAGAGTCTGGAGACGCCATGGCGAACGTTATGCTGCCTGCAACATCATCCAGCATGACCGGTTTGGCGGTGGATCAGTGATGGTCTGGGGAGGCATATCCTTGGAGGGCCGCACAAACCTCCACGTGCTAGCCAATGGTACCCTGACTGCTGTTAGGTACCGGGATGAAATCCTCAGACCCATTGTCAGACCTTACGCTTGGGCAGTGGGCCCTCGGTTCCTCCTGGTGCAGGACAGTGCCCGGCCTCATGTGGCCAGAGTGTGTAAGCAGTTCCTGGATGACGAAGGCATTGATGCCATTGACTGGCCCTCACGTTCCCCAGACCTGAATCCAATTGAGCACGTCTGGGACGATATGTATCGGTGCATCCGCCACCACCAAGTAGCGCCACAGACTGTCCAGGAGCTCACTGATGCCCTGATCCAGGTCTGGGAGGAGATCCCCCAGGACACCATCCGCCGTCTCATCAGGAGCATGCCCAGACGTTGTCGGGAGTGCATACAGGCACGTGGGGGCCATACACACTACTGAGCCGCATTATGAGTTGTCGTGATGAAATTCACACAAGTTGGATCAGCCTGTGATCTAAATTTTTCACTTTGATTTTCGGTGTGATTTTGAATCCAGCCCTCAATGGGTTAATTTTGGTTTCCATTGACCATCTTATGTCATTTTGTTCTCGACAAAGTACACAATGTAATCAATAAAGATTTTCATCTTGAATATTTCGTTCATCGAGATCCGCGATGTGTGATTTAAGTGTTTCCTTTATTTCTTTGAGCAGTCAATCACATTTACATTACATTACAGGCATTTAGCAGACGTTCTTATCCAGAGCGACTTAGTTTGCATTTCTTTACAATCCACGTATACAGCTAGATATTAACTGAAGCAATTCAGGTTAAGTACCTTGCTCAAGGGTACAACGGCAGTGTCCCACCTGGGGATTGAACCTGCAACTTTAACATTACAAGCCCAGTTCCCTAACCATTATACCACACTACAGCCTGTTTCTACTACCATTTCAGTTTATTTTATGATTTAAAAGGATATGTTAAGTTCTGAATCAAAAACAAAGTTTCTGTACTATTAACAGTGAAATAAAGAATTGTGGAGACCAAATACAGTATTTCTGGCCACGACTGTATAATATTTATACAGTCTCTGTGGTTCTCTGTGGCTCAGTTGGTAGAGCACAGCGTTGGCAACGCTTAGGTTGTGGGTTCAATTCCCGCTGGGGCCACATATGCTGAAAAATGTATGCATTCACTACTGTAAGTCACTTTGGATAAAAGCGTCTGCTAAATGGCGTATATATATTTAGGCTATTATTCGATTTGTGGTCTCTGATTACCGCACACTTGCTGGTTTGAGGCACTAGTGTTTAAAATGTAAGCATATGCGAAATCCACAAAATGAAAAGTAGGCATGTGGTTGCATATCTACACCATTGCAGATGGTGTCTCTCCAAGTATGTCAATATTTCTGAAAATGTGTCAGCTGCTTTCTGCTGGGAAGTCACAAATATCTGTTGGAGGGGAACGTCAGGGTACAGAATGACAGACAGATAGTTAGTGTAAGATTACTGTGGACCACTCAGTGTAGTATGGCCAGTCTGTTTTGTACTGAGGTGAACTGTTTGTGGTTTTGCTTTGCTTTGTACTCAAACAGGTGTGTTTGCTGTGGGTATGTTTGCTTTTTTTCTGAAAGGCTATTGACAAAAACACTTTACAAATCAATCAAAAGAACAACTATCAGGTGATGGACTTCCCCTCGGATTTGGATCTTGTAAGCAGAATGATAACTTTTTCACAAATAACTTTTTCATAAATATTTATTCAGAGAAGTCAGTTTACCCTGGGGCTGAATAGGTCATAATATCCAAAGTCATTTGTTAGCCTTCGGATGGAAACGCTCACCCTAAGGCTACGAAAATAAACAAGCAGAAAGAAACACACATTTGCTCAGTCACAGTCCAGCCTCACAAGACAGAGAAGTTAAGTTCGAATTTTGATACAGAGGTTACCTTGATTTGTGAAACGTTAATTTAATTTTACCTGGTCCTTCAGAAAAGTGCCCCCCAAAATCTAATTTACCCCTTCTGTTAAAACAAACATTTGCAGAGAAAGGATTTCTCATCATTTAAAGGTACATTCCTTTCTTCCACTGTGAAAGAATCAAGCTCAAAGCGATGTACTTTTCCCAATTGCACTAATTTGTACAGAAAAGGTCAGGCACAGTAGTGTGAAACTTAATTTTATTGTCAGGCTTGGTTATACAGATGGATATTGCCAATGCATTCTGTTAGAGGAGAAGCAATTCAGCCCTGGTAAACCTGCTGCCATAATTCAACATAATTAAAGTTCGGCCTCTGGAGTAGTGGTCTCACGCATCAGCATTTGTTACATCTGCATGTCTGCCTCACGCATTACTCTAGTGCGGTTTGATGTATTACCTGACTTGTAAGGAAGTGGAAAACAGCGAAAGGGAACAGTGTGATTCCTATCTTAGGTGAATTGTGAGAGAGAATTTCACAATTTTTCCATTTCTCAACACCCCTTATGTTTCGTTGTGGGTGATTTAAGACATAAAAGGGTGATTCAACTACCAGAGTTTGATTTTATGAAGCATCTTTGTGACAGTGTTGACGTCATAGAGATACTCCTCTTTCATCATTGCTGTGATGGTGTCACAGAGATATTCTCCTGCCTTTACTGTGGTAAATTCATGTTGATATTCCTCTCCTATCATTTCTGAGGTAATTTCATGGAAATAATGCATGGAGATAGAAAGTCCACTGTGTGACATTCTGCAAGGAAAATAGTAGGGACATCATGGCAAGAGCAAGCAAATATCCCATAATAATACCAAAGTAAGAGGAATATCTTGCTTATATTATATAATACATACATATATGTTACTGCCAAAATAAAGGAAACACTTGAGTAACACGCCAAAGGAAACCTACAGGCCCGAGTGCTTGTTTCCCACGGTGAAGGATTCTGGCGGCTCTCTTATGGTGTGGGGTGCATTTGTCCTGGCATGGTTTAGGTCCACTCAACCCCAAGGAGGGCAAGGTAAATGCCAATAAACACAAAGCGATTCTGAGTGATCACCTTCATCCTATGGTGGAACATTTCTATCCTGATTGAAGTGGTCTCTTTCAGGATGACAATGCCCCCATCCACGGGTTGTCACTGAATGGTTTGAGGAACGTGGAAACGATGTAAACCATATGCCATGGCCGTCTCAGTCACCAGATCTCAACCCATCTGAACACTTCTGAGATTCTGGAGTGGTGCGTCCGACAGTGTTTTCCACCACCATCAACAAAACACTGAATGATAGAATTTCTTATGGAGGAATCGTGTTCCATTGTTACGCACCTGGTCTAGGCGTAAAGGGTACGCAACATAAACAACGATGCAGACAAACGATTATCAGCACAGGCAATCATTGTTTTTTAAAGGGAATCAGAATCAGAATCAGAATCAGAAAAACTTTTATTGCCAAGTACACAAGTATACAAGGAATTTGCCTTGGTGAGGTTGGTGCATAAAAACACTGAACAAGACAATAAAGAAACCAACAAGACATTCACAGGATAAAAACACTACAAGGCACAGCAATAATAAATACATATTTAAAGTATACATGGTAGTACACAATTAGAAACAAGTGTTGGGTAAGAGCTATATGTGTGCATGTCTGTATGAATGAATGAGTGCCTCCAGCATGATGAGGGAAAGGCCGAGGGGGGTGAGTGATAGTCCCTGAGTCAGTGAGGCAAAAAGGCTTCAGAGGCCCAGCCCAAAATAACAAACAAAACACACTGGCTAATACACAAAAAGAAAAGAAAACTAAACAACCAAAATAGAACAAACATTTCTACACTATCCCCCTAACTACACAAAAACAGGAGAAAACAATTAAAGAAAAGAGTACCCGCCTCCTACTGCTTCCTTGCGAGCTAGTAATTCTGTTACACTAGCCACACATACAGTGGGGTCCAAAAGTCCACTACCAAGATCTGTTTGTCTTCATCATTCATCACAAAGGAACACAGCATTTTTACTCTACAATTTGACCTCTAACTACTTAATACCTTACCTAATACCCTACTTAACTTACATAATTACAAACAGCTGCAAGAACTTTTGGAAAGGAAGTGTCCTTTTTCAAGATTAAAGCACCTGCAGTAGCAATGAGAACACATAGAGGACCATACTAATTATGTCAATATCCCGTATTACTTGTTATAAGACCAAAACAACTCACATTGTGTACTAGGAGTGTCCATGTAATAAGACTTAAATGAAAAATAAGGTGTCATAATATTTTGAGGAAATGATAGGCAATGGTGTGCAAACAAAATATTTCTAGATATTTCAATTTCATACCATCCTTTCTCAAACAAACATTTTCTTTTATTTGTATCAGTGTTTTATGACATTCTTGAATAACAAATACCGTGAGTAAAAATCTTGTGTTATTTTTTGATGAGCGATGAAAACAAACTGGTCTTGGTAGTGGGATCAGACTTTTGGACCCCAATTTATATACAGGATTTTACAACAAAGTTCTCATATCAGATTTTTCCACAAACTAATTTATATAACAACTGTGCTATTGACATGAATAACCAAATTCGGGTACAAACGACCAACAACCCAGTCCGGTCAAGTGACAGTCAGGAAGAGTCAAAAGAAAGAACAACAACACTCTGGATCAGTGAGCCACGACTTCCTTTATGGCCGTCCATTTCCCTCTCCGACAATCTCGACAGCGACACAATCAAGCGTTTCCACCTGCCGCTGATCAGAGAGAGAGAGAGAGAACACACCACGCACACACGCAAACTCGACAGTAACAAACACACCACACACACGCAACCTCAACAATATCAACAACAACAACAGCAACAATCACAACAACAAAAAACAACAAACATCCAGGGACGTAACATGCATCCCTCCAACACAGTTTCAGACACTTTTAGAAATCTATGCCAAGGCGCATTGAAGCTGTTACGGTGATTCATGGTGACCCAACGCCCTATTAAGACACTTTATGTTGGTGTTTCCTTTATTTTGGCAGTTACCTGCATATTATTATATTGGTGGCCCAAAGGTTACTACTGTGTATGGCCCTAAGGTGTTTGCGTTTTGTGCTCTGATAAAATCTAAAATAGTTTTAAACCCTAGCTGGAGGTTCTATTGGTTAATGGATTTGCCCTGCTGTTAAATACTTGTTTACCTCCCTTTAATCTCCAGAATAGCCTCTGGCTTTGTGTGCTGTTAGATTAAAGAGGGACAGGGAAGATTAGGGCCTTTATGGTGGTGGTCTCTTCCTCCATGTTCTCTTCTCTCTTTTGGAGCAATGTTGTTGAGTGAAATTTGGCCTGACCATTTTGTAAATATTTACCCTGAATGCTAACACCCTTTGGCATCTAGAGATGTTATGGCCTGTAAACAGCTCTTGTAAACCGCTAGCAAACCTTAGTAATATTCCTTTGGGTGTATTATTCTCAGGATACATACTGTGTATGAAGTATGGGTATGGGTAAAAGTAACAAAACTAATAAAATTATGTTATTGCAAATTGTGCTAACAAATAAATTCAATAATTGCTTTTTTCCCTAAATAAAATGATGGCAAAGTAAAAACTTCTCATTTAAACTGTTCCAGTGAGAAATTAAACAAAACAAATCAATTTTTTCCCAGAATTTTCTTTTTATTCAAATTGCCTTGCAATTCTGCATGATAATGCTTTTAATTAATTGCCTTGCAATGTCATTAAGTCTCCTTTTTTCTCATTGCAATTCAGTTTGAGTCATGTGTGTATCATAAATCAAACGCCCCGTCTACTGATTCACATCAAATAAATTGGCACTCATTTTTTTCTTGTGCTTATTTGTGGAGCCTTTTTTGCAGGGGGTGGGAGGGCAGGCATGATTTAGCCTTTTTTGTGGCCATCTAAGGTCATAGTTTTGGCTCCTAAGGCTAACAGGTTGCAGCTTGGTTTGGATTATGACACAGACAATGACACAGACAATGACACAGACCACAGACAATGTGAAATATATCAAGAGTTTCAAGTGCTTGAAAAATCGATGGCGGAATGGCTGACGTCATTCCCATTCATTTCCTATGGGTGTAATGACACTTTTCCACCTCTACACAAAATGGCGTAGTTTGTTTTTGTTCCTTTTTTCATCTTTTTTGTTGTTGTTTGAGGCGCACTAGTATTGCGCTCAGTTTGGACATTTCTGGGAGTGTGGACAAATGTCGTCTTGATGTATAATCCATGAGATCTGAAAAATATATATTTTGAGTATCATTGATCAACAGAAGAAAAGATCTGTATACAACGCATTATATGTGCATAGCTCAAATTCGGCACATTCTGTCATTAGAGGATGCAAAAACCTTGATGCATGCTTTTGTTGCATCGAAGCTAGACTATTGTAATGCCTTATTATCCGGCTCCTCTAGTAGCTCTCTAAAGAGTCTTCAACTAGTACAGAATACAGCGGCACGTATTTTGACTAGATCCAAGAAGTATGAGCACATTACTCCTGTGTTAGCATCACTACATTGGCTTCCTATTAAATATCGGGCTGATTATAAAGTACTGTTGCTAACTTTTAAAGCAGTGAACGGGCTTGCACCTTTATATCTGACTGAAATGATTGCCCCCTATAAGCCGACACGACTGCTTCGTTCACAAGAAGCCGGCCATCTATTACTCCCTAGAATTTTGAAAAGCACAGCTGGTGGTAGAGCCTTCTCTTTTAGAGCTCCTCTGTTGTGAAACGGTTTACCAAGGCATGTTAGGGATTCGGACACAGTTTCAATTTTTAAGTGTAGATTAAAAACATATCTTTTCAGCCTAGCCTACTGCCAAACATAGTCTAGGTGGAGAGATGGAGAAGGCCGTACCCTAGTGTCTTATAGAGTGAGAAACTTTCCATACTGTCACCTCCTCAATGTGTTACCACCACTGTTATGCTGGCTATCCTTGATCAGGTGTGGATGGTTTGGAACTCTCATGGCTGCGTGTTTTCTCTGTCCCTCTCCTAATAGGTATGCTGCCATAGCTTACACCTGTCGGGGCTATCTGTATATTTCCTATGCTTATGCTCCCCTGCTCTTACATAATTCTACTGGCTATAGCACTGCTTTTTTTCTGACTGCATGTTCTCTTCTCTGCCTCGGCCTCTGACTCAGGGGCACCTGCCCCCGAGCCCTAGCGACTTCCTGCGAGAAGTCACCTTGGACTGACCATGACATGGTCTTTTTTGGACATACCCTGTGCCGGCCAGAAGAGGATGGGCTCCCCCCCTTTTAGTCTGGTTCCTCCCAAGGTTTCTCCCTACCAAGGAGTTTTTCCTTGCCACTGTTGCCTTTAGGCTTGCTTTTGGGGGGGTCTAGGCCTGGGTTCCCCCTCTGTTAAGCGTTTTGTGACAATTCAATTGTGAAAAGCGCTATACAAATAAATTTGATTTGATTTTATTTTATTTAAAAATAGGGTATTCACGTTTGGATACACCCCTACTAGATAGCATCCATACTATAGAGGAAGTAGCTCATTACAGATCTGGTTCCTCCTCATACAGTGTAGTAGGTGCGACTGCCCTTCGAAGAATGGCAAAAAATGCTAGAAGGTACAGTTGCACACTAATAAACCAATTTACAGTTCCCAGCATGTAGTTTTGGCTACACAGGGTTGTAACTTGACCTATACTGAATATAGCAACATCACACTGGCCCACACACATTAAAAAGAGCATGCACAAAGCATTACTCTGTTTTTTGGTTTTGGTGCTCCCATTTTTATAGCACTTAAGCTTGTAGGAACTACACAATTCTGAGTAGCAGATTTGCCATATGTGAAAGTGCTAATTATAGCAGATTAACTTGGAGATCTTTTGTATTTGGCATTCAAACATTGCCTTCTGATGTATCACTTTGATACGAAACACGTTTGGCCGGAAATCTGCATTCAAATGAGAATATTTAAAATAGTCAAATCTTTTTATGAAATGCAAAATCCATCTGATTAACATCTCAAAGGCACTGTAGGTAAAGATGGATAAAATGTGTTAAAAATAGGTGCCCATAATTCACTTTCCTTACAGGTTGGGCAATCTTTAATATAGCGGTACTAAAAGCAAGAACATGCTCTGGGGAAATGTAAACACGAAACAATGCAGAATAAAAATGTGTCTAAGCTTTCTTTCTAACCCGTTCATGGTTCTGGCATCTCTATCCGTGGGCAATTCATTTAAAATCTAAGGTGTGAAAAGGGTGTTTTGCATATTTAGGCCCCTTCTCTGGACCTGGATACTGGTAATGTTGTGCTATTCATGTGCCCTTTTGTGTGCTCCTCGTTAGGATGGCACACACATTTGAATAGATTACTGTTTCTCTGCTAAATGCAGTTTTAGGTTTTTTAGAGGCTGTCTTGCCAATTTTTTGTTTTGCTCTTGACCCCAGTGCAGAGGAAGGCATTAAGTTTATACAAGGGTGACTCGCATTAAACCAGAGGAAGACCAAGCGCTCAGTCCTCCAGAACAGCCGCATTATAACAGTGTACGCATCCTCTCTGGCAGCTCTCTCAGGCATCGTGCTGAGAATTGGACTTTTAGGATTTAGGTCTCTTCTTACTTGGTTGCTGGTGTTTTGTTGCCGTTCTTAAGTTCCAAGGTCTGTACTAAATTCCATGCCACTGTGGTGTCGTCAGGTGAGCAGCTGCTACTGGGGCAGAAAGTAGAGAATTTGAGGGAATATTCTTTTCCTCAAGAAGGGCCAATTCATTATAAAGTAATGAGTCTCCAGCTACTCTACCTGAGGATCTGGTGACTGATGTAAAGGCCACTGATATCGAATGGACACTTAAACATGTTCTCTCACAAAAAAGAAAAGGAAGCCTAATTATGGACTCAAGGATGTACCAATAATGATGTGTAGATACAGATATAATTATTAGTATTATGATGATTATTATTTTTAAGATTAATATTATTATTGTTGTTGTTGATAACAATAATAATCATAACCATAACAATAATTACAATTTTCTTTTGGAAATACCTTTAGCTGTAACTAAGTTTACATAATCAGTTCACTGCACCTCAGTCAAAGGTACAACAGTGTTCCATCCTGGTTGTGAACTTGCAACTCTTCACTTACAAATTAAATTACTCTAGCTTCAAATACTGTGAGTACGAAGTGGATCCAAGAAATTTAAATCAAAGGATCTCTGTGTTTCCCATCCTGTGACGTATAGCTTGCATACAGCTTGCAAGATTTTACAATTACAATTATTAAATTTAGCAGAAGCTCTTGTCCTGAGCGACTTACAAGAAGCATATTCCACCAAGTGGGGTGAGACCACATAAACAGTCAGTGCAACTTCTTTACAAAAATAACTGCTAGGAGAACACACAAAGCTACTAGGGAAAAAGGTCAACTTTTTTTTTTGATAGGTTAGGTTCCTATGTGATCAATGCTGGGGAGGTTGTAGTGGGAGGGATGGGAGTGGGGGAGCCAATGTGTAGTCTGAAGGGATTTCAGTTTGCAACAAAAGATAGGCAGTGACTCTGTCCTGATGGTGGCGGGGAGGTCATTCCTGAGGTGCCAGGACAGAGAAAAGCAGTGATCGAAATTAGCTCCTTGTAGGGATGGGAGCTCCAGGTGGCCAGAGGTTGCAGAATGAAGTGGCTGAACTGGGGAGTATAGTTGAACCATAGCCTGGAGGTAGGAAGGATTTGTTCCCTTTAGGCAAGCACCACGGTCTTGAACCTGATGCAAGCTGCTACCGGGAGCCAGTGAAGGGTGTGGAGGAGTGGGGTGACATGAGAAGATTTAGGAAGGTTAGACACAAGATGGGCTGCAGCGTTCTGGATGGGTTGCAGAGATCAAACGGCACAAATGGGCAGGCCAGCCAGTAGGGAGTTGCAGTAGTCATTAGGATTCTAATTTTAAGAAATGTCCTTGATCGATCGGTGCCCACGTTAACAAACAATTAATTGATTAATCTTTTTTTTTTTTAACTGCAAAATGTAGCGTATGATAGAGAATACAAAATGCAAAACGTTTTTTTCCTCAATCAAAGCTTTATTCAAACTTTTGAGACACGGGCCTATTTTAACAGCATAAAACAATAAGAATTATGAAGGAAATGAAATGAAACACCATTCAGTAGGCCTAACAACGAAAACAATATTCCTTTTGAAATGAAAAGGGCTCTTCGACAGCGGAGGCTTGGCAACTTGAAGAAAAAAAGCCTACCTCCTAACTTTCGCGTCCCGACTCGTCCCCTTACTGGTTTTTATTTAAGAATATAAGCATATCCACGTGTTCGGGGGTATGCCGTGTGCCCAGCCTGTTCACAGTAAGACCAGCTGCTGAGAACACCCGTTCCGACGGAATTATGTTTTGGGGAGCATCGATAATGGCCATATGCATTATATTTGGCCTTTGCTCAGCACCTAACTAGATGCGTATTTTGGATGCAAAATATAAGATCCTTCAGAAAGCGTTAGCATAACTCAGACGGGTCTCATTTGTTCAGATTCAGATTCAGATTCAGATTCGGATTCCTTTATTTGTTACATCTGTGATACTAGGTACACCAGAGTAAAAATCTTGGGCCTGGCCCCTCAACTTCGCAGCATCAGAAATACACACATAAAAACCACACATTGTAACAAAATAGTAATACCTGTAAGTAATGACAGTGCAAATGAGCATACATGAATAAATATATTAAATATAGGTAACAATGTAATATATGTAACAATGTAATATGGTAACAGTACAAAATAGCAGGATAGTGCAGCAGATCAAGTAGCAGCAGTGGTACTAGGGGCACGAGGCACAGTACAGGAGTGAGTGGTGTGTGTGTGCGCGCGCGCGTGCGAGTGTCGCCTGCGCGTGCTGGGTCTGTGCAGGTGTGTCTGTGCTCAGTCCACCTGGTAGTGCAAAATTGGCAGTTGGGCTAGCTAGGCTAGTGGCCAGAGTTCAGTAGCCTGATAGCTTGGTGGAAGAAGCTGTCTCTGAGCCTACTGGTCCTGGCCTGGAGACTGCGGTACGGTTTGCCTGACGGTAGCAGCAGGAACATGCTGTGGTTGGGGTGGCTGGGGTCTTTGATGATCCTGTAGGCTCTGCTGGCACACCGGCTGTTGTACAGTTCCTGGATGGAGGGGAGGGGCGGGGCGTGCCTCCGCTGATGTGTTGAGCGGACCGCACCACCCTCTGCAGTGCCTTGCGGTTGAGGCCTGAGGAGTTTCCGTACCACGCAGTGATGTTGCCGGTCAGGATACTCTCAGTAGTGCCTCTGTAGAAAGCCCGCAGGATCTTGGGCCCCATCCCGAACTTCTTCAGCCGCCTGAGGTAGAAGAGGCGTTGTTGTGCCTTCTTGACTACGTGGCCAGTGTGGGCGGACCAGGACAGGTCCTCAGTGATGTGGACACCGAGGAACCTGAAGTCACTGACCCGCTCTACAGTGGACCCGCCGATGGTGAGGGGCTCCTGCCTCTCTCTCTCCTTCCTGTAGTCCACGATGAGCTCCTTGGTCTTGTCAACGTTGAGAGAGAGGTTGTTCTCCTGACACCATTGTGCCAGGTTGCTGACCTCTCTCCTGTAGGCCGTCTCATCGTTGTCCGTGATCAGGCCTATCACCGTCGTGTCATCAGCGAACTTGATCACCCTGGTGGAGCTGTGCGTGGCCACACAGTCGTGGGTGTACAGGGAGTAGAGGAGAGGGAGTGCCAGAGGTGGAGAGAGTAAACACAATTTGGAAACGAGTTCCCAGATGCTCGTGTGGACGGTGTGTGATTCCCTGAGCGCAGCTGTTAAAAGTGAAACCAGCGAAAAAAACTCAGAGGAACACGGAAGTAATGTTAGGCGTGCTTAGCGAATTCAAGAGACCATGCTATTGTCTCTTGTCTATTGTTTCTTTTGTGAAATATTGCTAAATATATTTTATAAAATCAACAAGGTCTAAACTGTTGTTTCAAAGCGATACTATTACACTCACTAGCAGGGCTGGTTCTACACATTTTGGTGCCCTAGGTGAGATTGGCATTTGGTTGCCAACAAACATCAATCAGACATCACCATGGAAGCTAGCCACATTATTATCACTGATATAATGTTGTAGCCTACTACTAATTTTGGTAGCCTAATAATAAAGCTTGAGACTCAAGGCAAGCATGAGGGTTTTGCAACTCTGCAATTCAGGTGTAGTAGCCTAGTTTTGGCAATAACTACAGGTGGGTACTAATAAGCTTCAAGCCAAAACGTGAGGGTTGGGTAACTAAGCATCAGCATGCATTCATCCTTCAATCTGTATGAGTCTAGCAGTAGCTCTTAGTATCGCATTATCTGGCTAGCATTAGCTTGTTTATTACTTAGCTAGTTAGCTCCCTAGCCTACTACAATAACACAGAAACACAACAAAACGGCATTTTGATGACATAGCCTACCTCTTAATTGGGCTCTTTTTTCCTCCTCCTCCTCCCTCTGTTTTCTCCCCTGCGCACCTGAAGGCTTGTGCCTTTTCAAAGTCATTGTGCAAATATAAAATCTGTCATCGATCTGATATCTATCTTGCGTCGTGCTGATGCTGGCTCTCTGCCTGACTGCATCAGTAGTGCGTGCCTCTCTGACCCCGTCACCTGCGCTTGACCCGACAGGCGACAGCACATCTCTTGGGTTGCCTGTGATGCACGCACGTAACCCCCACTTTCAGCAAGCAGCCAGGCATCGTATCCCCCACCTCAGTAACAGCATCTCTGTCAAAGTTAGTGGCGTAACGGAACGCAGTTGATCCGTGATCCGTACAGATCACCCCCCACGGTTCGGCACACATATGAACCGCGGATTAATTGCTAAATTGAACCATCATAGAGAAATACAGTTTTTCTGCCGCTGTTACGTTTTAAAGTAACAATTCCCTAAATCTCGATGCAGAGTTACAGTGAAGAGATAGACAAGACAGGTGCGTGCTGTGTTTTGCTCTGAAGCGCAACGATTGTTTAATTATGCACAAAAAAAGCCATTGTGTTTTACGTCATGTTGAATCCCAACGAATCAATCAGAGATTATCGCGTTGCAAAAAGCAGACAAGTCATGGTTAGCGGAGGAGCGGAGGAACTTGAAAAGCCTCCCGCATCATTTAAATCACATGTATGGGAGCACTTTGGCTTCCCTGTAAATTATATTGGCTGGTTACCTGTAGCCTAATCTATCCAACATTAGATATATTTAAAACACTCTAGACATTCGTAGTCAGCTGTTCAAAAAAGTAGTAACATTAGGCATTTGCATGCAGTGACCCTAGCCAACTCTTAGGGGTGCAGTGAACTTGTTAGCTAATTTAGTTTAATAATCTCTTAGTATACAGTATATGCGCAATGTTAGTTATCCAGCGATTTCTACTTTGGCTGCCTCGCTACAAAACATTTAGCAGCCTTGCTTGCTGGTTGTTGATTGTTGTTAAATGCCCGAGCAATTGAAGAGTGGTTACGTTAAGTTAGTCGTCACACAGATCAGTGACACTTGACAGTTGTTATTAACTAGCTTGCAATTGTTAGCTAGCTTAGGAAACCAAGATTGGATGTCTACCCCTAACATTATTGTGTAAGCAGTGATAACGGGTTCTCGAGGTTAACTAGCTGGCTAAACATAGCTAGAAGAAAACATACTAGGTCAGAGTTAGCTATGCTGAACGATTAGCTAGATGGTTAACGTTAGTTAACCAGGCTCGCTAATGCGTTTCCAAGCTGTTTGCAGAGGGAAGATAAGTGAAGTGTTTCAAACGAGCTCATGGTGTCAACCAACTAAACGTTTCTACAGTTTGTAGAACGGATTATGGCAGTTTTCAAGTTCAATAGCTAGCTCATTTGAGCAATAGATAACATGAACGTTTTCTGAATTGGCTAGCTACATACCAAAGTGGATACATGCTAGCTAACTAGGCAAGACTAGGTCTATGCTACTGTTAGCTAACTCCGTATAAGAAATGTTAGCGATAGCTAGCAAGCTTACTAACCGCTAGCTTATTTACCCTACAACTCAGACTCTGGAAAACATCAGTTAGCCAACTAGCTAGTACTTGGCTACTTTAGGACTAAGATAACTCCATAGACACTAGTTAGCTAACGGTAGCTTACTAACCTAACGTTTTAAAAAGCGGTAAATGGGCAAAAATGTTCACTGCTTTAAGTGTTTTACAGAATAAATGGAAATCAAAGTTATATTTGTCTCCTTTTTTTTTTTTGCTGATCCGAAAAATGATCCGATCCATGACTCAAAACCGTGATACGATCCGAACCGTGAGTTTTGTGATCCGTTGCACCCCTAGTCAAAGTGCAGGCCAGATGAAACATTGTGTGAGGAACAGAACAGGGGTGCAAAGTGTATTTCTTTTTGTTTATTTGTTCATTGGGAGGAAAGGAGAGGGCGCACACCAGCCACCAGCGATTTTTTGTTTTTGTTTTTTGTGAGGGCGACCTGGCGCCCCTAGCCGACATGGCGCCCCAGGCAGCTGCCTGTATTGCCTGTGCCTTGAGCCAGCCCTGCTCACTAGAGTTTGTGATATTGGATAACTCCGCTGTGCTGTGATACATAATCGTTAATTTGATATGCTTGATTGATGAAATTCTTAACAGTGATTAATCGATCATCGTTTAATCATTAACATCCCTATCTCCTCGTGTTGTACAGGAGGAACCGACCAGAATGAGTCGGTACCGTCTGGTCCAACAGAATCTCACCATTAATGAAGGAACATCAGGAGTCCACTGCATGATTGCTGCTATTTTAATGCTTTGACCACTGCTGTGTGTCTCAAATGAAGATACGCCCAGCCCACAAATCTATGGCAAGTAAACACACTCTCAAGAGAACATCAACAAGGTCCAAGGTTTGAATGAATCACAAGCAGTTTACAAATCTCTGCCTTGAAAATCACAAGTGACATGTTCAATATATATTTTTTATTTCAGATTTTATATCTCAATATACACTTATCTCTGAAAATTTTCACTTTCCTCAGCGCATAATTATTTTGCTTTAGCAGCCTTTAATTCGGTTTTGCGTCATTTTAATGAAACAATCAGTTTTTTCCTACAGTACGTGTAAGACACAGAACCAGCAATGCTGTCTAAATCCCTGACATGTTCATTGTTGTTCTATTAATTTAGTGAGCAAAACCTTTCATCAGAAGGAATGACATGTCTTCATTATAAATGTTCAGACCGCAAAAAATGCCTTCTGTAAAGAAAAAAGAAATACAATAGAAAACTAAAGCCTATGGAAATGTTATTGGAAGAAAAATGAACTCTCTTTGAGTGTGTTGTTTTCTGCTTGGCAGCACAGTTAAAAACAGGACCGATTGTCAATCACAGACAGCCTGTTTGAAGACTAATTAGTAGTTAATTAGTTTCTTTTCCAGTTGGTGGTTTAGATACACCCACACAAGATTTCTTGTGGAGACAAACAAGTAGGAGTATGCAAGCTTTTGTTCAGATAAGATATTTTGAAATAAACTATAGTATAAGTTTGAACAGAGCAGACCTACAATGGGTCTGTCAAAAATAGGTTCAAAGCTGATCCTCACTGAGGAATGGGTCAGTGCTTTTATGTTTAGTGTCACATGTTACCCTCTGGCTACTCTCTCCATCAAGGAGCTGATTGCCACAGCATTCGGGATCTGACCCATATAAGCCATTTAAAGCATTGCTGCCACACCTCCTTTGAAAAGGACTATATGGCCCATCCAACATTGTTGTTCTCTGGCTTGGTCTGTAGCATATGCGGTTTTTAGCTGCCTATGTGCCAACTTGTTTCACCTATACCTCTTCCTAATCCATCTTTTATTGATTCAGTGACTATCACAGGCGAAGCAGGGAGCAGGGAGAACTGCTCTTAATTTATCTAAACAGTGTGTGACTGGGGGTGAGATTGTAACTATGGGAACGCAGAGGGAAGGAGAAGGGTGGTTGAGTTAAAAAATTGTATAAAAATAGCTTCTTTCGGCTGACTATTCCCCCATCCCTACTATATTACCAAGTAAATAACCTGGTAAAAATCCCTTTAGGCATTTCCCATCATCCCTTTGCCCAGATGTGACAGAAGCAGAACATCGCTGAGTGGCAAGGTATTGCCTCTAGGAACACGCAGTGCACAATGTCTATACTCCTCCGGGACATACCCAGTGATCCTGACCACTCTCAGATTCCCGAGACAGATGTCGGGCAACCCCCTGGTCTGACCAGTAGGTCCTCTAGTCCTTTGGGAGCTGCTAACAGCAGGTGTTCCTGTGGAAATCGAAGGTTGGAAAACAGGGAGGGAGCGAGGGGGTGGGTGTTAAGACCAGACACTGGTGAGCCCTTAAGTGCAAAGCTGCGACCAGACATGGGGTGGGGGATTTCTGGGGGAGCAAATTGGTCACAAATGTTAAATTTTTAAACATGTCCATCATAATAATGGACCGAGGTATCAAAACGGCTCCTCCCCGTGAATAATTCAGTCAGTAGGTAGGTATGGACAGATGTGCAGATGGGGAAGGTGGAGCGTAGGTGCTGGATTGATGAGACAGCGATGCGAATCGGAGCATGAGCAGACAGGGTCCCGGGGTGTTCCCGGGACCGGTCATAGAGCAATGTGTTCAGGTCGGCCAAGTGCCAACCTCGCCCCCTCAACCCCACCAGCTGGCCCCTGTCTAGGATGTCCAGCTGCACTGAGCCGGGGGCCCAGTGGGTCAGACATACAGTGGCTCAAGGGGGACATAAATCACGGCTTGTTAACTTGCTCCTGGCACAATGCAGGACCCTGCTGTCAGGTGATGGATGGATATTTCCAGAATACGAAAGTGAAACACAGGGTGATGAAGTGGGACAGCAGGATGATTTGTGACCGGGGGGATTTCAGTGTGTATTCTTGTGCCTTCAGTTAGTAGTGTGTCTGACAATCCTACTAAAGCCTCTGATTGGAAAGGAGAGATTCATATGAATCAAATAATAATAATAATAATAACAACAACAACTTGGGATAAACGTAATCTGCTTTTCTTTAAAATAGTGCACGTTTTTGCGATCAAGAACAGTGTAAAAACATTTAATTTCATTCATGTAAAACCAATACCTCTACTGTCAGTCACAGCATCACATGCAAATGTAATCACATATTTAAACTAATATGTGCCATTTGCCTTGTTCAGACTCAATAGAAGGTATTTAACTGTCTGTGCTTGTTTGACCTCTCCCTCTTTTTATACACTTTGTTAAAACACATGTCCATAGAAATTGCCTCGTGTTATCAATGTGTAACAAGCCGCACTGAGTCCTCTTGCTCAGCTCTAAAGCTTTCAGTGCAATATTGTGTAGGGTTTACTTAAAAACCCCTGGTCATAAATGTTCTCTGTGCAGTCAGGCGTGTTGGCAAGCGTCAAATGTTCCTAACACCCTCAGGAAGTTATTCCTGCTACAAGATGTGATACTGCACACACATATGACAAGGAAACCAGAATTAGTGAAATATGACACGTGTGCTGAATAATTGTTGCAGAGATGCAATAAGTACAGACCTAAATCTCAAATGTAGCCATTTTGAATTATTGAGACAGGCAACATGTTGACATTATGAGATCCCCACAGACAAATCAACAACACAATTGCGTTGAATTGCTTATTCATGAGCGCTGTCATCCTCAAATTGCAAATGTTAAACACAGCGATAATGATTTTGTGTTGCTAATGATTGCAATTGGTGGCTGTCTGAAAACTACAGAGAATATGAAGGAGTAGTGATGTGGTTTGTGTTTTACAAGGGGTGGGTCATAGGTCATAGACCTGAAGCCTGGTAGCCATACCAGAGGCATCTGTCCCCATAGTGTGTAAAAACCAGGACATAAACACACACACACACACTTGTACAGGCACACACAGTATGGTCATTTACGTAAGTACGGTATATTAGGATAATTTAAAACCGCATGTATAGCATGTTGTGTGCTAGCAGAGAGAGATGGGTTCAGTTTTCTATCTGTTACTCAACTATTTTCCTATACATCTGTATCAATACCAAACATGGCAATTTATGTACAATGTAGCTTCCTTTGTGGTCTCTAATACCCTATTTTTTGTACTTTATTTTTCGTATTGGATGGCTGGCCCCAGTTCCATCTGTTCCACACTTGTGTACAGGGGAAATGGCCTTTTGGGTGGAAACAAATAGATTCTACTGGATATTTAACACGGGTGTAAGTACTAATGGTTGCACTGTAGCCTGTGGAAAGAATTTGTAGGAAATAAGCGGCTGAATTGAAGGATTTCAGACAATAAAGAAAATAGAAAACTTTATTAAAGGACATCATCATTTTATATAGCATTTAAGGAAACGGAGAGCGCTCCCTTAGTATATAAAACATTTACAGGAAAAGGGAAGCTAAACGGTGGGATTTTTCAGTGTATAAAAGATTCACAGGAAATGGGAAGCTAAATTTAGGGACTTCCTCAATATATAAAACATTTACAGGAATCAGGACGCTAAGTTTAGGGACTTCCTTTGTTAATGATACATCCTTCCCATTTAAGCCGTCTGTAAGTCTCCATTATGGCATTCCAAACATTCAAACTGCTGAATGGATAATTAAGGTTCATGTTTAAAAAGGCCCCTCATGAAATTATTAAACAATTACACAATATTATATTTTTCTCAATGCTGGCTAATGTTGAGATGATGGAGCCCTGGGGCTGGTGGATTACATCCATGCATTTGTAGGCCCCCTACTTTTCTGTAATTATGTACTTACTGATGGAAACAAAATTTCCCATCGCATTTAGAATGGAATTACACTTCTCAGAATTAAAATATCCATTAAAAATTGCACAGTTATATTTGATATATATACACTACTGGTCACAAGCCCTAAAGTGGAACCCACAGGGGAAGAGAAAAAGAGGCCGCCCCAGGAACAGCTGGAGGAGAGATGTCCAGACAGAGATGTCTGGGAGTGGGCACAACTGGGGAGACCTCGAAAAACTTGCCCACAACCGAGTGAGATGGAGGACATTCGTCAGTGGCCTATGCTCCTTGAAGGAGCCAAGGGCTTAAGTCAAGTAAGTCAAGATTATTTCTCTGTTGTAACAATGCTTCTTGGCAATAAATTGTATACCGTTGGAAAGCCTGTTTATTTCCCTTTTAAACGGTGCCCCATTTGTAAGGAACATGCATTTGTGGGATGAGCAGCACAGCTGAGTATGTGGGTTGCGCCCATGAAAAATGTGCCAAATATTCTCTGCCAATGCCAAACAGCTTATTCTGCTGTTGCTATTGACTTTATGTGCAAACACATAAAAGGGTGGGGTAGTCGAAAAAACAAACACATACAGTCCACAATCCTTATTTTTGTTTTAGTCCGTAATCCAAGGTCGCAAATCTACAGTAACTTTCTCCTGGCTGAAGAAAGAGGGGAAGAAACACTTGACTCTATCAATGAGAGGTGATAGTAGATTTCCTGAGGTTGCTAGAGTGCACCCAAAGATTAACACTGGAAGGGTGCCCTTGTTTTCTGATGATGAGCGTGGCTGCCGTGTCTGAAGTCATGAAGATGATGCATCAGGAGGCTTGGGACAAGGAGCAGGCCCCTCTGGTACAAAGTGGAGACCCAAACTGTTTATGCTGCCTGCAATATGGTCATCAACCCAGTGAGTGTCCCTGGAGAGAAGAAGTTGGCTGGTAAGACCCAAAAGAAGGACAAAGAAAGTAGCCCAGGACTACTCCTGCTTGGTGGCAGTCCCTAGGGAAAAGAGGATAAAGAACCCAGGTAGGCCACAAGAGCAGCATAGTAGTGAGGTCAAAGTGGCTGAGAGATGTGCGGTTTGGAGGTGGCTTTAGGAGAAGCGAAGCTTTAAGGAAGGTCCATAAGGAAGCGATGACAAACCTAAAGCAGCATTGTGATGACCAGAAGGAAGACCTGGTGAAGAACCAGAGGTGAGCGGCCATGGTTGAAGACAGATGGGAAGTCACCCTCCTGGAGGTTCAAAAGCTGAGGAATGCCCAGACTGAGCTGGACAGGACGAAGGCTGAGTTGGAGACCTCTGAGGAGCGCCACCTGGTGGCCGTGGGGAAATTGCAGAAGGAGCACACCGACTCCCTGAGGAAAATTGGGAACATGGCTGTTGAGCTGGAGAACAAAAAGGCATGTCTTGAAAATGAGGTGAGACGTGTGGAGGCCCACAGACTGGAGCTGGAAGAAGAGGTGAGAAACATAACCAAAATGTTGGAGGACGAGCATCTGCAGTGTCTGAACATCTAGAAATCCCAGGACAAGGCCAAAGAGGAGTATGCCAGGGCGTTGTTGGATGTGCAGACCAGGCTCGCTCAGAAGGAGGCGGAGCTAAGGAGAGCAGCGGAGGCACATGCGTCCGAGGCAGAGCAACTCCAGAGCCGAGCGGAGCAAGAGAGCGAGGGAAGGTGGGAACTGGAAGCGCAGCTGGAAGAGGTGAGGACTCCACTAAGAGCACAAGCAAGGCAGCTTGGAGAGCTTGAAGGAGTCCAAAATATATTTTTTTATCTGAAGAGCCTGTTTATAAAGAAAGAGGAGAACATTCTGGCTTTGCAGGAACTTCACCACACCACCTCTGCGGCACTCCTGAGAGAACAACATTAAAATGAAGAGCTCCCTGTCCTGAGGGAGAAACTGCATGGCGTAACTAAGAGGCTGGACCAAAAAAAAGCCCAGCACCAGGCCACAGAAACCTATTTTTGTGACGTATTAAAAATCCAAATAGAAACGGCTACATCTACAAAATAAACTAGAAAGGGTGAGTGAGGAACTTGAATGTGCAAAAGTGTTCCTGCTGTGAAAGATTCTACCCAGGTAGAAATCTTGCAGCCAGTGGAGCCGGCAAGAGACGATGACCAGACGTTGGAGTCGGAGTGGGGTTGATGGTCCTCAGTCCCACTCAGCCTGCCGGACCTTAGAGAGGGACTAGAGGAGCAGTATGTGGAGGACGAACTGTGGTGGGACCATAGTATTAAGGAGGGTCTCTTGACTATGGCTGAGGAGGTCTGGTTGAACATCCGACCATCTCCTGATGTGGTGAGTCCATCTCCGGTCACTAAGGTTGATAAGATCGAGAAGAAGAAGAATGTGGATTAGAGGTTTTTCCCTGAAGAGAGACAGGAGGCAGAACAGGCTAACGTTTAGATGGAATGACCTTGGGAAGCGTCTGTGGAGAGGAGATGCCAATATGAAAAAGAAATACAAGGAAAAAGCCCATCAGGGTTTGAAGAGCATGTTTTCACTGGTTTCCGACCCTGACCACCTGGAAGAGGAGTGGAAGGGGCTTAGCAGAGGACCATGGAGTGAGAGGCTGCATAGGGTTTGCTTGCGGAGCCTTGGAGGGCTGGTGAGGCCCAGAGCAAGAGCGGTGATCGCTCTGTCCTTGGAGCCCACAGCCAGTATCTGTAGCTGGACGGTTGGTGGCAGACAAGGTGAGCAACTTGCAGCATGCCCTAACTTCTGTCAGATGCTGTTTCAGGAGGTGAATGGAGACAATGGAGTCCGGACGTTTAATCCAGGGGGGACACTTCCTGAGTGGATCTGGAGATAGTGGCTCTCCTGGTTGCCTCTGGACATGTGCTACTCAGCTGTCCCTAGGTCAAAGCTGAGGAGGAGGGTGTGTGGCATCCCAAGGGGCAGGACAAGGAAATGGCTGCCTGCCTCATATAACTCTTGGGAGCCACTAAAGCCAAAGGGCCTAGATTTCCCAGCAGCCTGCAGTCCCACACCTGAGTACCAGCTGAAGCGGATTAAGCAATTGGGGCTGCTGGCAGCTGATTCCAATTGGGAGATGTATAAAGAACTGTGTTGTCACATTGGGGGAGGGAGTGGGTTGGAATAGTAGAGAATGGTGAGTGAGAATTGTGTTGGATTGCTGGTTGGATTGCAGTTTGGATTTCTGTTTGGATTGAACTTTGATTGTTTTGAGGACCCCGTTTTGTGTATCAATTTGGGGAACTGTATTGGATTTCGACCTTGGATTACAGACGAAGACAAAGATGAGGATTGTAGTCTGTATTTGTTAGTTTTTTAGATTACCCTACCCTTTTATGTGTTTTGTCAAGATTCATTTAATAAAATCATCGTTTTGTTTTTGAATAGTGCCTCCTCCGGATTATTCAACTGCCTACACCCTCTGAAAAGGTCCTTGAGTGTCACCCCACGCCAAGGGACACTTATATAAGGATACAATATATACAGCGCCACTCTACAAGTCTACACCCAAACACATTAATGAAATTAAAACATTAAATCAGACTTCTTCCACTTCTTCCTTTATTTACACATTTTACCCTACAACTTTATGTGAATTTTTTTTCACAATTTCTGAACATTAATTAAAAATGTAAAAAAACTTGGATCGATAAGTCTGAGTTAGTACTTGGTAGAAGCACCCTTTGCTTGGATTGGGCAACGTTTTTTCACATTCTTCCTTACAGAGCTGTTCAAGCTCAGTCAGATTGCGTTTATACACTCCTACAGCTTGTTTCCCATGACGCAGTTCGAGCTACCGAAGGGGGATAGCCTGTTCTGGCGGCTCTGTTATGGTGTGGGTGCATTTTCCTGGCATGATTTAGGTCCACTCAGCCCCTTAGAGGGCAAGGTAAATGGCAATAAATACAAAACCCATGACCCCTGTTCAGCATGACTCACTCTTCCTGCTGTTCATCCCGCTCTACCCCCGCTGAACGTTCTCTAGCTGTCACAGTGGACGGTTCTGTGTTTGTCTTCGCTCTGAATGTTCCGTTGTCTTTAGATTTTTGAGACACGCACCATGGACGTCCGCTTGGGCTTGTTATCCCTCTCAGGCAGCTCTACCTGCATGCCCAGGTGTTGATTGGAAACACAGCCGGCAAGCTATGTGGGCTGGCAATCCTGCCTTTGACCACCGAGGATTAAAAAAAAAAAAACAGGAAGCAGGGTCAGAAGTCTGACGGGGGGAGAGCATGTTTAATAACGCGGCTGGGGCTCTTTTGCTCTCCTCATCCCAATCGAATCCACCCCATTTCCCTGCCCTGCCGTCTGTCATGTGTCCCCGCTCGACCTGCTTGGAGCTGGCATTCTGAAGCACACCTGTGCAAGCGGGGTTGAAGTGGCTTTTAAGATTATCCCGGGGAGGATTAGTATTGCCTTGTCAGATGCTAATGAGGCAGTGGCTGTGTTTGCTCAGGATAAGTGACGTGCTGCACTTGATTGGATTAGTGTTTTATCCCCCCAACCCCCCAATATAATCCTCTTTAGGACTTTCTAAAGGCCTGTGTTAACTTCTCTGATGTTGCTGTGGGATGTGTGTTTGGGGTATGTGTGTTTACCGGTTTTTCCTCCGGTACATTATCATGCCTCCGCTGTGGTTGTCGGACTCCTGCGATAACCTGGCTAAGGTGACCATAGTCTCAACCTGCCAACGCAAGCAGGGTACTACTCCGCAAACTATACCTTGGAGATATTGTGCTTCTCTGTAGGCTCTCCTTATAGGCGTATCCACAAAGATCTGAAATGTTGTTACTGTTGTTAGTATTCATTCTGTCATTGTAAATTATGCATATCCTATTATTATCAAGCACAACACAGAGCTGTAAATGTCAACAGCACTTCATTACAGTTTGTAGAGGATTTGGGTGTCAACATAACATCGTACTATTACACTCTCAGAAGTGTGGGTGGGTGGGATCTGAGGTGCAGAAGGGGTGACAATTATTCCACTTGCACTGAAAATGAGTGAAATGATGTTTGTGGAATTAAATATTTTGGAATGTAATGCAGGAGAGGTGCAGGGATGTTTCGATTTGGACTGAAGATCTATATCTCTTGGGGGGGGGGGGTTATTTATGGCATGGAGTCATCCTTCATCATGCGTAGAGGTGGCTGCAGGTACGAGAGCTCCAAGGTATTGTGATCTCACAGACAGACACTGCAGACGTTTGGGAACAATCAGCTCTTTGAAGTGGCTCAGAGTCTGTTCAATTCTGCCTGAAAAGTTTCAGAGATCCACAAACGATGGCATGTGTACAAATTATTTCACATTCAGCCCCAGACTGTATAGAGAGAGAGAGAGAGAGAGAGAGAGAGCAACCCAAAGTGCCCATCGTTTGTGTGTATGTGTATACTCTGTTCAGCAGTGTCTCTTCTCTCAGATGCTGATGTCTCTGTGCATCATAGCACTGACATGGAGGATGTCACCTAAACACCTCACCGATGTTACTTATTTTCCTTATTATGGGCATCATTTAAAAGACTCCTTGAATCAACACACATTGGATTATGTTGCACTACAGAAAGTTAGCGAGTAGATGACTGAATAAACTGCTTATAGATAGTCTACCCTAAAGCACTGACCTCAGTATGACTGTTGTGTCAGAATCTACATTAAATAAATGATGGCCAGAATACTCAACTGTCTAGCTGAGAGCATGCTCCCATTTTACGTTCACGCTAAGCCCCAAACACTGGGGACTGAAGCTACTCAGTAGAGGATAGGAAAAAAAACAAAAAAACTGAAGACTCAAAGCAGTGGTTAGCAACAGCATGGAAGTCCATCCTCAATTGAGGTATGAATATTACTGGTAAAGAAAAGTAAGGGTTCCTTGATCAGACCAGGGCATTCTTGGCAGTGTCCACTTACACTACATTTACGCTATGATATTAGGAAGTATTTTTTTTACAAAGAGAGTCAATGCATAGAACCAGGTCATGTTGTAGAGACAGAGCCACTTTGGTCTAAATGGGCCAAACTGCCTGCTCTTGTCATTGTGTTTTCTTTTGTGTATACTTATTTTCCTCCTCGCTGAGAAAGTAAAAAACAAAGTGCTGAAGTAACTGACAAAGGAGGTACTCCTTTGTGTTTGATGCAAGTCCTGTCCTATATTTGAGAGTAAACTAACAGGCATCTTAAGATGAGCTGCAAGAAACGTAGGTGAGCCATGCTGCAATTTAGTTTGCTTTCACCCCTACATCTGTATATATATTTTTCTGTTGTGGCATGACACAGCAAAAGACAAACACCAGTGGCAGAAGGAGATCACTTATAAAAAAGAGCCAATAATCAATCAATAATAACCAAAGGGGATGATCACTACCCAAAGAAGATCAGAGTCCAAACACGATTGATGATCAATGCATTTTTACTCAGACTTGAGCCAGTGATTCAATTCTGTACACACTCACTCACTATAATAAGGAGACCACCGGACAGACTTCTGCAGGCAGACATCTGCAGGAAAGGTCTCTGGGGCCCGAAAGGCTGGCACAGCTCAGAAAGAAAGATTTGGAACCTGTGCTGGCCTAGAGTCCTTCCAATCTGTATTCCTGGTCAATGTTCACTACATTTAAATACATATGTCACGAATTAATGAGTTAAAAGAAATAGAGTTATAAAAGTGAAAGAAGTATAAAAGTATGATCCATGTCCCCATAACCAACACTGGCTGAGATCATTTCCTTATGTGCCCATAACAAACACTGACCGATGACATCTTCTCTCCATCTGCTTGTGCCAAACCCTGCCTCAGAGACTCCCCTCATAAGGAGTAATTGTTGGATTGAGCAACTAGGAAGAAGGCCTTTGTATTTTGCTGTGTTCCGTCATGGCTACAACTCATTCGCAAAAGAGGTTTTAAAATCTCAATGTGCCATCCGCAGTAATGGATTCTGGCGGTTAAGTAATGGCGTGGGACACATTTTCCTGTCATGGTTTGGGTGCACTCATTCTCTTTCAAGACAAGGTAGATGTTAATCATTACTTAATGGTGTTGAGTGATTATCTTCACCATGTTAAAGCATTTCTTTCCTGCAGAGAGAGGTGTCTTTCAAGATGACAATGCCCCCATCCATAGAGCATGAGTGGTCACCCAGTGGTTTGAGGAGCATGACACTGACATTATCCATATGTCATGCCCTTCCCAGTCACAAGATCTGAACCCAATTGAGCATTTATGGGATATTCTGGAATGACGCCTGAGGCCGCATTTTCCACTTCCATCAACTAAGCAGAGGTAATTGACTTTCTCATGGAATGGTGTTGTATTCTTCCTACAGAATTACATACTCACATACGAGCCTGCATATATATATTGTAGTGTCACTGGGGGTGAGGTGACACACAAGGACCTTTTCAGAGGGTGTAGGCAAGAGATGAAATGCAGAGGAGGCAGGATTCCAAACAAAACGATAATTTTAATAAATTATTTCTACAAAACACAAAATAAAGTCTTAACCACTAATTTGACAACTTAAAGAATATTTTCCAAAAACGAACCAAACTCCAAACTCCAAACTCAAACATAAAAAATTAGGCCTGCAGCACAGCTTGCTGCCTTCCAAACGCTCTTTTTCTCTCCTTCAGCACAACCAGTCCTTTTATTGAGTCCCAATTTGAAGTCAGCTGCCAACAGTTGTTGTCTCATTTACTTCAGCTGGTGGCCAGGTGTGGGACTCCAGGCTGCTGGGAGTTGTAGTTCCGATGGCTCTAGTGGCTCACAAGAGTTTAAAGGGGCAGGCAGCCATTTAACCAGGCTGCCCCTTGTGATGCCGTAATATATAAATATACACTAAGTGGCCTCTTTAGTAGGTACACCTTTCTAGTACTGGGTACGATGCCCCTTTGCCCCCAGAACACCCTGAATTCTTT
This sequence comes from Aldrovandia affinis, assembly GCA_029706075.1. NCBI lineage: Eukaryota > Metazoa > Chordata > Actinopteri > Notacanthiformes > Halosauridae > Aldrovandia > Aldrovandia affinis. The sequence continues at coordinate 203,931 of JAINUG010000026.1, read as the reverse complement.
GTGGCATGGATTCAACAAGGTGCTGGAAACATTCCTCAGAGATTCTGATCCATGTTGACATGATAGCATCACGCAGTTGCTGCAGATTTGTTGGCTGCACATTCATGTTGCGAATCTCCCGTTCCACCACTTCCCAAAGGCGCTCTATTGGACTGAGATTTGGTGACTGTGGAGGCCATTGGAGCACACTGAACTCATTGTCATGTTCGTGGAACCAGCTTGAGATGACGTGTGCTTTGTGACATGGCGCATTATCCTGCTGGAAGTAGCCATTGGAAGACTGTGGCCATAAAGGGATGCACACGGTCAGCAACAAGACCCGGGTAGGCTGTGGCATTAAAACGATGCTCAATTGGTATTAAGGGGCCTAATGTGTGCCAAGAAAACATTCCCCACACCATTACACCACCACCACCAGCCTGAACCGTTGACACAAGGCAGGATGGATGCATGGATTTATGTTGTTTTCGCCAAATTCTGACCTTACCAACTGCATGTCACAGCAGAAATTGAGATTAGTCAGACCAGGCAACGTTTTTCCAATCTTCAACTGTCCAGTTTTAGTGAGCCTGTGCCCACTGTAGCTGACAGGAGTAGAACCCAGTGTGGTCCTCTGCTACTGTAGCCCATCCACTTCAACGTTCGACGTGAGATGCTCTTCTGCATACCATTGTTGTAACGCGTGGTTATTTGAGTTACTGTTACCTTCCTGTCAGGTTGAACCAGTCTGGCCATTCTCCTCTGACCTCTCACATTAACCTCTCTCAAGACGTTTTCGCCTACAGAACTGCCGATCACTGGATGTTTTTTGTTTTTCACACCATTCTCTGTAAACTCTAGAGACTGTGTGTGAAAATCCCATGAGATCAGCAGTTTCAAAGTCACTTAGATCACATTTCTTCCCCATTCAGATTTTTGGTCTGAACAACAACTGAACCTCTTGACCATATCTGTATGCTCTTATGCATTGAGTTGCTGCCACACTTATATGCATTTAGAAGATGCTTTTATCCAAACCGACTTACAGTAGTGAATGCATACATTTTTCAGTATATGTGGTCCCAGTCTGAATTGAACCCACAACCTAAGCATTGCCAATGCAATGCTTTACCTACTGAGCCACACAGAACCACCACATGATTGGCTGATTAGATCATTGCATTAACGAGTAGGTGTCCAGGTCCACCTAATAAAGTGGTCTAATAGAGTGTGCAGTGCCCTCCAAAATTATTTCCAGCCTTGATAAAGATGAGCAAAGCTGTATAAAATAAACAATAAAGGTGATGAGCTACGTATATTGTATGCTCAAAAAAGGTGTTATGATATTCTTTTATAATAATACAATTTCTCAGATAAAAATATTTTGTTTAACAAGTAATATTATTTTCCCCAAAAACACGTCACAATTATTCAAACTCCTAATAATTATTTTAAACAATAACAATAACAACAACAAAAAATCTGCTTTAACATGCTACTTTCATAAGTTCTTCTCAATCTTTGGGAACTGTATTGTTACCTCTCATGGCTTCATGTTTCACTAGGGTATACAAATTAAGTATCACACATGTAAAATGTATTTGTCATCAGCCACCATGGGGAAAGAACTCTGGGAAGAAACAAAGTATTCAGAGTTCCTTTTATATGTGAGGTTATTGGCTCTGACATCATACCATAGTCTTGTGAAAGGAAAGAATGAAATAAATTTCCCTCTTCAGTGTTGATTTAAGCATTGTCTTTTTCCTTTTTTCCCTCTTTTTATAAGGAAATGAAAAGATAATGGGCCCTCTAGCCGGCAGTGCTATTTCAGTTTATGTCCATTTATGGAGATGATAGTGTTTTAAGTGACTAGAGTGAGTGGTTTTACGAGAAGTCTCCAGTTGGGCTCACTGTAAAAAGCAGTCAAATACATATTTGGAACTCGAGAGTGCAGTCAACTACAATGCTTTTAAGCTGAAAGGCTGGGGACTGTGGTCAAGAGTATGTCTGAACACAGTTTTTGAGAAATGTTGAAAATATTAGCCGAATGAGTGGATACTGATTTAAAAAAAACTGCACTAATGTCTTGTTTATCAGACTAGTGTATGCATACCCAAAGACAAAAGTAGCTTTTGAACATATTTTATTAAAATCATGTTCCGGGACAATATTGGGTGGCATTTAGGTTTAAGATGTATTTCACCCACATTAGCCACACACTATTAGCAATACATTTTCTCAATTATGTTGGACAAAAGATGTGTTATGTGAACATAATGTACATTGCTCGGCAGGGCAATTGACCTGGAGTCCATGACAAGCAAATCGTACATGCCCATTGCCCAAGCCTGACGAATGTACCACATGTGAAATGAATGAGTGACTGCCATGAGAAGTCATTGACAAATGCAGTTGGCTGCTATATTGGGAATTGTGTGCCCACATGCCCACGTGCACGTGTGGTAGATGAGGAAGAGCTTTGTCTGCAGCAGAAGTCCCTTGAGCCAGACCTCAGTTGTTCTATCAGCAACTGCCCACCCTACAGCTCAAGAGGACGTCTCTATCCCACACTGTTCTATTATGAACCACATTTCCCATGAATGCCTTTAAATGCGTGGAACATCCAGTTGACTGTGTAACCTATAATCAATAACCAGCAACCTCTTCCCCTTTCACTCTCAACATTGTGCCACAGACCCACATGGTGCTTTGCAATGAGTTCATTCATTACATATTTTGTGTAACAGGTTTATACAAGTGATTAATTCCAAAGAAGGCATGCAAGTTACTAATCACAGGCTTGTGATGTCTGACTCCTGATGTTGTCTTAGGAAAGCTTTTGGTGGACACTCCCCAATAATGCCTTGTAAATATAAGAGATTACATCTGTGAAGGGGCATTTCAGTAAGTTTCTTGGTATTTACCGGCAGTCCAGTGTCTAGTCTCTCTCTCTAAATTCTACCACTCTGCAGAGAATCTATAGAGGTATGGACGATGCAGCCCCTGCAGCAGGGCTAAGGAGTATGTCACTCTGTTCTGCACATAGCTGGCCTGACAGGTAGGAAACAGTCATACACTTGTCAGCCTTCTCTCTCTTGTCACGCCCTATCACCATTGTATAAGACAACATGTGTGTGACAGTGTGAGCTACTGGTGTAGCTGTCTCAGGGCTATGATCCAAGGCCTCTCGTTTACAATCATAAAGGAGACTTGCCCCCTCATTCACATCATATAGTACGTCTCATGACAAGCTAAATTGTCAGCTGTCATGTCTCCTCTTGACGCGTCATGTTTTGACACACGTAATATATAATATATACAGTGGCGATAAAAAGTATGTGAACCCTTTAGAATTTTCTGCATGAATTTGATGTCAAATGTGATCAGATCTTCATCTAAGTCCTTTTGTAAGACTTAGATGAAAGATAAAGAGAACTGAGTTAAACAAATAACACAAAACATGATACTTTTTCATTTATTTATTGAACAAAATTATCCAACATTAAATGTCTTTGTCGGAAAAAGTATGTGAACCTTTGCTTTCAGTAACTGGTCTGACCCCCTTGTGCAGCAATGACTTCAACCAAACGTTTCCGGTAACTGTTGATCAGTCCCACACATCGGCTTGGCCCATTCCTCCTTAGACAACTGCTTCAACTCAGTTATGTTGGTTTGCTTCCTGGCATGAACTCCTCGCTTCGCAACATTTCCATTGGATTAAGGTCTGGACTTTGACTCGGCCATTCCAAAACACAAAATGTATTCTGCTTCAACCATTCTTTGGTAGACTGACTTGTGTGTTTAGGGTCATTGTCTTGCTGCATGACCCACCTTCTGTTGAGCTTCAGTTCACGGTTGGGATGAGGTTCTTATGTTGGAATGCAGTGTTTGGTTTTCGCCAAACATATAATTTCGCATTTAAGTCAAAAAGTTATATTTTCGATTAATCTGTCCACAGAACATTCTTCCAATTGTCTTTTGGCACATCCAGGTGATCTTTAGCAAACTTTAGACAGGCAGCAATGTTCTTTTTGGAGAGTAGTGGCTTCCTCCTTGCTATACTCCCATGCGCACCATTCTTGTTCAGTGTTTTCCTGATGGTGATTGACATTAGCCAATGCAAGAGAGGCCTGCAAATCCTTAGACGTTACCCTGGGGTTCTTTGTGACCTTGAATATTGTACGCCTTGCTGTTGGAGTGTTTTTTGTTGGACGACCACTCCTGCGGAGAGTAACATTGGTGTTGAATTTTTAAAAATGTGTACACTATCTGCCTGACAGTGGATTGGTGGAGCCTAAACTATTTTGAAATGGTTTTGTAACCTTTTCCAGCTTGATGAGCATCGACAACTCTTTTTCTGATGTCCTCAGAAATCTCCTTTGATTGAGGCATGGCACGCTTCCACAAACCTCTGTGGTGAAGACCAGACTTTGATAGTGAAGACCCAGGTTTATGTTTTTTACATAGGGCAAGGCCACCCAAACTCACTCCTGATGGTCATCCCATTGATTGAAACACCGGCACAGTCAAGGACTGCATCTCAAATTTCGTTGTACATGTACAATGACAATAAAGGATGATTTGATTTGATTTGATTTAATTACCCCCTTAATTAAACTGATAATTGTAGAGGTTCACATACTTTTTCCAACAAAGAATTTAGATGTTGTGTCATTTTGCTCAGTAAATACATTTTAAAAAGGCAATTTTCTGTGTTACTTGTTTATTGGGTTCTCTTCATCTTTTAGAATCAGAATCAGAATCAGAATCAGAATTATTTATTGGCCAAGTACGATGTACAAGGAATTGTACAAGGGTGTCAACATACAACCAAAACAATAACAAGAGCTTAGAAAAAATATATAAAAGTGTAATAAAAATACAATACAATACAATATAATATAATATAATATAATACAATACAATACAATACAGTACAGTGCTAATATACAAATACAAATACAAATATACAAATACAGTACAGATGATGGTTATGTACACAGTTAAGGTGCAAGAGTGTGCAAAAGAGCAGAGTAGAAGTCACTTCAATGAAGATCTGATCACATTTTAGGTCAACTTTATTCAGAAATGCAGACAATTCCGACGGGTTAACACACTTTTTCTCACCACTGTATATAATATACATAATTCTTGACGTTTGAAATTAAGGAGAAGGTTTTCTTGTGATAGGCTGTAACTTACAACATTGACAAAAGAAACTGACAGTGAGTGATGAACCACATTTCCCACGAACGCATTAGAGCTCTGTACAATTTGTGTCATCTCAATTCATTAGGAGCCATTCACATGTTTTTCTTTTCACACTGGCACCGCTTCCAGCCCAAGATCTCACTCACACACTCCGGTGCTCTCACTTGATCTGTCTTCTGCTGCTCAGTACATGCTTTCAGTGTGTTAATGTATTGAACCCTGGTCACATGGACAACATGTTGAGAGGAGCTGTCATCTCTCTGAAGGTTGACACAACAGCCTTTGGAATGTTCAGCTTCCTAACACAGTCGGCAACAAAACAGGCTTTGAGACTTGAGCCCCGGTGGACAGAACCATGAACAGTTTGATGGAAAACGGCTGTAAACTCTGTAACTAGAAAGCAAATTTGGTTAAGGTTTCAGGGCCCGTATTCACAAAGAATTTTAAGGGTAGAAGTTGGTCCTAACTGCGAAATTTAGGAGCAAGTCCCCAAAATAATGGGCGTGTCACTCATAAATTTAGGAGTCCTACATTTTTGGGATAAGAGTATTTCACAAAGGGTTTGAGAGCTAAAAACAGCTCCTAAGTCCAGGAGAAGTTAGAAGCAGGCAAGAGGACTTCTAAGTCGCTAAAGACCTACTCACGGCGATCCGAAAATCTGCTGCTGGCGGCAATCGTTGTCGCAATCGCGTTAACACTGGAGATATTGAATGATACAGAGCTCATAAAAAGGTACCGCCTCAATCGCGAGGGTATTATAGCCTATATATAATATTATATATATTATATATAGATACCCGGTGATTGTTTACGAGATGCAGACATGTAACCAATTGACTAGTCGGTATTCTTGGTTTCATGTTAAATCAGTGACACGTAGCCTACATTTGTATTTTAGAATCTTTATTAGAATATAATAGGGGTGCATCGGATCATTTTTCGGATCAGCAAAAAATGATAATAACGGCGACCAAAGGCGCGTTTCCACCAAAAATTGCCCGGAACTATTCTCAAGGAATTTAATGAATGATAATTTCAGTTTTTCAATGTAAGTTATTTCACGAAATCTTTATTCGAAAATTTCACAAAATACATTTTTAGATTCAGTACGCCTTAGGCGATGTAACTAGGGTGGTCTTATGCCTGTATTAATTTAATAAAAAAATAAAAGATCGCTAATGTTTCAATTCTATTTAATTCGGTCGCGTTTTGAAAAACATGCCTCCCAGAAAGGCATTTAGTATGAAAAACAAAGCAAACCAAAACATATATGGTTTATATAACAGCGGCTGTATTTGTATTTTTCTATGATGGTTCAATTTAGCTATTAATCCGCGGATCATATGCGTGCCGAACCTTGGGGGTTGATCCGTACGCGGGGAGAGCCCCATCCCCTATATCAGCCAATCACTGTGGGCATTCTGAGTAAGCTCGTTCATGAGAAACAACGTCATCCTTAGCAACGACGTCAACCCCGCCCTCACTCTTAGTTTCACAATTCTAGGAATTCCTTAGTAAGAGTTTGACTTTGGAGCTTTGTGAATAGGTTTTAAGGTGGGACTCCTAACTAAAAGGTTTTAGTGCGATTTAGAAGTACTCCTAGTGGTAAGATAAAATTCTTTGTGAATACGGGCCCAGATGTGGGCTTGAAAGGCTAAACAGAAGCTCAATGTGGACATAATTTAGAATAAGAATTAGAATTATAGGGTTCAATCTGGGCGGCACGGTGGTGCAGTGGATAGCACTGTCGCCTCACAGCAAGAAGGTCTCGGGTTCGAATCCAGGCCGGGGGCCTTTCTGTGCGGAGTTTGCATGTTCTCCCCGTGTCCGCGTGGGTTTCCTCCGGGTACTCCGGTTTCTTTCCACAGTCCAAAGACATGCACGTTAGGCTAATTGGAGAGTCTAAATTGCCCGTAGGTATGAGTGTGTGAGTGAATGGTGTGTGTGCCCTGCGATGGATTGGCGACCTGTCCAGGGTGTATTCCTGCCTCTCGCCCGGAACGCATGCTGGGATAGGCTCCAGCCCCCCCCCGCGACCCTGACCAGGAATAAGCGGCTTAGACAATGGATGGATGGATGGATGGGTTCAATCTGACATTTCTGACATACTGGGAATGTGCTACTTTGTGTAGTTGTTTTTCTCTTTTTTGTTCCTTTTATATTATGTTGCGGAACATATCTTGGACCCAGGCAAGCCGCAGGTTGGCAAGCACTGTTGTAGTGTTTTTTCCAATTTGTTTTCAAACAGAATGCGCATCAGCATTTTTGTTCAGGAAACTCAGTGCGCAGGGTTTGAAGTGTTTTTATTTCTCAACATTTTTATATCACTAATGCTTGAGGGACAGTAAGTAAATGGCTAGAGAGGGTTTTTTTCTGTCTTTCAGAATGGAGAAAATATTGAAAAAACTGCATATATCCCATCATGCCCTTGTAAAAGATCAAAGAGAAACAGTGTATTATACAAATGACTTTCCTCAAAGGCATCCACAAGAGCAACATATTTAAAAGGACATTATTATTGCATTTAATTCCTTTCAACTGATCACAGCAAAAAATCTAAATATTAAATGTATTTCAGACCATGTATAGAGAACTAACCTCATAACAGACATTGGGAGCTGCAGATATTTATATGTTCTTGTGGCATATGAATTGCTTTGAACTGATCACAGTGAAACATTTTTTAGATGAAATCGGACTTGCCTAATAATGTAAATAATGTAAATATTGACAAAATTATTGTCTCAATGAGCCCAGACAGGTGGACAATAAACTCAAATCCTGTAGCACATATAACTGTGCACACACACACACACACACCACACCACACACACACACACACACATGCACAAAGAAAATATAAGGAAATGAATGTGTTCTATATCCTACCCGATTCACTGAGCTCAGCTCTGTGTAGGAATTCCTTCATCTTTCATCTGAATAACCTTTCCGACTAAATATTTTCCTTCTGCAGCTGGAGACTGCAGAGACTCATTGACTGCTGCAGTGATGGAGGTGAATGGGAGAGAGAGATAGAGAGAGAGAGAGAGAGAGAGAGAGAGAAGCACACTCAAGTTAAAAAGGCCTTTCTTGTGAATTATTGATACGGTTCATCGTGCCCAGACACACAGTGTACTTCTTAAGGGTGTTTTCTGTGGGCCTGTGTTTCTGGAGTCTTGCATCAGACAGGCCCTGCCTCTCTGTTTTGGACCTTCTTCAGACCTTGCTCTAGAGCTTTTCTGCTTCTTTGTGGATGCAGACACCATGCGCTCCCTCATTAATTTTGTAAGGCCCACCTGGCCAGACGCTATCCTTTATAGGATAAGATAAATCAAAGTTTAAATCCCTACTTTAATCAACTTAAGAAAGGAAAACAAGGGCATTCTTCTTAATATCGCTTTGATTAAAAACGTCTGCTAAATGCCATATATACTGTATATACGTATATATTGTGGTATCCCAAGGGGCAGCACAGGGAAATGGCTGCCTGGTGCTTTATCTCTTGGGAGCCACTGGAGCTAAAAATGACTACAGTTCCCAGCAGCCTGCAGTCCCACACCTGACCAGCTGAAACCCGTGAAGCAATGAGGACTACTGGCAGCTGATGTCAATTGTGGAGCTTTATAAATTGACTGTTTTGTGTCACATTAGGGAGGGAGTAGGTTGGACGATTGGAGAGTGGAGAGTGGAGAATTAAGGCCTGAATATACTTCACGTTGAATATGCGTACGCGTACATAAAATGGCTGCCATGTGTAACCTGCGGTGTTTTGGTGCGGACCTTGTGCACGTCCTCAAGAATTAACGCAACGCGTACGCGAGGTGCAACACCGAAATGAATCATGGGGGCAGTGTACCATGTGTGATGTCCAGTCTGCGACTGAATGAAGAAAAACAGGAAGAAAGCGAAGAAGAAAGCAAGAGGTTGACAGTGCTGGTCCGCAATTACACTCATCTCTACGGTGTGTCATTGCCACTGCATAGAGAAAAATATGCGTGGCAGAATATCTGGCGAGACATTTCCAACATTTTAAGCCTGGACATGGAAACATGCAAAAATAAATGGAAACAGATCCAAGATCGTTATGTCCGAGCCCAGTGGAAAATGCTGGAGAAACTTTACTTTAATATTTAACAAACAATTGCGGTCATTTACTTGTCAACTAACGTTAGATTTATGAGGCTGACACTTATAAACAAATGCAGCATTTGTCTTAAAAATTGAGAAAAAAAGAATGTATTTAAGGCAATACTGAATATAGCATTCCAAATACAACGTTTATTAAAGTTAATGTTAGTAGTACGTTATGGTGTCATTAACTGACTGTTATCCCTTTTTGATTGTAAATTTAATGTAAAGAATCTACGAAAATATTTGATTTTCAAAGTTAAGGACGAGGCTATATGTAGCTAAAACTTTACATTACATATGCTCCCATGAAGTTATTCTGGCGTGAAATAAGACAGCTAGCAATCTATCTACCCAGCTAAAACACTGACGTTTATAACAAGTTAACTAGTTAGCATGTGTGGTCATTCTGGTAAAGTTAGCAGCTAACTTTGACCACATTTGTAACGTACGCTTAGAAAGCGTATCTGTGTATGTCATCCAATCCACATGGTAAATAAACTGGCAAACCAGCAGTACGTTACCTACGCAATTTCTCTGCCACCTACTGGATATGGCAGACATCCAGACAGACATAAAGTATGCAGTGCAGTATTTGAACAATGCCACTCGCGTTGGAAATTGAAGTATATTCAGACCTTTACTCTTTGTATTGTTTTGAGGACCCTGTTTTGTGTACCAATTGTTTGAGGAACTGAACTGGATTTGTGACTTGGAATACGGACAAAGGAAAGGAGAAGGATTGTGGACTGTATGTGTTTGTTTTTCCCTGATTACCCCAGTGTCACCTAGTCCTTGAGTGTCACCCCAAACCAAGATATATAAATATACAGGTAACTGTCAAAATAAAGGAAACACCAACATAAAGTGTCTTAATAGGGTGTTGGGCCACCGCGAGCTGCCAGAACAGCCTCAATGCATCTTGACATAGATTCCCCAAGTGGCTGGATAACTATTGGGGGTTGCAACACCATTCCTCCATGAGAAATGTCATAATTTGGTGTTTTGTTTATAGTGGGGGAAATTGCTGTCTCAGGCAACAGTGTTTCCTTTATTTGTATCTTACATTTCACTTTATCATTGTTATCATCTATTATTATTATTATTAGTAGTAGTAGTAGTAGTAGTACTAGTAGTAGTAATTCATATAATATCCATATAAGAGATTAAAAATAACTATAATTTATTTGAAAGTTAGTGTTTCCATGTGTGTAGGGACATTCTCATCCTCCTGATTCCTGATTCACTGTACCCCCAGTTTATCGACTCAGAGCGTTTGTTCAGGTGCATCAACTGTAAAACAGGGATTTTCCACCAGGGGAGCATGTCCATCCTCTGACCCTGCTCAATGAACTAGAGGAAGACCCCTGAATGATACAAATTGTGTTAAAAAGGTTCAAGTCAGCATCTCTGGGGACAGATGTTGGAAATTAGCCTTTGGCTATGAACACCTAATGCAATGCATCTGATGCTTTTTTAATATTTTAACAATGCTTTTTGCCATGTCCATGACAAATAAACAAATGAACAGAATGAATAGTATGTGCATTCTTCTCTAGTAGCACTAAAGTGCTGACAATGGCACGTTCCTCTTCTATTTCTCAGCACAAGGTTGCCAACTCTTCTGTGAAACGTGGCCATACCGCTGCACAGCTGCACATAGATGGTCATTAATATGGAAGTGATGTGCTAACACCTCATTCATCTTGTTTTGCTCTGAAATAGAATTCGCTTGATGTATTCTGCAATGGCACAAGACATCTTCAGGTGCTTTAAAGTGAAGTCTGTAAGCATGGAAGAGTGGTAGCTTATTGAGTTTATAAGTAAAAGTCTGGAGGTGTGTGTTCATCACATTCTGTATGGGTGCAGGACAGACGGTTGCCATTGAATTAAATGGTAAAGACTAGTGAAGATTAATATGTAATGATTTTTTTCTTTTCATGTGCAGCCTTTTTGGAAGCCCCTTTAGAAGTGGTAGTGTCCATCACTTATTGGGTGACTGACTGATTGGCTCCTGCAGTAACAACCTTTTACCACTGGAGGATGATAATGTAATCAAAGCGGATGCAGCCAATGAACATTGGCCATTCTCTTCTTTCTTCTGATGCAGGGTAGGAGCTGATGAAGGAAGTTGATGATAACTTGACAGAAGGGGTAATTATGACTGTGATTGGCGATAGCCCTGGAGAGGGGTAACGTTAATGTGGGCTCATTTAGTCTTAGAAAGCGAATAATCTAGATAATTTACATGTTAAATGCCTTAAAGTTAATCTAACCACTAGCCTTTAGATGAACTCGGCAGCCAGAACATTGCAGTATGTTCTTCAATATTAATTTCCTCGGCACACACCTTTAGCCAGAAAGACTAAGCGATTGCTTTTATTTAAAAATTTAAGCAATTCATTTTTTTAATCCTGTGCATTTTTTTGCATTTTACAGGAGAAATGGAGAAAGAATGATCTTTATTACCAGTGGTGTTTCAACCAGGATTCTGATTTAGGACTTGGATATAAAGTCCTGGCCCTGGCCACACTGCTGCCCAGTACTAATTGACCTGTTGAGATTTGTGTATATTGCAGCATCATTGTCTTCTGTAAATTGTTTGCTAATTGAGGTGATGGCAGTGGGTTGCAGGCATTACTCTATGGGAGTGTAGTTCCTCTGTTCCAGGAAAGACCTTAATTCTGGGTCTAATGAATGACCCCAGGGGTTTTGAGAGGCTTCTTAGATTTCACTGCAGAGCTGCGAGTTGCTGGGCCACGGCAGACCTCCCTTCATAAACACTGTTTATATCGGATTAGAAGTGGATTCCTGCTCACCGCCCACATTGCAATTAAATGAAAACCAACAGCCGGGGTAGGGGCTTTAAGACGGAGAGTGCATTAAATGCACCGATGTTTATCAGCATGGTTTTAGGAGACTTCTGCTGATGAAGTCAAAGGCAACTGGGTCCTCCTCAACTCCTCTGCGCTCCTCTCTCTGCTCCTGCTGCTGAGCTTGATTCCTTCCTTTCCTCTGCCCCCGGACCCTTCTCCTAGTGGACAGCTTGTACATACTCTGGCTCTGCGTTTGTGTATTCCCGTGCTCTGCTGTTTGCCTTAGAAGATATTCATTGCAGAAGAGGGGAGTTCTGTCAGAGAAGCCTGTGTGAGATACAGCCCATCCGTAATTACAATTTTATTGCTCCCAAATTAAGAATTTGATATCCGCAATGTTTCTATCCAAGTGGCTCCTAGGAAGGGCAGAAACATTTAGATCGAAACCTCAGAATAACGTGTTTTGGGGGCGTTAAGAGCATCCCAGCGCTATTGTTTCCTATGTCCTACTTCCTGCTGCTCAGGACCTGAGTTTTTTTTTTGTTATAACCTTCCCAGAGGAAAGAAAAAATCCTAGTTGCGATCTTTTATTATTCTCCTCTGTTTCCCCTCCTATACAAAAACGATACCAAAATCAGATTGGTTGGAGTTTCTCATGCTTCTCAAATCTTTTTCCTGAGAAATAACACTGATAATCTCAGATGTGTTACAGCTTCATCTAAACACGAATGTTCTAAATAGTCTTAATGAAGTCTCCTATGAACTTTCCAGAAGTTTCTCAGGCCACTCAAAAGTTAGCTAGCAATGAGATCTCAAATGCATCTCTGCCTGACCTCCACTAACCCACTCCACTCTTCCATTGGCATAGTTGAAATGTGGCTGAATCTGTTGTGTTGGTCCTAAGAAGAACACATGACAGGCACATGCAAAATATAATTATGACATTTCCTAATTTAGGAATCTGTAAACAGAAAATAAAATTTTTATGTGTTTGGACATTTCTAACTTCTGTGTTCAATTTGACCCCTACATGTAAAAGTAGTCAGATGTTTATACATACTTCTACTTATACATACTGAACAATTATTTATTTGAAGTATGTTTTTCTTAAGGTTCACTAATGTTCAATTTGGCCCCAAACATAATCAATGTTATTACATTTTATGCAGCCTATGTTTGCGTACTTGCCAAACTTGAAAATAAGGACTTTCTCTTTAATCTGGCATGTCAATTGGTCAAAAATGCTTGTGATTTTATTTAAATTAAAATAATATTTAATATGAAAATAAATGCAATTTAAATTCCATCTCGCCACTGTCTCATTTATCTGTCACACTTCTCAGTCTAAAATCTCACATTGATCTCAGTTGACTCAAAAATATCTCATTTGAATGCTTTTTATTGCTTCTAAGGCCCTCTTACATATTTTTGCAGATATGAGAATTATTCAACTTCCTGTTCTGCTTACTCCAACTACAGTCCCCCACAATGTATTTCTTTCTCTTGTGCTCTCAACCATGCAAAAACCACGCATTGCAGTCTGGGAAAATGAGACCGTAGGGAAAAGAAAATAATGTATCACTGTCTGTCTTGTGTAGGCAGACCATGTGCACACATGCTGTATTAATACGTCCAGGACAACCATGCGCACACATGCTTCTTCTGTGGAGAAGGTAAAAGTAGAACACCCATTAAAATCAGTTTGCTGGCATGAAGGGTAGTGATGACATGCTTCTTCTTTAAATCACAAACTTGCCGATATGACATCTAGAAAAGTTTTATGGTGTATCAAATGTTTTTTTTCTGATAGGTTGATGAAAAAATATTAAAATTACATTTTTGGGTACCCTGTAACTGTAACATGTTAATGCCATTTAGTTAATGCCATTTAATGGCGCTTTTACCCAATGCGACGTACAGCAATGAATGCGTGCATTTTTCAATATGTGTGGTCCCAGTGGGAATCGAACTGTTGTCTGCACCATGGTCTACCTTCTGAGCCACACAAAGCCACATTCTGGTTCAGTGCATTGAGGTTTATTTTACCATAAAGTTCATGTGTCTGAAAAAACCTGAACCTAGGTCTGTCAAACAAAGCAGAAGGTAATTTTTTATTTTTGTACAGAGAAATATGAAAGAACATTTTTCAGACATGGCATTAAAATAAATCTATATATGTTGCATATTGATGCGTTTCTATTGAATTATTGGACTCTGGTTCCAGGTTGTGGATTTTAAAGTGCGATTGGAGAAGCTGACATAGGCATTAGAAGACATAGACCAGAGATTCGGGTTGTATTGACTGAAAACAGGCAGCGCTGTAGATAAATGAGTCTTTGTTTCATCTTTGAGGCAATGTGTACAAGTTTAGTCTTTTCAAAGAAAGCAGAACAGAGCTATGCCGTGAAGCATCTTCACACCTATGTACACTTTCCTTTGAAAATACATATAAATACACTGCATTCTGTGTTTGATCCTTAGTTAATGCTGCTTTCCCTTCATTGTCAAAAGTGCACAAACGTGTGCGAGAAAAGTCAGTTTTTTCATTCGAGAAATGTTACAGCCCACACAGAAGCTGCGTTGATTTTAAGATGACAAAAGGAGAGACAAAAGCTGGCATGGCTCTTCTATTAAAACGGGTTGATATCTTTGCAGTTCCCCTATACCAGGGGTGTCCAATCTTATCCGAGAAGGGCCGGTGTGGGTGCAGGCTTTTGTTCTAGCCCAGAACTAAAAAGCCTGATTCAACTAATCCACCAATCGTGGTCTTCAATCGAGACCTTCATTGGTTGAATCAGGTGTGTTAGTGCTGGGCTACAACAAAAGCCTGCACCCACACTGGCCCTTCTTGGATAAGATTGGACATCCCTGCCCTATACCTTCTGCTCTTAAGCACACAGAACAGATCTTTATAGGTGTGCCTGTACTGCACAATCGAGAGGACATGGTGGAAGCAGCAGTGGGGAGCGGTATGTAGACAGTATTTAGGCATTCAGCATTTTAAAGCAGTTGAGGATCCATCGAAGTCCCTTATGCTTGAGTATTACGCGGAGTGAAAGGCCTTGGCCTCTGTCAGGGGACAGAGCTACACTCTGCCCTTTAATCCCCCGATCTTAAGTCCATTATGGTTGTTTAACCCGGGCTTGTCGATCTTAAGGAACCCTTGTACGACTGAGTCCAGAGAGTGTGTCCCAATCCCCGTCTCAACTCCACTGTGGAGTCCTGTGCGGCATCTCTCCGCACTCTCAGATTCGCACACCGCGTGACTGGAGCCAGCCGTGAGCCTTGTGACGATGCGATCAGTGATACCTCAAAGAGGGAGAAGTAGGCCAAAAATACAGCAGTGACAAGTGCTGATCAAAAACCGATGGTGCTTAACAACCAAACTTCTCATTTTCATCCCTCACTTCAGCAACTTCAGTCAGGGGACGACAGGATCTGCTTTTGGGCTGATTTTCCATTCTGACTGTAGTGGTTTCCGGAATTATTCATTATTTATTTGTTTGTTCATCTTCAGAAGAGGTGCCGTTGACAGAGGAACAGCCCTTCGCTCTCTGTGAAACTGCCACTCGCGTTGTGTGCTAGCGTTTCTGGGATTGTATTTTTAGCCAAAACGCTGTTGGAGCTTGGGCGCGCCATGTCGATGGAGCGAGTGACGCGACAGCTGTCTCTCTGTCATCAGGGTGCTGCTGCCAAGATGGAGGATGGGGAGGCTCTGTAGATTTCTATCCTGCCTGTAGGACAGATTGGAGAGGGACAGGGGAATGAATCAGACAGAGACGAGGGGTACAGATTAATTTAAGAGGACGGGATGGATCAGTGGGACAGTGGGGATGGATGAGAAAGTGACAGGGGGGACGAATCGGAGCAAGGAGAGGGACTGATCCCAAGAGGGACAGGACAGATGGGTTAGAGTTAGACTGGGACAGGGGGATGGATCAGAGCGAGATCAGGGGAATGGATGAGAGCAGCCTGGATCACATAGGCAACTTGATTGTGACTGTCTGATTTTACACAGTTGGGAAAGGGAGATGAATGCAGGGTGACAGTGAACACAGTGGAGTGAGGAGGAAAAGGTTGCACTTGAGGCCTGCCTGGAACTGCAGAAATGAAGCCTCCTTACAAGGCAGTGTGTCTTACGTGATGTGTCTTACTCGTCTGCTAAATGGTATTTTTGTGTTTTTCTCATTTCAGTCTGTCCCATACAGGCCAACAAATATATATATTTTATTGTTATTTACCTGTGTCCTATTATGCCAAAGTGGGGTACTGACCTTTTCCTGGACAGGTTGTAAGTGTAGTTGTCTTATCACAACCAAAATCATAGTTCTCAAGTTTTGGAAATTCAAATAAGTGAGGTAACACTAAATGGGATACTAAAGAAAGTCATTTCTTGAACAAGACTCCAGGTCTCTGCAAGTTGCGCCTGGTTAGTTGTTATCGAGGGCAAGGCCGAAATTACCATATATATTGGGGGGGACACATCCCCCCCAATATTCAGATATGCTCAAAATGTCCCCCCCAATATATAGCCTAGCTGATATAAAAAATATTTGGTCCCCCCCAATGTTGACTCCATGGTTACGGCCTTGATCGAGGGGTACGATTTGTCTCCCATCTGTGTATAAAATGGTCTGAAAATGTAACCGTCACCACTTCTTTTAAAAGCTAACTGGCCACATCTGCTGGCTTTAGCTTTGGACTCAGAACTGCACAAGACTAATATGCCTTTATAAAAATATCGAGTAGTCTGGGATATGACATACATTACTATACATCTAGCTGTCAGTCTAGCTATTTAAATTGACTAAATCAAATGTATGTGGAATATAGCTACCCAGGTACAGCTATCTGGCTATTGTCAGTTGCACTAACAAAGGTGATGTAATATTTAACAAATCATTTAAATTTTTTTGTCTGTTTTATTTTGTTCTGGGACTGGTGTAATGTGTGTCTGAGCACTATCTGTGTATTTTAATCAATTTTATCGTAATGCAGCTATTGGAGCATTACAATGGAAGCCAATTGATTATCAATGGGAATTGAATAGCATAGAAGGTCAACCAATTGATTGTGAACAGGAATTTCAAACCATAAAAGGTCATAAGGTAAAAAGCCTTTTTTTATATACATACATAATGTATGATGCTATGACCTACTCACACATGTAGGCTGCATCAAATGCAAGCTACAGCCACTAAAAGCTGTAATTGCATTATCTGGTCAAAATTTAGATTTTTGATGTCACTGTTGATGTTGATTGGCTATCTCAGTGGAAAAGCAATGCACTTTGGGAAATGGAATCATGAGTGTTGCTGGAGTAAGGGAATGTGTGACAGGTTAAAAGTGAAAACCACAGCCAGTTAGCTTGAGGTATAGAAAGGGGATTTTGGGGGGTTTGCATTTCTATACTGGTATTGTCAGGGAACCTTTGAAGAATTAACCAAAAAAACTTCAGAAGAATTAATGGTTGCCTATTGTAACATATAAATGGTGGTAATGTCAATGTTGCATTTTTCAAATCAAAGTTTACACTATGCTATAATATATAGGTTATATGTTGTTGTCCACAACAACATATAGCCTAGGATAACCTAAATAATGAGCAAAATCTTAAATCTTATAACATATAATATGATAAATAACAAATCTGAAAACTAATCAAATACAATGGGGGAAATAAGTATTGAACACATCAACATTTTTCCCAGTAAATTTATTTCCAATGAGGCCATTCAAGTGAAATTTGCACCAGACTTTGGTATTAACTCAAGAAATCCGGACATAAAATCTAAACATTAAAGTCCATATGTAAATAAAGTTATGTGTAATAAAGTGGAATGACATAGGAAAAAAGTATTGAACACACTAACTGAAATTAATTCAATACTTAGTGGAGAAGCCTTTGTTTGTAATGACAGCTTCAAGGCGCTTTCTGTATGAAGTAACTAATCACCCGCAGTATTCAGGTGTGATTTTGGCCCATTCCTCTACACAGATTGTCTTTAAATCTTGAAGATTGCGGGGGGCCCTCTTGTGAATCTGGATCTTCAGATGCTTCCACAAATGTTCAATTGGGTTTAAGTCAGGTGATTGACTGGGCCATTCCAACAAGTTGATTTTCTTTCTCTGAAACCAATTGCGAGTTTCCTTTGCTGTATGCTTTGGATCGTTGTCCTGCTGGAAGGTCCACCCACGTCTCATCCTCAGCATCCTGGTGGATGGCAGCAGGTTCATCTCAAGAATCTCTCTGTACATGGCACTATTCATTGTTCCTTCAATGATATGAAGTCTGCCAGTACCACGAGAGGAGAAACAGCCCCACATCATGATACTTCCACCTCCAAACTTCACTGTTGGTATAGTGTTATTCGGGTGATGTGCAGTGCCATTTCTCCTCCAAACATGGTGTGTTGTGTGACAGCCAAAAAGTTCAATTTTGGTCTCATCTGACCAGAGTACATGCTCCCAGTAGTTCACTGGCTTGTCCAAATGTTGTTTGGCAAACTTTAAACGAGCTTCAACATGTATTTTTTTCAGTAGTGGAGTCTTGCGAGCTGAGCGTGCACAGACGCCATGGCGGTAGAGTGCATTGCCTACTGTCCTTTCTGTCACAGTTGTACCTGCTGCCTCCAAGTCTTTCTGGAGCTCTTTCCTAGTGGTCCTTGGCTCTTTGGCTACTCTTCTAAGTATCCTTCTGACTCCCTGATCAGAAATCTTGCGAGGAGCTCCTGTGTGTGGCCGGTTGATGGTGGAGTGATGTTGCTTCCACTTACGGATAATGCCCCCAATGGTGCTTACTGGAAGATTCAGAAGTTGTGAAATACGTCTGTAGCCAATTCCATTTTCATGTTTTGCAACAATCTGGTTGCGAAGGTCTTGAGAGAGCTCTTTGCTTTTACCCATCATTAGATGTTTCTTGTGTGGCACCTTGGTAACAAAAAAAACCTTTTATAGCCCATCAATATATTCTAACCAAGCTGACATTAATTAGCACAGATTGGAGGTAGAGTTGCCTAATTAGTTATGGTTTTCAGCTGGTTCCTTGCCTTTCCTTGCTCTGGTGTACTGCTTTTTCTTAGTGTGTTCAATACTTTTTTCCTGTTTCATTCCACTTTATTACACATAACTTTATTTACATATGGACTTTAATGTTTAGATTTTTTGTCTGGATTTTTTGAGTTAATACCAAAGTCTGGTGCAAATTTCACTTGAATAGGCTCATTGAAAATACATTTACTGGACAAAATGTTGATGTGTTCAATACTTATTTCCCCCATTGTAAGTATCTCTCTTACACACACACACAAGGCTAACAGTATTGTATGATAATATTTCAGGCAGTTTGTGGAAATTGTCAAACCCATCTCTCTGACCTGCTGAGTGATGGGCACATTTTGAAAAGCAGCAGGTGTTGGAAAGCATTGTCACGACATACTGTAGGTCAAAACAGACACTCTCTCTTGAATCTCCCCTCCTCTTTTGCAGTCATTTAAAATATATTTGAATACATTTAAAACAGTAATAGAATATACTGAGAATCTATATTAAGGCTAAAGGCCCATGTTATTCAAAGATATAGCCCATTGAAAGCATCTCACTCTGTCACAGCACTACCAAGCTGTTTAGAACAGTCAAAAATACCACTTTGTCACACTCTCCCGGCTGTGCCACAGATGGCGTGTGCTCTCCCTGTTAATACCGATTCCAGATTGAACAGGATCTGGGAGCTGTGGTGGCTTTCTCAGAAATCGGACATTGCATACTGTAGCTGCTGCTGTGGCAGACAAAGAGCAGTGTGAGGGGTTCTGTGTGAGGGGCTGACACCCTCACAGAGGCTAAATGGAGCAGTCTTTCCCCAACAATGTTTGGCAGTGGTGTCTCTGTCTTTCTCTTTCTTGCTCCGCGTCTCTGTGCAGATAGCGTTTTTTCCCCTTTTCACTTTTCTGCCGAATTGTTAAATCATGTGTTTTATGTCCCCTGTCTCAGTGATAATGCATGTGTACTGTCAGGTTAGATTTATTATTTAACAATAAAGGAACCATATAACTCAAACTCTGTCACCCTCTCCCTCTCTCTCCCTCTCCAGCTGGTGCTGGCTCGGCCAAGCGGGTGGTGTCGGTTCAGAGTGGGCCTCTGATCCGCACAGAAGGGTCTCACGCGACCATCTGGTGCAACGTGACCGGCTACAAGGAGGGCGTGGAGCAAGACTTCGAGTGGTCCATGTACCTGCACTCGGCCCCCGACCGCGAGATCCGCATCATCAGCACCAGCCAGGCCAACTACGCCTACAGTGTGTACGCCCAGCGCGTCAACAGGAAGGAGATCTACGTGGAGCGCCTGACTGGGGACTCCGCCCTGCTGCATATCACCAAGCTGGAGGCGAAAGACCAGGGCCAGTTTGAATGCTACACCCCCAATACAGATGGGGAGTACCTGGGCTCCTACAGTGCTAAGACCAACCTAACCGGTGAGTCTCGGTACTCCTCTCTCCCTGTTCTGTGTGTGTCTATGCTTAGCAGTGAGCCTCACCAGCCCTGTGCTGTCTGCGTACCTCTCTTACTCGGCTCCATTTTACCAGTGCTGTTGTGTATCTTTCATTATCCTAATCACCACAATCCTTAAATGGAATTAATCTGTGGAACGTGAGTGCACTGGTTTGAGTCAGTGGATTTTTTTGTGAGTGACATGAGTCATCAGGAAGTGACCAGCCTGCTCTGAACTACGCCAAAAATGTCATGTGAAGAGCCACCTGTCACAGGCCGGGAATGTGTAATCAGTCTAACTGCCCCACCACATTCCCCTGGCACATACCACGCCTCTTCCACGTTATCAGCTTTATTTCAGTTTTACATGATGGCCCTACAAATATAGGGTTTTAACAATGGTTATCTTGCATTCGCGTTCCACTTAAATAAATTGTAATGAAAGGAATCAGACAGCTGTCTGGTGTTTTAAAGAGAGAAATTAAATGAAGTAATATGAAGTTATGTAAGGTCTTTCTGGAATTCCTGTCCATTTTCTGAATCAATGAAGACTATACTACAATCCGTATAGGATTGAATGAAGGGCAAACTACAATTCCCTCTTTGCAGAATTAAGGGTAAACTACAGTCCCTACAGGCTTGAATGAAGGGTACCCTCAGTCCCTGATGGCTTCAATAACGGGTACACTACAGTCCCCGATGGCTTCAATGAAGGGTACACTACAGTCCCTGATGGCTTCAATGAAGTGTACACTACAGTCCCCGATGGCTTCAATGAAGGGTACACTACAGTCCCTGATGGCTTCAATGAAGGGTACACTACAGTCCCTGATGGCTTCAATGAAGGGTACACTACAGTCCCTGATGGCTTCAATGAAGGGTACACTACAGTCCCTGATGGCTTCAATGTAGGGTACACTACAGTCCCTGATGGCTTCAATGAAGGGTACACTACAGTCCCTGATGGCTTCAATGAAGGGTACACTACAGTCACCGATGGCTTCAATGAAGGGTACACTACAGTCCCCGATGGCTTCAATGACGAGCACACTACAGTCCCTGATGGCTTCAATGACGGCTACACTACAGTCCCTGATGGCTTCAATGACGGCTACACTACAGTCCCTGATGGCTTCAATGACGGGTACACTCCAGTCCCTGATGGCTTCAATGACGGGTACACTCCAGTCCCTGATGGCTTCAATGAAGGGTACACTACAGTCCCTGCAGGCCTGAATGAAGGGTACACTACCATCCCTGCAGACCAGAATGAAGGGTACATTATGGTTCCTTCTGGGCTGAATTAAGTCTAAACTACAGTCCCTACAGCCTTGAATGAAGGGTACCCTACAGTTCCTGCAGTTCTGAATGAAGGGTACACCACCGTTCCCGTTAGCCTCAAATAAGGGTTCACTACAGTCCTACCAGTGCTAGGATCGTTGACTGGATTGTAGTGGAAAAGTCTGAGATCAGTATTGGGAAGTACTTGGTGAAGTGCAAGTGCAACAGACTGCTGGTGTGGTAGGGTTTATCCCATATATAGGACTGACACATGCAAGGAATCAAGCTGTTTGGTATAGACTGTATTTATAGATGTAACTCCCAGAGGTGAGACAGGGTGTTGAGATCTTGCACTGAGAGTTTGACGCACAGTATTACTGACCTCTTAACCCAGTTCCTCTTGGCTTGGGTCACATTACAGGGTAACTGCTTCACCCACCATGTCCACCGCCCACCCCCTCCCCTGCCTGGCCCACCTCCGTTGTTCCCTCCTCTCTCACTGTCAGCAGCTGCACGCGCCTGGACATACACTTCCTCCCCTCCCCTTTGCTGACTACATGTGACAACTGAACAGCTTTGTTCAGGCAGATGGCCGGTAAACAGTATCACAGATGTCTCCCCAGTTTTACCATGAAGAAAAAGGAAACCTTTTTTTTGTTCTTACAAAAGAGCTCAAAAGAAATGTTCAACTGTTAACACAAATAATCTATTTGCTATTTGTTGGTGGAAAAGACAATAGTGCTACAGTTGGGTTAACGTGAGTTGCAAGTGCTCATGAAGTCTCCGAAATTTTGCAGTATAAAAATATTATTCGGTGAGGAAAGTGTACACTGTTCTGGGTGAAGGATGTTCTCAATTGGGGCTGTAGTACGGTCCACTGTGCTTTTCATTTCCTGCATCATTAGCACTCGTATGGTTTTTTAGTGTTTAGTTCCTTTTCGGGGCTATTGTTTTCAACGCTGTGTCTATACCTATGCATTATAGAGCACAGCTATAAATGCACTTTTGTCAGCGCTGTGATTTGTTCGTGTGTACGGTGGTAGCCTATATGTCTCTGTGAGTTTGACAGTGAATTTAGAGTTAGAAATCCTACAAGCTGCTCGGAGTTCTGTAACTCTTGGGGGTGTGATAAAATATTGATCCGTAAAAGCAAGACGGGCGTATTTGTGTGAGAATGTCTACATGTGTGGGAATCTTTGTGTGTGTGTGTGTGTGTGTGTGTGTGTGTGTGTGTGTGTGTGTGTGTGTGTGTGTGAGTGCATGTGAGTGATGTCTCTCAGTAGGCAGGCAGAGTTATTTCCCTGGTCTCTGTCTGCCCTGTGCTTTGTGGAGGTCTGTACTGTAGAGATGTCAATGACAGGATGGAAGGAGACCGAGGCAGTGTCCTTGGGGATGTCCTTGCTCCAATGTTGTGTATGTCGTGTTTTTAGTGGCCACTGGAACATGCCATTGAAACTGTCCACTTAGCACAGTGTTACAGTAACATTGTGAGAACCATACGCATTCACTGGGGTAGGTGTTTCCCTGCTATTCCACAGTCATTGCAAACTCTAGTTTACTAGTTTACTAAGTGCTGTCTCGTTTCCCATGTCAAACAATCCACGTCTGCTCTCAGAATGGAAGGGTGAGAGGGATGACTTCCCATCAGACATAGGAATATTCCTCACACACGTGACTGCTGGACTATATCCCCTATATGCCCTTTGGGACTTCTGGATGTCCTTCAAAATCTCATTAATCAGAATTATTAATTTGTCTGTCTTCCTGTTCAAGAGGATAATTCTTTCCCAGCAAGCAAGCACCTATTGAACCGCTGTCAGCAGTACCATTCACCAACTGTTTTGCCTTCTCTTAACAGCAGACCCTCAACTCGCCTTGGCTTGACTATCAGCTAGTGGACCGCTATAGTGCCCATTTGCAAAATGCTGGCAGACGGACAGCTGTGTTGATGGCCACTAGTCGACCACTGTGTGCTTGCTTGCTGGGTTATTGCTGGGTTGTTTTGGGGGCTGTAAAATATGCCACTCAAAATTACACAAATTACTCTGCAGAAGATTATTTTTTTACTATGCCAAAGTGTACATGGCCACAGATGCGAGAGATGGGGTAAATCTATCAGAAACAATATATTTTTGAATACAAAGAAGCATTTATGTGTCTCACACTCTTACTCACTCACTCTTTGACCAGTTGTGTGCGCCCCCAATGTAAGAGCAGTACCTTTGTTTATCCACTAGATGGCCAAAAGGCACGAATGAAGTGATTCACCAAAGTATTCACAGGCTCTGAACAGTATCTGTTCTGCTATTTTTTGCTCTTTCTTTGTTTCTTGTGATTTATGTGAGGCATAACCTTAGCCGCCGCCAATGTAGGAGTCGTGTTCCAACAAGGCACCTGGGCTCACTTATAGCGATCAGCTCCATCTCCATAAAACCTGATACACAGTTGGGTAACAGTGACACTTGAGAAAGTTGATCTTCTGGGACCTGATTTATCAATGTGAGTGTGTGTGTGTGTGTGTGTGCAACTACTTCTAAATTTGTTCTTGGCACAAAAACAATCATGCACGACTCATATACTCAAGTTTTTCGCATTAGCTGTGATAGATCACAAATTTTCCTGCTACATCTTTGAAGATAGACTTTGAAGTTTACCATAAAACAAAACCCCACGACTAGCCATATTTGGTAGTTTAGTCTTTTAAATATGTAAGGGAAAGTATCTGGAACCATGTGTGTGTGTGTGTGTGTATATATATATATATATATATATATATATATATATATATATGTACATGTACATAATATGAGGATAATAAAAATCCATCTGTTGGAAAGATGGAGCAAAACCTTCTTTTGAGATTGAAATAGAGATGTTTGTATCGGAGGTGCATGAAAGGATGAAACAGATTACATTTTGCAGCCTTGTGTGTGTGTATACAGTGTATGTACTGTATATACAGTATATATATGTGTTTTCCTGCTGTGTGATAGACAGAGAAACTGCAAGAGTGCTGCTGTATGGCATACTGTCATCACGCCTGTATTTCACACAAAGTGGGCGGTCAGAAGGCAGTTAGCTCATGGAGTCCTGCATTCTCCGGGATACAGTTGCACTGCAGAAGATTACGCACACGCAGGTCTGAGGGCCCACCTTCTCCTGGGTGTAGGAGGACAACACTCACATCCCACAAACTGACATTCTTCAAACAGAAGTCCAGTGTTCTCTTAGTCATAATGCAAAAATACAGGACCGGCGTTCATTCATAGTGTATAAAGGGACTGGCTGGTAATGAGGAAAGGAGAATCAAATGCAGTGTAGTATGAAACACATTTCAGCCAAGCTGGAGACCACTGGAGCCAGTCCTCATGAATCTTCTTCTCCTGTGGGAGTGTTGACCAGCGAGGTCGGTCTTACAGTATATTCCTGTCAGAGAGCTAGCTGGGCAGGGAGATCTGTGATATCTGCTGAGATGCCCAGAGCCAAAAATGTGCCTTTGCCTGCTGTGCGCCTTTATTGGCTTTCGTTTCAAAGCATCAACCAGAAAGAGAAACATATGGCACAGGAGCCAGGAGTGAGGTCTAAATTCATCACAGATCCCCGCTTTTACCCACAATGCTGCAGGTGCTAGCCCAATATCAGGCTATAACCCTCCATGCAGTAAATCGTCCACCTCTGAAATGACCCATAAGGTTAATTTATCACCTGTCAGTCAAGGACTTTTAAGGAAGTAAATCAGTAGGACGAGCCAATAATTACAGCCAGAGAGCACAACATCGGATGGAGAGATACAGAGCAACAGAGAATGTTTACTATGCTTTGGCAAACACAATCGTATTTGCCATGCCAATAAAGCTCCATTTGAATTTGAATTTGAATTTGAATTTGAATTTGAGTGTGAAAGTCATTAGAAGAATAATGAACCATGAGCAATGGCTGCAGCATCCTGATGTTCTAATCCCATTCAAGGAATCGGTACAGAACCCAGTATCCTATTAAAAATATATTCACTCTCTATTTCCCGTAAAATGAAAAATCCCTTTTTTTTTTACATTTAATTTATTGTGCCACCCTAAGAAATGCTTGTAATACCTGAGTTTAAATTCTCCTTTTTTTACCACATTGTCCTTTTACAAGATTTCAAATTTGCCCACGAAAACACTGGTGTGTATGCAGTCCTTTTTTTTAGTTTGACTGTTTCCTGACTGCTCCTTTGCGTTAGTTCCCGTGCCGTGTGCTCTAGCTGTAGGTTGAGTGTTTTGATTTATAGTTTTCGGTCGTACAGTGATGGCTCTCCATTGATGTCTCCCGCACTGCCTCACTCCAGGTGACTCTTTTCTGCTCTCCGCTCACAAGAGGGAAGTAAACTTACACATGTCAGCGGAGGCGCGCTGGCAAGCTGTTTGTGTAGAGATCGTTCCTCTGTCAGTGAAGGGGAGAGGCAGAGAGCATGGCCGCGCTGGTGCGCGAGGCCGCACTCACAGAGCCGCATGCGTACCTGTGGGTGTAAATGGAGCGTTGCTCTCGGCTGAGCCTACGGAGAAGGGGTGGGGGGGAGAGAGAGAAGAAGGGAGGGAGTGAGCGAGTGACAAAGAGAGAGATAGAGAGAGCAGAGATAAACTCAAAGGAAGGAAAAGAGAGGGAGTGAGTGAGAGAGGCCCAAAAAAAGAGAGTAGGAGAGAGCAGAGACAAGAGCCAAGGCCCAAAGGAAGAATGCAATTTGGAGAGGAAGAAAGAGAAGAGCGGTACCCAAATAAAGAAAGAAGGAGGGAGGGAGACAGAGAGAGAGAGATAGGGCAGAATGAGGGGGAAGAAAAAGAGAGCGAGAAGCCAGAGCATGAGATGGATGTGAAAGTGTTAGAGGGAGGGCAGAGGGGCATTATCTTGGTCCAATTAATTTGGAACATTTAGCTTGGTGTTTGGCATTTGTTTATCTCCACCACAGATTTTTCCATCTTCCTTAGCGACAGCCCCACAGTTCAGTGCTCTGACCTTTTCCCTCTTATTAGACCGTAATTAGTTTTGTTTTGCTAGACTGCTGTTTGATACAGAGATAATGATTGCTTGCCATATCCTTCTGATTGGCAGGGACTTGTACTTTGCTGCAACCAGTGAGAGTCCAAGATAGATTGTTATCGTTGTCTCAGGCGATATGCAATTTCTCCCACAATATGATTACTCCATGGGAATGGCCGTCTTCGGAAATTGCATTATTGTAAATATAGGTTTTTAAAGAGGTTTTCACTGGCTATGTCTTTTGTTAGCTTCCAGTATTTTGCATTTTCAAGTAGTGTTTCCCCTTGTTTAGTTGTTGCTCAGAGAGTAACATCACACTTTACTACTAGGAGAGTAAACACACCGTTATGCTTGGAGAGAAAAATCCCACTGCTGCTAGGAGAGTAATAGTTGCACTGTACTTCTGAGAGAGTAACAATCACATTTCACTGCTGGGTACTACTTAGATTAACAACCATTACATTTACATTTACATTTTAGGCATTTAGCAGACGCTCTTATCCAGAGTGACTTACACAGTTTACATTTCTTTACATACACTCCATTTATACAGCTGGATATTTTTACTGAAGCAATTCAGGTTAAGTACCTTGCTCAAAGATACAACAGCAGCGCCCCACCTGGGAATTGAACATGCAACCTCTGAGTTAAAAGCCCGGCTTCCTAACCATTATACTACACTGCCAGCCTGCACTGGAGTAAAATCACAATACTGAAAAGAGTAAAAATGACTGTACTACTGAGAGTAACAATCACACTGTACTACATAGATATTAACAATCACACTGTACTACTGAGAGTAATAATCACACTGTACTACATGGATATTAACAATCACTCTGTACTACATGGATATTAACAATCACTCTGTACTACATTGATATTAACAATTACTCTGTACTACATGGATATTAACAATCACACTGTACGACTGAGAGGGTAACAATCACACTGCACTACTGAGAGAGTAACAATCACACTGTACTACTGAGAGTAACAATCACTCTGTACTACTGAGAG
Source organism: Aldrovandia affinis (assembly GCA_029706075.1). Classification (NCBI taxonomy): domain Eukaryota; kingdom Metazoa; phylum Chordata; class Actinopteri; order Notacanthiformes; family Halosauridae; genus Aldrovandia; species Aldrovandia affinis. Next base: position 175,994 of record JAINUG010000026.1, on the reverse strand, counting down.
TAACAATCACACTGCACTACTGAGAGTAACAATCACTCTGTACTACTGAGAGTAACAATCACACTGTACTACTGAGAGTAACAATCACACTGTACTACTGAGAGAGTAACAATGACACTGCACTACTGAGAGTAACAATCACTCTGTACTACATGGATATTAACAATCACTCTGTACTACATGGATATTAACAATCACACTATACTACTGAGAGAGTAACAATCACACTGTACTACTGAGAGAGTAACAATCACACTGTACGACTGAGAGTAACAATCACTCTGCACTACTGAGAGAGTAACAATGACACTGCACTACTGAGAGTAACAATCACTCTGTACTACTGAGAGAGTAACAATCACACTGTACTACTGAGAGAGTAACAATTACACTGCACTACATGGATATTAACAATCACACTGTATTGACTTTAAAAGGACAGACCAAGGTGCCCTGTTCTCAATCCTTTCCTCTTTCTTCCGATCACATCAGCGTATTACCCATCAACAGGCACATCATTCTCTCCCCGTGTTTTCATCCAGGCAAACACTGTATATCAGCGTGATCATTTTAATGGCTGTAATCTCTTTCCGACTGCAGGCTAGAGGACAGAGATGTGTGCACGCCCACTTGGTGTGACCTTACATGCAGATCAGAGAACTGGAGATAAGAAAACATGGTTTTAAATTGGTTTGTAGGTTATTAATGACCATCCGGTGACTTGCCCTAAGAAAATAATCTGGTCATTTGCATAGTGAGTTGGCATGGCAAATTAACATTGTCCTCTATTGTTCTCAGAGTAGAGTACCCTTATCCTGCCATTACCCTCTGCCTTTATCATGCCTTTCTCTGTCACACGTTTCTGAGACTGGGCTCCCTGAACATCTGTGATTGGTCCCCTCTGTCACGTCTTTGCTTTGACTTTCAATGACTTTTCTTCCCGAGTGTTTGCGATTGACAGGAGTAGTGCTCTTACATCTTTGAAGAAAAAAACTGCAGAACCCAACAGTCAATTACACACACGCAAACACACACACACACACACACACACACACACACACACACACACACACACACACACACACATATACGAAAAACGATATGCTTGTCTTTGTATGACTCTGTCAAAGAGCTGACAGTGAAATGTCTATATAAACTCTCGGCACTGGGATTATGGAATCAATATTCACCTTTCCCTGGAGTTTCCGAAATAAATGCCTATTTCACCTGACTCGTTAAAATGTTAATCATTCTCCTCATTATTTGGAATTGAATTTTTTTTTTCATCTGACGTATATTGTTTTAATTTGGGGTAAAAGGCTGCAAGCCTTCAATTTTAAGTCAAGTCAGTATTGAGCCATGACAATGACCTTCCATTCTTGGATATAAAAAAATACCACACAACAGAGATTAGACGAAAAAAATATGGTTTTTTTTCTTCTCATTTGCTCTAGTGGTACACACGCAAGCAAGCACACGCTCATGTGTGTTTATCTTTGTGTGCATATGCGTATGCATCTGGATTAATTGTGATTTGGATTTTTGATTAATACAGGAATTGAATTTAATTAAATTTTTCTCAGCCTGGACCCTCACAAAGGACGACAGGGAGATACGAAACCCCCTGCGGGCCGAACATGCTCTCTATATGATAATGCTGCTGTAATTGTTGTCACCTCACTCTTTAGATGCTACGTCTGTCCCCAGCTGGGATATCGGGCTCAGCTTCATTATCTGTGTTAGTGTGTGTTGTGTGAGGGCCGGGGTGGGCATGTCTGGAGCCTGCATCTGTTAACCCCCCGCCCCCATCCACCGCCCCCTCCCCCAATGCCCGGGGCAGAGGTTTGGAGAACGCAACCATGCCTGGGGGAATAGATGACCCAGGGAACAGGCACGGACACCGACCAGCGATCAGGTGACTGAGAACGGATGCGGCTCCTCTGAACCAAGGCACGGGGACAGAGCACCCCGGGCGCTTGATCGGGCTGCGGACGCAGAAACAGACCAGGATTCGGTTCAGGAGCGGGTCCAGCAGGAAGGCAGCTGGCGGTCTGGGCCGTGGCCAAACCCCGACCGGGGGAGAGAGAGAGCGAGCGAGAGCGCCTAGCCCCCAGCGCGGCTGCCTCCACTCCAAGCCGAGACCCGGGTAATTAGGCACAGGTGGCAGCATATGCTGCCTGCCCCCCCTGGCTGTAAATGAACCATGAAAGAGGGAGACCTCCCCCACTGCCATTCCCCCAGAGGGGAATGTCACTTCTGGGTCCATAATGGGGTTTGGGGGGAAGGGGGCTGGAGCTCTGTGGGTCTTTGTCAGGGATTGGCTAATTTTCACGGATGTTTCTCCACTGGCGGTTCTCCTGCTCGCTGCACGACACAAGCCAGTTCTCAATGGCTCATACCTCCTCACAGGTTAAATATTCACCTGGAGGTGGCATTAAAAAACAGACAATGCTAAATATGGTCAGATTAAGCCACATATACACACAGAATAATACAATTTAGAATTCTACTGGAAACAGATCAACAGACAGCAAATGAACCTTGTTCAGATTAAGGGGGTAATGGCTGAATAAACATCTTAAGATTTGTCACTGTCAAATGAAATAAAATCTGCTGTGTGCCATTTACAAATGTCACTGAATTCCCTGACGCGATGTGACCTGTGGGCTACTCGGAGTAAGCGCAGTTAATCATACACATGCACAAAGGCTCTCATAACCACGATTCTTTAAAGAATGACATTTTCTGTGGAAGATCGGTATACTGTAGATCATAAATCATAATTGTGTATTGTCAGTATTTTGTATATGTGAATACATACTATATGCAGTCCTCTAAGAGAATGTGTGTATGTGTGTGTGGTTGTGTGTGTGTGTGTTGTGAGAGAGAGAACGTGTACGCACGTGTGTGTTGTGAGAAAGATAATGTGTGTGTGTTGTGAGAGAGAAAATGTGTGCATGCGTCTGTGTGTGTCAGAGTAAGAGTGAGAGAGGAGAGAAAGCAAGCATGCCTGAGAGCATTAGCCTGAGGGGAATTCACCACCTGTGTGCAGGGATCCAGGTCTTCGGGAAGGCTTGTTGGTTTTTGGCTGCAGTCAAACAGTAGCCTGAAGGGCACATTTAGTTGGCCTCTTATGGGATGATAATGGTTTGTGAAGGCAAGTGGACGCAGAGCCACAGGCCACCCAAAGATGTCCAGGAGATGGGGCTCGATGCCAGGGGGAATCACAGAAGAAACAGGGTAGCACACCCTAACCACGTGCGCCTTTTCGCTTTGGGCAGTTGGCATGCATTGGCTCAGCGTACAGTATCCAGATCTGAATCCCCAATGTTTTCTCGTAACATTAGCAAAGTGCGTGCAACAGAATAAGGCAAAGTCCTTGTTAACTGGGTCCTCAGTGATGAAGGTAAACTGATCTAAACATCCCCCCTGTTAGTCAATCCAAAGTACTGAGTAAAATAACCTTTGCTGAAGAGACAGACCCGATGTTCGTAATGTAAGTTTAATTACATAGCCGGCGGCGGGAATGCAAGCATGTTTCAAAATGTTCAAGAGACACAAGATGTACTAGCTCTCTTATACAGTTAACACAAGGTATTTACATTAACTCCCACTGGGGGGTGAGATACAGGGCCCTGCCTGATTGGCCAGAGGCATCTCCTGGCTCAGCCAGACATTGGGGCGTTGTCCATGCAGTCTGTAATACACAAACACAAACCCCATCTGTGTGTTCTCGAACCAAGTGTCATGTTTCTTATACTGTGTAAGTCATACATATTACAAATGATATTCTCACACACCATATTGATATTGCAAGATTTCGTTCTTACGTGATTCTGTATTTAGCCTCTGTGGCTCTGTGTGGCTCAGTAGGTAGAGCATGGCGCTGACAACACTTCTGGGTTCGATTCCCATTGGGGCCACATATACTGAAAAATGTATGCAATCACTACTGTAAGTCGCTTTGGATGAAAGCATGTGCTAAATGGCATATACTGTATATATATATATATATTATTATATATATATTTTTGTGTTTACCAGGCGTTCCCTTAAAAAACATGTCACGTTTATGGGAAAATCTGATCATAGTGATGTAAAAAGCAAATTGACCTATGAAATCCATGAAAAGCTATCTTGCGGAATCTTTAAGATGTTTTCTCATTTAAACCTTTAACAGAATTGCAGTGTCAGGGTATTTATGCAATTACAATAGCGTTGTGTCTACCGCCCCCCAGTAGCTTTGGATAAAAACGTACAGTCATTTCCATGTGTCATTATCAACCAGTGCTACCCGATATCTGAACTGATCAACAACAAAATGGCAGCACCAGAGACATGAATGCAGGTTATCTTAAACCAAAGAGTTATCGACTGAATTATATTTTTGGCACACTGCATGCATCAGTGAACAGACAAAAAACAGTGTTTCAGGAGCATACTGTGGCTGCAGTCCTGAAGTACACAGCACCAAAAAGAGCACTGACTGTCATTTAAGGATAAGAGCAGTCTTTCCCTAAGTTAGTGTTTGTTACCATATGGCCTCTGATGTTTTTTTTGTGTGTGCAATATTCACAGTCCTGCAAAAAGACCCTTCGAGCTAAGCACACCAAGTCAAAACAAATTAGGAGAAAATCGCATCAAAGCATGGCCTACCTCACCTTTTAATGCAAATATCAGCAGTGCCTTCAGGCTGAGGATGTGATTGGAGTAGATATTGCATTAGAAGCTCTGGGGAGGCTGGGATGTTTGTAACTAGTCTGACGGTAATCATTTTCCCCGTGTCTCTCTGCTTCACTCTATTTGTGCTGATCCAAGCAGTACAGTGACGGCCAGGCAGCACACATCACACCGCCAGCTGGCTGATAAGCCCCTCTAGGCCGGCTAAATTTGTGTTGGTAAGCACGGGCCAGCTTCTCTTAGATGCGGAAGTGAGTAGTGTGAGAGTCCTCTACTCCTTGGATTCAAATTAAAGCTGTTTTATTGGTGAAAGATTATTCTCCACCCCCCTTCTCCATCACTCCCTTTCTCCTCTCTCTCTCTCTCTTCTCTCTCAGTTCCTGCACTTTGAATCTCCAGGGAGCTTATTCGTATGGCAGGTTGTTGCAGGGAATCGTACCTTAAAAAAAGAAGAAGAATTCTCTGGCTTGGGAGATGTAATTACTATGGTTATGCCCCCTCGGGTTAGGGGCCTTTAGGGGGGGCATCACCGTAGTAATTATGTCTTTGGGGGGTGGGCAGGGGGAGCCACGCCTCATGGAAGGCCTTTGTCCCGTTGGATCGTCACACACGGTTGGTAATGTGGCTAATGTGTTCGTCTCCCGTGAAAGTGAGCAGTGTGGTGTGGAGGGCTTCACATTAGGGCTTGTTTACTCTCATTCACACAGAGGGTGGTCTCTGTTTGAGCGCATGAAAGAAGCTGAACTCATGAGTCATTACATAAACACACGGGCTGTAAGGAGATGGGGTTTGAATTTCAGGCTGGATTTTAACCCCCCCCCCTCCAGTACGCAAACACTAGATTTCATTTGATTGGTTCAGATAAATCCACGCAGTCAGAGTGTTTCACTTTGGGGCTCAGTTTGTTTGATTGAGTAAACAGTGAGCGAATGAATACGTTCAGATGGTTTGTGGAGCTCTAATTTACCAACACCGGCAAACACTTTTGGACATTCTGCTGTAAACATGCCTAAAATCACGAAAAGGATTTATTGACTGAAGCACACCACTTCATGACGATATTGTGATCACGTGGCATTTTTATTAACGGGCTAGTACAGTGTACAAATAGGCTGTCCGCGTTTTGTCCTGACCGAGAGACATGCTGTGGAATATCAGCCTACACTGTGAAATTATCCACACTTCATTGGCGGTGAAATCAGGCCAATCACAGCCCCATATTTTCGGGGCGGGCCTCGTTTAGCAGGGATATGTGATGCAGGTGGCCGAGAGGGACAGTTGAAAGGGGTGGGTTGATAAAAAAGTTTACGTACATATTTATTTTATGAAGTGTATCATATCTCCTCCCTTGTGTCTAATCATGCTGCTTTGGCGTTATCGTCTACTGTGATTTAGGGGGATAAAACTATGCTAATTGCCTGTTAGCTGTTATCCAGTCATTTAATCAGATTACGCTGTAATCCTCCACCATACATCCCATGGCAAGTTCCCCTTTACTAATGTGGCCATTATTCGGATGATAAAACCTATTAATACACTAGAGTGCCACAACTCCTGTTTCTACGAATGCAAATAATGAGGACTAGCAGCTTCCCAGAACAGCACAACATTGCACTTGCAACATTAACACAAGACCAGCGTTAAGAAAACATTTGCTGGTAAGCCCAAGTATTTATTGAGGTTACTGCAGTGTTGTTGTTTTGTTTTTGTTCCACCGTGCCTTTAGCGTTCCTTGCCCCACTAACCAAGCATTTTCAAGATGGAGAGTGATTTGAAATTCACAGTGAAAAGGGGCCTCCTCAAACTGAACCCATTCTGTACGGCTGTGGCTCAGCGTGCGCTCTCTCTTTTCCCATCTGACCGTTTCACGGCATTATTTGCAGGCGGTCTGTCTTTCATTCACCTACCTCTGCATAAGCCAGTTCTCTTCAATCTCTTTCTTTCGTCTGATCTATTTCTCTTGCTCTGTTTTCCTCATTTGTCCCCTCATTTAACCCCTCTCCTGCTTGATCCCCCCCACTACCGACTATGTCCTCGTTCAAACTTTTCCAGCAGGTGAGCCTCACTTTCAAAATACTTTACATGCCAGGTCTCTAGCTCTCTAGAAACATCTTAAGTGTGTTTTCATTGATACAAATGGGAATTTCTGCGGACAATGGGGGAGGCTTAATGAAATTATTGGGACGACCTTCATTCGTGCAGTGCTGTGCCCGCGATAACTCGGCTGGAGTCAAGCCCTTTGTCTACTGCGCACATGGCCTTGTGGTGCACGCTGCAGAACAAAGCTCCTTTCTAGTACGAATATCTCTCTCTTTCTCATGCTCTCTCGCTCTCTGTCGGCTTCCCAAATCTAAGTCTGTCTGCAACAATGCATTTAAGTTTGCGCTGTTGCATCTCTACGTCTCCTTCCATTAGCAGCATTGTGCGTCTGTGCCAGAACCAAGTAGTGCAAGTGATTGGCGAGTGATTTTGCCCCTCTGTCTGGCTGCGAGCCATTCGACAACAGATGCACAGTTTCCGAGGAAGACCAACAGGGTTCAAAATGTTCCCTCATTGTTTATTATGGTCTGAGCTATAGCTGCGGGTACACTCGGCCATTGTGATATGGCAGTGCTGTCAGAGTGCCATTTATGCAGACGATTGGGCCCAGGCTCCGTAGGAGGCATTGTTTTCTGACAGTGCTTTTCTAGAAACTGTCTTGAGAATTTTTTTGGGGGGTGGTACGATTTGAGTTGAGATCATGGGAACTGCTCATGAGAACACCGCAAGCTGTCCTGTAATAACAATCGTCTTCATACATAGAGATGACCACATTTATCACTGTCATGATAATCGCAATCTTTTTTCCTTCAAAGATAATTTGCTTCTGTGGAATTACCTTTGGAAGTACTTGTGGAATCACCAGCGGTATCTTACTTTTTAGACTACGATAGACTGTATACTGTATGCATTGGACATATTCATTGTCCGCTCGTAACTGTCAGTGATTGAGAAAGTCATGTACAGTCGCTCCACAATTGAATTTGAATACAAACTAATTGTCTTCATGTTTCAATCCAATAGCAACAAATGATAGATAACATATCGCTGAGCTATTGTTTGATCTTCACAATGAGACAAATTACAGAAGGACTCCTTTGTGGCAGTGGCACATCTGTCTGTGATTGTGTGCGCGCATATATTTGTGTGCGAGTGTGTTGGTGTATGTGTGTGTGTGCTTTTATGTGTGTGTGCGTGTGTTTGCGCGTGTGTATGTGCGTGTGCACGCGCGCACATGTCTGTGTGTGCGTGTGCCGTATACGTGTGTGTTAGTGTGTGTGTGTGTGTGTGCGCATGTGTTGATGGGTGAGGACAATAAAATAAATCTGCACTCCCCCTGACAAATGGGAGTGAACAGACATGGCTCTGACTGCAGCTTGGCTTGACCCCAGGGCTTGTGGCTGTGCGGGGGCTAAGGGGCATGGGGGGGAGTCCTGGACAGGGAGTGTGTGGTGGATCGGGCTGATACTAATGCATTCAGCATGCCCGCATATTCAGTAGCAGGAAGCAGTGATAACTTCACTTTGAGAGTGCACTGTACTGTACTGTACTTCCCAAGGAGCCAGGCAGAGACTCCAGTGTGACAGACAGTCCCAGAGACATTGTGACATTTCAAGGAGAGCAACTCACCAAACCCACCCGTCCTTATGAATGCAGACTGGAGTCTGTAACATGTTCCTCTGAGAGCGGAGAGAATCTTCTAGCATGGCTAGAGCTTGAACACCATGGCAATAGATGTGAAAACAATGGCGTCTAAAGGATCTAAGGCCATAATAACCGTTCCCTTTCCCTGGCCAATTACACCCACCCTACCTTTACCCAATCCTCCAGTATCCCTGTGGCCACTCACCATGTCCAGGCCTGTCTGCCCCCCCCCCCCCATTCCATTTGGAGATGCTGGCATAAATCATAGGACAGAGGGTAGAAAGGATTCTCCGGGGGAATATTTTTCCTCATTTTCTCATTTTCGCCGCAGAAGCGGAGCCTCGCTCGTTAGAATACTGATCAGGCCGATCGCACACACAAAAAAAGGGGGCAGAGAGTCCGCGGGTCTGTTTTAATCTGCGGTCCGTCTGTGCCCGCTGATGAGCCTCTAATTAGTGGACCTGCAGGGGTGAGACATGCACGGTGAGGCGGCGAGAAAGCTCAGTCATTGTGCATCCCCCCCCCCCCCCACCCACCCCATGAGACAGAAGGGGCTTAGAGACTATGTCTCCCTCTCCTAGAGGCTCAGAGACTCACTCTCCCTTTCTCTGAGAGGCTTGAGGAGGGGGATCAGAGACCGTCTGTCCCAAACTCTGAAAGTAGGGAAGCAAGACTACCTTTCCCTTTCTGAGAGGGATGGTTACGAAGTAATGCGTTCAGCAGTGCTGTACTATTTATTTGTGTGTGTGTTGTGTTTGTGTATGTGTACGTGTGTACGTACGTGTCTGTGTGTGTGTGTGTGTGTGTGTGTGTGTGTGTGTGTGTGTGTGTGTGTGTGTGTGTACGTACGTGTCTGTGTGTGTCTGTGTATGTGCGTATGCGTGTGTGTGTGTACGTACGTGTCTGTGTGTGTGTGTGTGTGTGTGTGTGTGTGTGTGTGTGTGTGTGTGTGTGTGTGTGTGTGTGTTAGAGAGTGAATCCATAAGGGTCTATTTGAGTCAGCTCCATCTGTACACTCACAGATTAATGAGACTTGACTTTCCCATCCCACTGGCCTCTTAGACGCCAGCCCATTACAAGCACAAGCTTCTTAATTGTCACCTGTGTTTGTGATTGTCACTTCAGTAAATGCCTCAGATAATAGCTCATCCAAACATTTATTGTTCTCACAGAGCATGCCGTTATGCTTGTTTTGTCAGCAGAGACGTACAAAAGTTGAATAATATAACACAATAAAAACAGTGGAAAACCATGATATCACACCTCGATGCCATTTTCAGAACTGACATTTTCAGCACTGATTGCTGCAAAATCAGTCTGGCAGAGGGCTCTGAGTTTGGACCTTGAAAAAAAAAAAAAAAAAATCTTCCCACGAGAGGATAAGACCCCACTACCCTCTGCCTGACTGGCTGTTATAGATGTGGCACACCTGATGATCCTCTGCAGGGAACAGGAGTCTGTCCCACTGAACTGCTGATCTGGACACAGAGAAATAGCCACTTGTGCGGGTTATACTACAGGGATCTTTTGTAGCTCATGATGAAATGAATTACGTATTACCAAACATATTCTAGAACTCTCCAAATGACTGGTCTGGTCTAACTGACAAGGCTCTGCCAGCCCACTGATGCTTTTCCCCATGTGGGACATACCGCGTGTTGGTCCATTACCGGGGGAAATGAATGAATACGGTGATCGCAGAGCCTCCTTTGGACGTCTCCGTACCAGAGTCTTTGAGAACAGCGACCTCAAAACCAGTACGTACGTGGCAGTTTACAATGCGGTGTGTATCTCCACCCTGCTGTACGACCTGGACCCCGTGCAGATGCCACATCAAGATTCTGGAAGCCTTCCACATCAGGTGCCGACAACACATTCTGGGGATATCCTGGGAGGATTGGCACACCTGATGGTCCCCTGCAGATCATCCCCCACAGGTCGTCCCCCCACAAACACACCTAGGCCACATCATAGGGATACAAGGACCACAGTTAAGACCTGCAACATCAAACTCTCCCAACAAGGAACAGCTGGCAACAAACCGAGCATGCCACCTGTGTCAATGGAGTGCAACAGCTCCGTGAAATCGTCCTCCGGCGAGGGACAGAAAGGCGAATAAGTAGGCGCCAGGGCGCTACTGGAACCGCAGGTCTGGACCCTCAACGCACGTGTCCCGAATTTGCCCCCGCAGCCACGTGAAGCGGCCCCAGTGCTCAGTGCCCCCATCGCCCCCCCAAACGTGCTGGAGCATCGTCATCATCAACTTTGATGGACGGCCAAAGATCACAGAGTGCGGACAGAGGTGTGCACATAAGAGATTGTCATGTCAGGGCATTTTGAATTCAGTGGATTCGCGTTAAGAGAACATTGAAAGTGCAAAATCATGCCCCGATGCTCTGGCGCTGTGTGGAGCCACAGCAGTTGTCGAGACCTAGTTATTTCTCACCACAAACAGTCTTGAAAACTCAAACTGTCATTGGCACAGAGAAAAGAGCCATTGCTGAAATTCAACTCTAAGAATTGTGCAAAGTGAGTCAAGCTGTCCCGCCAGAAGAAGTCAGTTCCACAGGTCTGCCCTACAGGGACAGATATTTCAAGCGGTGAGTTGAGGAGTTATACGGCCCTTCTTTGGTATATTATGGTGAAGCTACACTGCAAATTATGGAGATACTCCATTGTAGGGTCTCTTGATCTTGAGTTGTGTATACACTGTGGTGAATTGTTGGGGCAGTCTGCAGTGCATCTGCAGTGTGTTCACAGCCAGTGATAGAAAACCACTAAGCCTGCTTTACAATGTGACACATCATCGCTCGACGGCTTTTTCCTGGTGTTTTATACCGTTTGAAAAAGCAGCTCGTTATCCTTTGAATTCCAACTTAGCTGTAACTCTGAAGGGAGAAGGGAGTTCTCTGTACAGAATGCAATGGTAATTTATTTTATTTAAATAAATAAAATAATTTATTTCCACTGTAACAGATAAAACCTTTTTTTACAGTCACCCACACCATTAAATGAGAATTTAGAGACATAAGAAACAGTTTTACAGCTGATTACTTTCCTTGGCGAGGTGAAAACAGGACATATTTCTACTCCTTCAGATTAATTCATGAAATCAGTATCTATGGACTCCAGAGTTCAGAAAGTCTTGCGTCTCAAACGTACTCGTGTTACTCGACTGCAAAAATAGTTTTTAAAATGAACTGTTTGAGTGGGTGGTGCAAGACCACTATGGTCCTAGGTGGATTAACTGGATTTGTTATGAAATGTTTTTGATTTTTCCACAGGACCTTGATTGCTTGATTGCACAGAGGCCTTATGTAGATATATATTGGGTCACTTGAGACTGAAAATCCTCGTGAATTACAGAAAGACTCTGGTGCATACAGAGTGAGCTGCTGAGAGAGTCCGGCCTCCAGGCGGCTTGAAGTAATATGACATCATCCCCCTCGCTCTCTCTGAAGCGGCGTGGCGAATCACAAATCCAGTAGGAGATTGAGTAGGAGGCGAGAGCGACGGAACAAACGGACTGGGGAGAAAACCGGTAATTAAGCGCTGAGAGCCGGCGCGGCTAATGAGATGTCATAACGAGGCAGGCAGGTGAGCAAGTGAAATGACAGAGGAGGTGGGGGCAGAGGGGGTGGTGCAGGTGAGGAGCGGGGAGACTGTTAGAACACAGGGTTACGGGGCCTGCTAGGGATGAAGCCATGACTTTGGTTTATTTACAGAAACTCGATTGTGCTTCGCCTCTTCACAAGGGCCTGAAAACAACAGAAAAAAAATATTTTTGTTATATTTTGTGTAGCCTAACGTTACCTCAGCCGACAATAGCCTGGCCTTTTGAATTAGCTAAGCATGCCTAACGTTACTTCCGAGTTTTTGGTGGTGTTCTCAGCGGCTGGTCTTACTGTAAACAGGCTGTACACACAGCTCACCCCTGAACACGTCGATATGCTTATATTCTTAAATAAAAAACATTTAGGGGACAAGAAAGTTTTGCCTTTTGAATAAAGCCTTGATCGAGGAAAAAACGTGCATTTTGTATTCTCTGTCATACGCTACATTTTGCTGTCTTTTTAAAAAGATTAATCAATTAATGATTTGTTAACGTGGGTGACGATCGATCAAGAACATTTCTTAATATTAGCATCCCTAAATAGCACTAATATCATATGCTCTCTTCTCTGCTCTGCCTGCAGACAGTGTGAAATGCTCCCTCTTTCACTTACTATGGCCGGTCCATTAGAAGTGAAAGAGATTTGACCTCAACTAGAAAGCACGGATCAAAGCTTTTTTAATTAAGGCAATTGTTGAATATGACACACATTTTCAGGTTCTTCCCTTAATTATCCTTGCCCTGAGCCTGTTCATTTTGGCTCTGCCATCTGTCTGTCAGACTCTCTGCATCAAAGAGGGTGCAGTAACAATGTTCTACCACAAGAGGTCAAGTTTGAATCAAATGGGTGAGGGTACACAATCTTCAGTTGCCCTTGTTGAGTTTATTTGTTCTGGTGCATACCATGTTAGGGGACTGTATATCTGATCTGGCCTGGCTGATTGCTGAAAGACAATCGTTCCACACAGGAGACATTGTGAGAACTTAATTTCCATCAGGTCTAAGCATTGTGGGCACTGGCTTGGGGAATATTTGGTATGTAAATGATAGTCAGGTAGCATCAGATACATTGGCATGTATCATATCATCTGGAGTAGACATTTTAGAGTATACAGTTGTGCACCTGGCTGAGAATTCATAAAGAAGGCTTTATTCTGAAATGCACCAGAATAATTATTCTTAGAGAGATATTAGAGAGATGACTTCTCATACCATGCCAGTCTTTTTGGGGCACCTTACAGTGATGGTGCCGAAGCATTTGGCTGTCTGTCATAGCCTGAAGGCAACGCCCTCCCTATCAGGGCCATGGATACAGGTGTCTCTTCTCCCCCCTCCCAAACTCGGAGGATGGCATCCAATGCTGACAAACTATTTTAGTCCCTGAACTCTCTCTCACACTCTTTCTCTCTCTGCATCACTATTTCTACCTATCTGCTTCCCCTTCCTTTCTTTGGTTCTGCCTCGCTCTCTTTCTCTGTCTCTGTCTCTGTTTCTCTCTCTCTCTCTCTCTCTCTCTCTCTCTCTCTCTCTCTCTCTCTCTCTCTCTCTCTCTCTCTCTCTCTCTCTCTCTCTCTCTCTCTCGTGCTCTCCCTGTCTCTCTCTCTCTCTCTCTCTCTGTGTCTAGGAGGTAGAGGGGACCCATGCTGTTAGGATCAGAGAAGACTGGACAGGCTGTAATTTTGAAGTAGAGTGTCTCAGTCTGCTGTATTGTGTTAGTGTTGTTTGGGAGATTGAATGACTGGAAGGGGGAGGCACTGTGTGATTGGGAGGGCTGCCTATATACGGGTCTAACCCGGTGTCAAGGAATGAGGAGAGCTCTGTGAGGAGAACACTAATGACAGACAGCTCTGTGAGGAGAAAACAATAGAGAGGAACACTAAACGCCTCTGCATGCTTTGAGCAAAGCCAAAGTTCGAATGGTTAAAGCAAAGCCGAACACGTCAAAAGCGAACATTTCAAATTATACCTTTTTCTCTGCTGGAGCACAGTTTTCATCCCACCGTAGTAACATGAATAGCAACAACCGGCTGGAGACACACTATCTGAATACATTTACCCCTGTTGTTAGTTTATACGACATCTCATCACTTTTTAAGGATGAGCCCAAACAAGTAAAACGTGCTGAACTGGCATACGTTGCAGGCCATGCTAGTAATGTTCATTTAATTTCCTCTTAAGTGTGTTAACATTTTCATTTTATTGACTCACTCAATTAACTGAGCTAACGTTAGTAGTGAATTAACATTAATGTAGCTAGCACTAGACTAATGCTAGTTTGGTGCACGGTAACAGGTTAACTAGTTGTAATGGAAAATGATCATAATTCATAGAATGAATGACAGTAACAAATATTTTTGTTAACATAACTGCACAGACACACATTGCTTCTGCTACAATTTTCTCAATTTGGGGTCTTTAGGGAAACGATTGCGTTGTGTGTTTCCAGTGATCTCCTGTTTCCAACAGTGATGTAGGCACTTTTGTGGCGTATTCGACCAATCACAGGTGGGTGGGTTGGACTTTGCGTTCTGATGCCAATTTGTTTACTTTTGCCATAGCGAACTCTGGAACGAAAAGCACACTAATGAACGCTAATGGCAGAGTTCTGTGAAGAAAACACTAATGACAGTGAGTTCTGTGAGCAGAACACTAACGGCAGGGTTCTACGAGGAGAACAGTAATCAAGAGAGTTCTGTGAGAATGATGTCATGATGTAATTGTTTGGACAACTCCAGCCATTTTATTCCATTCTTGTGTCATGTTCTCAATGTCTGCTATGCTGTATCATTATTTGAGCTGAAAATTCACCACGCTCCCATTCTGAAATACAACATTCAACTGCCCAACTAAAGTTTAAATCATATTGAATTATTTACCTGTTGCATCAGTTAAGACATCTTAATGTCAGTGTTTGAATATGCTCCAATAATATGCTTTATCACTCACTAACTCCATTGTGAGTGATAAAAAGATACATACAGTGCCTGAAAGCTGTGAAGCATTTGCCAATGTGGGATCTAATGGTCCTTTTCTGCTCACAACCATAACCTGTTCCAGAATGTTCCATGCTGTGAAAATGTTGCACTCCACAGTTTGAGTTGCAGCTGGAGTGCTGTTGAACATGGAGTGACGCCGCCTGATTTTTGGCATTTAAGTCATGCAATGGAATATCTTGTCGTAATATAACACCTTTGGTTAGAGAGTTTGGCGCGGGTGAGTAGGTATGTGATGTGGAGAGGTGGCCCCCAGTCAGTGATGACATTTGAATGGTCTGCCACCGTAGAGCGGTCCTGAAGTCTGTTTAACCAGACGGAATGCTGGTTAAACAGCGAAGGCTGCCCGGGTTCAACTGGTGTAATATTTTATTCACGCAAACATGACAATTCCTGGTCATGGCAGTTTGACGGAGACCCGCAGGGAGAGAGGTGTTTGCCTTTTGGCAGTGCGACGTGCACACACCGCTCCACTTCCTGTCGATTAAGGTTCCGGTGGGAACAGTTGGAGGATTAGCTCTCTGAGCTCTGCCTCAGCAGCAGTGTGGACTCATACCGCTCCACTGTGAGATGTGGGTTACACGGGATGCACGGTAGCACAGTGTGCTGCTGTAAAACAGACCCCACTTTCCCCTCAATTCACAAAGGGTCCTAACCCCATGAAATGCTCGCTTATCTGATGGAAAGACTGAATTTTAACTTTTGATAAGCACTGGCATGAAATGTACTGCAATGTAATTGTACTTAAAAAAAAGAAAAAATAACTTGTTGACATTTGGAACAACGTTCAAACTGTTTTCAGCTTTGGTTTGTGTTTTCCTCCATTCATCAGATAAGGTATGGCAAAACACACTTGTACGAGTGAGCGGGACTTCATTTTTGTGTGAATAGATGGTCAATGCTAGACATGAATGCTGCGGGATGTGGGATAGTGTTCATTTAGGGTTGAAACATCCTGTAGCCATCAACGTACGCTATATTTTTCCAACAGATTTACCCAGCATGTAAAGAAAATGCTTTAAAATGGCAAGAAAGTGGAGGGAATATTAATTCTGAACACAAGGGTATGGATAATTAATCATAAGGGTTTCATACAGACAAATCTCTGAAGGGTCTCCCCCAGACGCATTGATTTAGTAAGAAAGGCTCCGAAATTAATGAGTCTCCTTACCTGCCCAGGACAACAGACCACCCATTCAGAAAACCACATTCTTTATTACAGTCTGGAAATAATAACTAAATAAGCTTTGATTTCATTTGAATTCAGATGAAGACAATTCGTTCTGGATATTCCCTGGAATGGAAGCGAAGTGGTAAATATAACCTCACATTCATAATGTAAAACGGTTCAAACAAGTTAAGTCTGTCAACATAACTGAGTTGATCAGTCATTTATGAGTTAACTTTATTCTTTATAATGTAACAATCTCACTTTGTGTAAAAAAATATCTTAACTTATACTATCAGGCAAATAGAACATTCCAAAACATTCGAAACCCAGCTGCACCAGTTTTAAACGTGGTGATAAACAGGGAGGCCAGAGGAATGCTAATAATCAAAGTCTTCATCAAAGGCAAGCATTATACATACATACATACATATATTCACTTAATTAAAAAAAACATGAAAATGACTGAATCAAGGCTAATATTTTTTAGATAAATTACTGTGCACTAAATTGCAAGTGCATAAGTAGAAAAATGTAGGTTTTATGTATATATATGTTTAATTTGACATAAAACATATATACAGTGCTCAAATTAAATTTACACAAATGCTAAGAGGCATTGCAAAAATGGAATAGATTTCCCTCATATTCAGTTAATTAATAATAAGTAGGGAAATTAGTTGGAATTGCAAATATTTTCCTATTATCAAAATGGATTCCGCTTTACAGAATATCTGTATTTGTGGTTATATAAGTTGTTCATAATGTAACGAAGATTATTTTTGGAAATATATCATCAAAGGTATTAATTAAAGTTCAAATAATAACAAATAAAATGTCATGAATGCAGGACATTACAACACATTTGCCAAGAATCACTATTCAAATATTAATATGTGGCTCAGAGTTGTAATGCAAACCAAAATAGTGGTATTCATCACTTGACTGCTAACTAAGGCTGGGTATTGGCAAGAACCTCATGATACAATTTGATTTTGATACTATGGGTCACGATACGATGTTGCAGTATGTTGCACCCTTGTAAAGAACGAGGAGTGATCCAGTTCTTATTCCTTTAAGCAACTTTATTTTGCCTCGGTTCACATTATATTCTGTTACATTTTGGAGCTAGCAAACACACCACCATAGTTCACTCTTCTTTCTCCTAGCTTGCTCTGACCCCTGAACCTTACGTCATCACGTAATATATATATATTTTATATATAAATATATATAAAAGGCAGGCTATTTTATATATTGCATTTCAAAAGTATTACCATTTCATTTTTAAATTATTAACAATGTATTTGCTGGGGCTCAACAAGTGCTTCACATAATATCGATATTATATACATTATATGACTGAAATTCAAAAAGAATGAATACATATTATACAGTATATCTTTAGTATTACTGTATAATATTGAGTATTGAGATTATGATCACGTGCATAATATGGTTTAAGGGACAAATTGCCAATTGAGCCAAAAACTGATTTGAACATTTCAATCTTTATTTGGCAAGTTAAACAATGTGAACAATACACACGTATTTGTGCTGTAGTGCATTGGAATAAATGTTAACACATACACTTTGGGGCGGCATGGTGGCGCAGTGGATAGCGCTGTCGCCTCACAGCAAGAAGGTCTCGGGTTCGAATCCAGGCCGGGGGCCTTTCTGTGCGGAGTTTGCATGTTCTCCCCGTGTCCGCGTGGGTTTCCTCCGGGTACTCCGGCTTCCTCCCACAGTCCAAAGACATGCACGGTTAGGCTAATTGGAGAGTCTAAATTGCCCGTAGGTATGAGTGTGTGAGTGAATGGTGTGTGTGCCCTGCGATGGATTGGCGACCTGTCCAGGGTGTATTCCTGCCTCTCGCCCGGAACGCATGCTGGGATAGGCTCCAGCCCCCGCGACCCTGACCAGGAATAAGCGGCTTAGATAATGGATGGATGGACATACACTTTGTGCTTTAGTGGGAAATTGTAAACAAAATGCACAACTGGTTCAGTTATTTTGTGCGTTGCATAATAAAATGTGACATACACTCTCTATATGCCTTTGAAAATAGTGTCTTTGGAAATAGGGTAGTGGAGATTAAACACACATAGTGTGCTTTGGAAAATGGTGCAAATGATTAAGTTATTTTTAACCACTCATTGTGTTAAGAAAGTAAAAAAACAGAAGTCACATAAGAATTAGCTTTGAATTAATTTCCACCTGTGGCCTCTAGTTCTGCTGACCCCACTTATCTTTAAAAATATTTGGTAGTTCACTTTGTTAATGCCTTTTAGGAATTTAAAAACCTCAATAAAATTCCCCATAAGTCTCCATTTGCTAAGCTTAAATAGATTGAGTGCCTATTTCAGTCTATCCTCATAACTCATACCAGGTATCAATTTAGTTGCCCTTCTTTGAACTTTTTCAAGAGCGTCTATATCTTTCTTGTAGTGTGGTGCCCAGAACTGCACACAGTACTGTAAGTGAGGTCTGACAAAGGCATTATATAACATTAATATAACCTCCTTTGATTTATACTCAATACATTTTGCTATGTATCCCAGCATCCTGTTGGCCTTTTTCACCGCTGTAGCACACTGCTTTGATGCAGATAGATTTTGATCAACTACAATTCCTAAGTCTTTTTCAAATTGAACACCTACACATTTTTCTCCTCCCATAAAATACTCTTGTCTTATGTTTTTATTCCCCACATGCATAACTTTACATTTAGCAATATTGAATGTCATCTGCCATGTTTCTGCCCATTCTTGGATCTTGTTTAAATCATCTTGGTTTACTTTAGTTGATTCCAAACTGTTTGATAAACCCCTGAGTTTAGTATAATCTGCAAATGTAACTATTTTGATACTAACGCCCTATCAAGATCATTTATGTAAATAAGGAAGAGCAGAGGTCCCAGCACTGATCCCTGCAGGACACCACTGCCCACAGCACCTAGGTTAGATACGGCCCCACCTACTGTTACTCTTTGTATTTGCATTTTACATTTACATTTTAGGTATTTAGCAGATGCTCTTATCCAGAGCGACTTACAGTTTACATTTCCTGTACATATTACATATTTGCCCTTGCAGCTAATTATGAACCCACTCTGAAACAACTCCTGCAATTCCTACTGAATTCATTTTAGCAATGAGCCTCTAATGTGGTACCTTGTCAAATGCTTTCTGAAAGTTCAAATATATAATATCATAAGCCTGGTTCAGGTCAACACACTTTGTAGCCTCTTCAAAAAAAGTCCAGGGGGTTTGTTAGGCATGACCTCCCTTTGAGGAAACCATGTTGGCTCTCCCTTAAAATACTATTATTTTTCAAGAATGATTCCAACTTGTCCCTAATAACACATTCCAGTATTTGGTGGGATAAATGGTGTAGTTGGATTCCATCTCTCTCTCATCAGTTCATGGCCTCGACAGGGCTTTCAGTATTTCTCCTTATGAAAGATTGCAGTTAAAACCTCAATGTCTCCATCAAATCACCTCTGCAAAGGAAATTGTTCCCCCTTTCATGTGGGAACTGAACAGATACATCAGTGAACCTTCTCAAGGCTGCTCATAATGCTTTGAGAAACTTTAAATTGTATCTTTATGTTGAGGTCAGAGTGGAAGGAGACTGTTCCCCATGCTTGAGTGGCCATATTGCATTGGATAGTTTTAAATTGTCCAAGTTACTAAAATAATTGTCAATGTTGGCACCTCTTCCATCGACTTGTTCACCTTGTTCTCTGTCATACCCATTCATAGCAATAACAGTCTCTCTGTTGGTTAAGACTCTTTTCGTTTTGCTTCTTAGTTTCAGTTTTTTCCCCTTCATTTGGCACAGCATTTTAACATTGTGAAACGACGCTCACAGTCTGGATGATTTAGATTCGGAATCTAGACCATGTAATTGATTTGAATCGGATGTAAAAGCACTTTATTGCACGCCGAATCCGCCGCTTAGAGAATGTGTCAGGTGAACGTCTTGGTGAACAAAATCTCTTGCGAAAGCTGCAGGAGGGGGTCGATCCTGAATCGGCGGTCTAAAAGGAACCTGCCATCTTTCTCTGAGGGCTTCTCTATAAGAGTGCATTTTCATCCCTATCGCATAATCTTTTCAGCGAATTCCAGGAAAACCCATACTGCATGTCGATAACAGGAAATGGCCCTCTATGGTATGAAGTGATGGTAATGTAAAGATCTTTCATTGTGGGGGGGCTGAAACCTCTGCCTTATTGGAACAGACTTGCGGTTTTCTCATGCAGGACGAAAAAGGGATAACAGTAACTCATTATAAAGCTTATTATGAATTATAGATATGGGTACAAAGCTGTACTTTAAACAAGCCACTATTGATCTATGTCTTTCAAGCAGCTGCGCTCTATACAATAGGACTGCAATAAAAAATGCAGTGAAATTAATAACTTGAGTCATAGGCACATTAGTGCAGCTGCATCGCTGTCCATTAATCTGTCTTATTCTATTTTTCAGAATTATAAAAACAATTGCTATGCTGTTCCATACCCTAAGGTTTATTATGTATGCATATTGAAAAGCTAGGAGCTGGTTTCACAGCAGATACATCTTGTTTCCTTCTACAACATTTTTCAAGATAGGATGTCAGCGCTTGGCATTCCCCTTCATTATGAATGAATAATGAATAGAGGAATTGGCATTTTATTTATGACCCCCGTAATGCGTAAGTTTTGCTCTGATGTCCATATGAGCCTTCAAAGCAGTTTTACTTGACCTTTAAATTATGAAACCATGAACGTACTTTAAATAAGTTCACGTAAATGTTTTTTTCCTAAAATGAAGATCTTTTCAATATGAATACCAGTAATATTTGAGGTTAGGAACAACCTTCATGTTTTAATTTAAGCTACACTCTTTTAAAGTAAAGTCAACGTTAAAGTGTGAACATTAACACTATGCCAGACCAGGTACACACACACACACACACACACACACACACACCTCTAGATTCTGTTTAGTTAAAACTGCGGATCTCCCTGCTGTCACCTACACCCAAATCTCAAGAGGATGAATTTGAATCCTAGACTGAATATAAAATATTTTATACGTTCCTAAGAATTCCAGGTCGAGGATACAAAGGCCTTTGTCTCAAAGCTAGAGAAAGAGGTTGGAAATTCCAAATACTGCTCCCTTTTGCCATTTCTTCCTAATTTCCCAGATATCCCCCAGTGGATTCAGTCAGTCATTTTTCCAATCCATGCGCATGCACTCACACTTTACAGACACACACATTTTTAGATTGTGGGGAGAGGCAGAGAGTCTCATGATAACAGTATATTTCGGCAGGATGGTGGGAGTGGGTGGGGGGGCATTAGGACAGTAATGTGACGAAATCAGCACACAATTGCTGAAATGTCAGAATGTTGTTTGGGAGCCAGCTCTGTATGAAGATGGATGGCCCTTCTTGGATGGAATGCGAAATTTTTCAGGGTCCTGAGGGTGACCAGTTGAAATGGACATTTTTCCCGTTTTTCCAAAAAATATTAAAAATATTTCCCGTGGCCCAAAGTGCACGAAACCTTGGTAGTAGCTTTCGATTGACGTTATCTTCCGACATACATTGAGAAAAGCAGGATTTTTTAACCCCTTCCTTGCCAAACCGAAAAGCAGGGAGGGGTGTGGCGTGTTTGTCGCGTTTTCCATTGTGACAATAAGCAAACCAGACAAAAGGGATCCGAGCAACTAGTTCAAATACACACCGCCATGTACGCTGGCTCGAAAGAACAAGGCAATGAAACAATAGCAAAGAGACGGTGGGAAAGTGCACCTGAGAGTCCTTGGTGTGTGCTCGACTATGAAGTCTGGTTTTTAACTTTATGCGGTGGCTGGCATCACTGTCTGTTTCTGATACTTTTTATGGAACACAATGATTTTCTATGATTACAGTCGGCACAGGAGATGTATGACCGGGTGAACGTCTGCAAATAAAAACATCACACACAGCCAAAGCAGCTACGTGAGTTGAGTAACATTAGCGATGAATCGTTGTTTCGAATGGAATCTGCCACAGGTGTTATTTTTGTCTCAATGGATGCAGTTCTCTTGCGCTGAGTGGACAGATGACAGCAGACTGCTGCTCTGAGAAAGCATAGTGTTCTTCCCCTTCCTCGTCCTTCCTCTCTGAAGAGCATCACATGCTGCTGAGTGGGATCGGCCTGCCTCTGTCACGGAAGGACCCTTGTTTGTGCATTATGTATGTGGATGTTGTTAAATAGGCGAGGGGGTGATGTCTGTGTTGTGAACAGATACCTAAGCCTCTCTAATGGCTTCTGCACCTGTCTGCAGTCTTAATGGGCGTAAGTGAATTCTCTGGTAGATTGTGTGTCACAGAGTAAGAGCCAATCTGTTTGTGTTGAATTTATTTTCGGTCCATCACTCAAACCGCTCTCTTTCTATAAGCCATAGGTAGATCTCATTCAATTTGCACTGGGGCAGATGTGCTTCGCGGCTGTTGCAAGTGCAACACATCAAACTGTTTGTTTTTATACCAACAGTGAATCACATAAAACTGTTTGTAGTGTCAGCGGATCATTACCAAAATGTTGTTTATATCAGCAGTGCATCGCATGGACTGCAAACTGTTGATAATGCAGTGCATCCCATAGAAGCATAATTTATTTGAACTTTGGTTCATAACAAACTGGTGCTTGAACCGTCAGCACATCGAATCAGACTGCTCTCATCGGTTGTGCGTTGCGCCCAATCAGTGTTTAGTGTGTTACTTTGATTGAATGAAAAAATGCAAGGTCAAACTGGTGCTGTGTCTATGTTTCTTGCAGCTGAGTGAAGCAAAGGTTATCTGCAGGTGCATCAGAGTACCCTGGGGGAGAGGAATGCACAGTCAGATGGGAGTGGTCAGTGGGAGAATGCATGTAGTGAAATTCTTTATTTGACACAGCCGCGACAATCTGTAGATAACAAAAGCTCTTTCTCCGTATCTGTCTGTCTGAGATCAAAGTTCCCATTTGCTTTTATGGGAACTGGAGTTTGTGGCTCAGTATCTCTGCATCTCGTTGTCAAGTGATGATTTAAAGCAACTGTTATTTTAAATGCAATTAAGACATTTACAGCAATTGGGCATTATCATTTCTGAAGCCTCTTCTGCAAGTAAGACCTTTATCTGGGAATGGTCATTGGGGGAAAGAGAAGCACAGTGAGATGGGAAGTCACTGCAGCCACTCGAGGAAAAGCCAGCTGTCCCTATCTTCATTTAAACATTCACATATTTCAGAAGGCAATTAATGGAGCTGATTTCTTCCCAGCCTTTTGGGTTGCCAATTTGTGTAATTTTGCTAATTAAATCCAGAATGGAAAACCTCCACAGAATGATTTGAATGATTTTGGAGAGTGAAAATGCAATTACATTTTCATTTACATTTAAGACATTTGGCAGACGCTCTTATCCAGAGCGACTGACAGTGAGTGCATTTAAACACGGTAAGAACATTCACAGCTAGCGCAAGAGCTCAGTAAAGTAGCAATACAACAGACATTGCCATAGACAGCTGCACACCATACCTATGACGCAGGGAATAGGTACCCCAAACAGTTATACTGAGACACACACTGAGAATACCCGGCTAGTGTATTGTTGCTCATACCGCTGTACCGTCCCAGTGTTGTAACATGCGGTTGCATGCACGTATACACACGCGCGCATCTGACGTCTAAAGGACTTGGGAGCTTACTCTCAATTTCTCCCGGAGTGAAGAGGATCAAAGCGTACCACGGCTTTGCTGTAAACAAACAAAAAACCTAAACTGATTATTCACTGAATAGCTTTCAACATCAATTTTCTACAGAGCGCAGCATTATACTCACAGCAGTTTTTTTTTCGTTTTCCAGACCATCATCTCCACATCTGCTCCCTCTTTCCCTTCCTCTCATCTCATGCCTCCCCCTCTATCCCTCTCTGTGGAAGCCGGCATGCCTGAGTGTAAATTTCAGAGTTGTTAAACACGAAAGGACAATATGTAAATTTGAAAAAGAATGGAATGATTTGATTGATATGCTTTGCTATATTTGGCAGTGCAGATTTTTATCACATGTCTATAGGTTGTATTTTAGTGTGCTTTTTTTTATTCCCCTTGTCCATGTTCCTTTTGACTGCTATTAAACTAATAGCTCTTTCAACCCGTCTCTCTTTTTCCCCGTGAACCTGTATTTTTGGACTGAAACAAAAGTGTGTAAATGGAATATTTTTTTTGCCTGTGCCCCACAGCTTCTCCCTCTCCTTTTGTTACCACTAAGGAGACACGCTCCATCTCTTCCCTCTTCGGACTTCGTCTCGGTTCACCCCAAACAGTGGGCACAATCTTTTTGGTGGACACTCGGCTGGGGGGGGGTGTATACACAGTAAGAAAAGACTGTATGTCTTGATGTCTCAGATGTGACTGAAGGCCATGTTTTCAGCAGGAATCCCTCTACTTTTGCCTCAAAATAGCATGTTTAGACATGCCGTTGTCAAAGCAAAGACAATTATTTTCAGTCAAAAAGCTACTTCCAGTTCATCTCGGAGACGAGGAATGCGCACTGATAAACATCGAGCTGACGCGTGGCTTGGTTCCGTTAACATTTCCGCAGACGTTGTCACTGGGTGTTTGAAGGCACATCTAAGATCACTGTGGCGGTGGCATGCATATCATATTGTGGGAGAAACACTACGCTGGAGGCGAGTCGCTCCCGACTGAAGACAGACAGGATGTGTGTGGAGGAGAAAATAAATGAGGGTGCCTTAAAACTTTTAAAAATGAGTCGTGTCGCTCATCTCCAGAGACGAAGAGGTATTCTTTGTAAAAAAAAATGTTTAAAAAAAACCTTGTTGCAAAAGTAATGAAAATGAGGTTTGTGATACCAGATATCATCTCATGATCCGCAGCTTCCTTCTGTGAGATGCAAACTGAAAGATGCTGCCACAGCGCTACAGGAGTGTGGGCAGCAGATTTGGTATCAGCTATGAAAGGTTCTCATTTCAGATACTGCACGACCTTTGCATATATATGTCATATAGAGCTAAAATCCATTGTTTTTCATATGTAATTGACTAGAATTGACTTAAAATGATTGGTGATTTTGAATTTATTCTTTTTTTATTTGGGGCATTTCAATTGCCTGCAAATTGCATCTGTGTATTCAAATCTGTTACACATTTTTGGTACATAGCTTCTTCACACTTGAATGTGAATGTGAAGTCCATGTTGTGGAGAGAATTAACAGAATAGCAGTCCAGGCATTAACATTGAATAAGGCAATTCTGATTAGGACTGAAAAACTGTGTCTGGCCATTCTCCTCTGACCTCTCTCATTAACAAGGCGTTTTCACCCACAGAACTGCCGCTCACTGGATGTTTTTTGTTTTTCGCACCATTCTCTGTAAATTATAGAGACTGTTGTGCGTGAAAATCCCATGAGATCAGCAGTTTCTGAGATACTCACACGACCCTGTCTGGCACCAACAATCATTCCACGTTCAAAGTCACTTAGATCACATTTCTTCCCCATTCTGATTTTTGGTCTGAACAACGACTGAACCTCTTGACCATGTCTGCTTTTATGCATTGAGTTGCTGCCACATGATTGGCTGATTAGACAATTGCATTAACAAGCAGGTTTACAGGTATACCTAATAAAGTGACCACTGAATGTATATCACATAATAATAATTGTATTTATTTATTATGTATTTATTGTTTTCCTTTTTCAGTTGCATACACAGCTATGCAGTTGTAACCAGTAAGGGAAATTAGTAAAACATACAGGAAAACTGAAGGTAAAAATCGGAGTAATATACAGTAGACTCCGTTTTTATCATACCCTTGATAAAGATGAACGAAAGAGATTGTATAAAATAAACTATAGGAGTAATGAGCTTTATGTTATGCTCACAAAATTCTGAAAATTCTATTATTTTATAATAATGCATTGGTACGAACCACAATCGAACGGTTCACAAAAAAAAAAATTTCCCCAGAAAAATCAAGAATCACAAATATTCACACCCCTGTTATCAGTACTTTGTGGTTCCTCCCTTAGTCATTATAACAGCAAGTAGTCACCTTCTGTAGTGTCGTACGAGGTTATGGAACTTCTTTGGGGGGGATCCTCAACCATTCCTCCATGCGGAATTGTTCTAGTTCCTTCAGATTCTTGGGTTGACGTTTGTGGACTGCTTTTTTGAGTTCAAACCACAAATGTTCAATTGGATTCAGGTCTGGAGACTGAGATAGCCACATCAGGACATTGATCGTGTGCTCTGTCAAATATTTCTTAGTTGCTTTGGACGTATGTTTGAGATTGTTGTCTTGTTGGAAGGTACATCTGCGACCAAGGTGTAGAGGGAACAAGGTTTATGGACAAAATGTCTTGGTACATGCTGGAGTTCATGGTTCCATGTATTTTAATAAGGGCCTCTGGGCCTGTGGATGCAAAACAACCCCAAAGATCCACTACTATGTTTCACTGTAGGCATGAGGTTCTTTTCAACATTACTTGCATTGTTTTGACGCCAAACATAACGCTGGAAATACCTGTCGTCACGCTGGCTCCGCCCTGAACCGTATATGGAGCTCCGGAGGAAATATGACGCACCGGGAAACCCTTAACAAGCCGAAGGCTCGGAAATAACGCACATTTTCCCCTAGCTAATGGCAGAGTACCGGAAGGGAAAAGCATGTCGGGAGTGAGTACGAGTAGAGCATTTTGTGGATTGTTTATTTGGATTGACCGTGATTGTTTTGAGATTCCCCATTTGTGTACTGAACATTGATTGTATGAGAACCTGGCTTGGATTAATGACAATTTATTACGAACAACGACTACGAATACGGATCACGATAATGGACTATTGGACTGATTTCTCCCCTCTCCCGTGAGTTTTCCCGTAATAAACCCAGTTATATTTTGTTGACCGTCTTGTGTGTTGTTTCGTTATCCAACTTGGTTGCGTGGAATCCCCACACCCCTGTTCCCGCTGCATATGGTGGAGAATGCGGGCATTGCATTGCTTTTAAAAACCATAGTTGGATAACCAAACAGGCACGGGAGACAATGGAGGCAATAATAAAACAACTGATAGAAGCGAATCTGGCACAACAAACGATGCATCGGGAGCTGATGGAAGAACAGCATCAGCAGACCGCCCTGATGTGAACAGAGCTCAGTCAGCTGACCACGGCCAACGCTGCCGGAACCCCAGCCTGCCGTCCTAAACCCAGCCTCTTCCTGCTGAAGCTGACCAAGGCAGATGACATTGAGGCGTATCTCCAAACCTTCGAAAGAACCGCGGTCTGGGAGAACAAGCCACCGGACCAGTGGGCCAGCCTGATCACCCCGTTTCTGGCTGGGACAGCAAAAAGAGCATATCAGGATCTGACCCCGGAACAGGCGACCCATTACAAGGTACTGAAAAAAGAAATCCTGAGATGATATGGATACACGTTAATCCACCGGGCACAATGATTCCATGACTGGAGTTTTGAACCCACAGGATCACTACGAGCACAAATGTCTGATTTGTTTCCATTATATAAAGCTTAACTGCCGATCCCCTCTCCATGAATCCAATTGAGAGAATTGTAGTAGATACATTTTTATGCTCCCTTCCCTTTGAGGCAAAAGAAATAGCTAGCCAAGCCGACCCACAAAGTGTGGACCAGCAGATTGAACTAGTGGAAGGACACCAGGCTGCGCTCTTAAGTCCTGTGCAGTGGACAACCTCTGAACCCGCCACCCAGCCAAAGGACAAAAAGAAGGCAGATGAGGCAACCTGGAACCCAGCAATCTACTTCACCCAGAAGACGACCCTTCCTGAATTTCGAGAACCTGACATTTTTTGACTGTGGCGAACAAGGTCACATTTCCTGGAGCTATGCTCACTGTGATGTCTCCATGCCTTCAGCATCAGCCAGTGAGCCTGCTACCAGATGACCCTGCAGTTTACTAACATTATGCTGGGCTCATGAAAAGAATCCCTCCCCTGTCACACGGCTCTTCTAGACTCGGGCAGCATGGTGATGTTAATCAGACCAGAGTTCGCTCGGGACCAGAATACCACTGACACCATATCCATCACCTGTATACACGGGAAGTACAACACCACGATTCTGAACCTACAGACAACAAAAGGACAAAACGTGGGAAGAGTAGGAATTGTCCGCACCATGGCTACCAAAGGGATTGCATGTGAGTTGCTTTTATTATTTTCCCGAATGGGCATACCAGAACAGATATGAATTGATCAAGGAGCCCCATTCATGTCCTGAATTATGAGAGACATGTGTAAAATGCTAAACATAACTCAGCTGCACACTTTTTTTATCACCCCCAGACAGATGGGCTGGTGGAAAGATTCAACAGAACATTAAAACAAATGCTGAAGAAGATAATGGAAGTGGATGGGAAAAAATTGGGACCAACTGCTACCATATTTAATGTTTGTGATTTGGGAAGTACCTCAGGCTTCCACCGGGTTTCTCCCCTTTGAGCTGTTGCATGGGAGATGACCCCAAGGGCTGCTGGATGTGGCTAAAGAAGCATGGGAACAGCAACCGTCACCTCATCGCACCCTGGTCACCAGGACATGTTTTCCAGGGAACCAGGGGGCACGACCCTCACCCAACAGCACATTATCACTCGGCCAGGGGTAAAATTGAAATTGCGCCCCTATCGCATACCGGAAGCCAGGAAGGAAGCCATCAGGACAGACGTACAACTAATGCTGGATGCAGGAATTATTTAATGATTATTAGTTGAATGAAATATCAAAATTTCATGCTTATCCAATGCCGTGGATTGACAAACTAACCGACAGACTCGGAACAGCCAGATTTATCAACACGTTAGACCTAACCAAAGGTTATTAGCAGCTACCACTAGCTCCTGAGGCTCGGGAAAAAATGCTTTTGCCACCCCAGGCGGCTTATTTCAATATAGAAAATTACCTTTTGATTTACATGGAGCCCCGGCCACGTTTCAACGGTTGATGGACCGGATCCTCCGTCCCCATAGAAAATACCCAGCGGCATACCTACATGACATCATCATACATGGGAACGAGTGTCAGTCCCACCTTGACCAGGTCCAGGCCGTGTTGCAGACATTATGGGGGGCATGGCTCACAGCGAATCCCAAGAAATGTTGCCTAGGTCTGCAGGAGGCAGAATACTTGGGATAGATAATCGGGAGGAGTTGTATAAAACCACAAGAAAGAAGCAATTAGAGACTGGCCTCGCCTCCTCACGAAAAAGCAAGTGCGCACATTTTTAGGGCTAACCAGCTACTATTGTCGATTTGTGCCTAACTTTGCCTCTTTAGCCAGCCCTTTAACAGATCTTACCAAAAGCCGACTGCCGGACCGGGTGGAGTGGAATTGGTAACCCCCGATTTCACAAAGCCTCTGCTGGTGCAGATGGACGCATGGGGGTGAGGGCCGTACTGTCACAAGTACAAGGGGGAGAAGAACACCCAGTGATGTACATCAGTCGGAAGCTGTTACCAAGAGAACAAAAATATTCTACAGTGGAGAAAGAGTGCCTAGCATTAAAGAGTGCACTCGAAACGCTGAAATACTATCTATTGGGAAGGCATTTCACTCTGGTAACGGACTATGCGCCATTAGTATGGATGGCCAGGAACAGAGAAAGTAACACCCGTGTTACTAGGTGGTTTTTGTCGTTGCAACCATTTATGTTCTCTGTCTCACACAGATCTGGTGCAGCCCATGGGAATGCCGATGCCCTATCCAGGAGAGACACACTATGGTGTCAAGCTGCCCCTCCCTCCCGGTCGGAGCTGAGGAAGAGGGTGTGTGGCAGATGGCCAGGGGAGGTTCGGGAAATCATTATAGAGGGGAAATACCTGCCGTCATGCTGGCTTCACCCCAAACCATATATGGAGCTCCGGAGGAAATATGACGCACCAGGAAACCCTTAACAAGCCGAAGGCTCAGAAATAAAAGACGCATCTTTTCCCCTAGCCAATGGCAGAGTACCGGAAGGGAAAAGCATGGCGGGAGTGAGTACGAGTAGAGCATTGTTGTGGATTGTTTATTTGGATTGACATGGATGGACCCCCCATTTGTGTACCCAACATTGATTGTTTGAGAACCTGGCTCGGATTAATGACAACGGATTACGAACAAGGACTGCGAATATGGATTGCGATATTGGACTGTTGGACTGATTTCTCCCCTCTCCCGAATTGTGAGTTTTCCCCTAATAAACCCAGTTCTATTTCATTGACTTCATTGTGTTGTTTCGTTATCCAACTTGCTTGCGTGGAAACTTCACACCCCTGTTCCCGCTACAACACGTAGGGGCAAGATAGACTTGCGTCCTTTACCTGGCAGGTTAGCCACTGTTCCAGTGGTCTTAAACTTCCTAATAATTGACACAACAGTGGAAAGCGGTATCTTTTTTTGGTGCCATTTCCTGATCTCTGATCTGTAGAGGTCAATAATCTGATGCTTTCAGGGAGTTCTTTGCCTTTCACCATGATGATGGCTGACCACAGTATTTAAAACGTGTGTTCCCTCCTTTTTATACCCTAGGGAAACAGGATACCATTGTAGAGTTCCATAACCTTCCAATGAACTTCAAATAAGTTGTATATTTATGAAGATTTGTTTTTGTTGGATTAAATTAAAAATAATAGTTAGGGGTGTGAATAATTGTGATCCAGATGTTTTCTGGAAAAAAATATTATGAATAAAACAAAATATTATTTAATTTTCTGCATTTCTTACTTATATAGCTTATTTTATACGATCAGTTTTGTTCATCTTTATCAAGGGTATGAATAAAAACTGAGTTTACTGTATAACCATGCAATTGTTTTAGCGTACATATAGTCATATATGCAGTATAAATAAATGGATTGTGACTATAAACCGGAGGGAAATGGAGATACCGTTTTTTAGACAAACAAGTAACTGGTAGGTTTTCTGGCCACTCGGCTGCCAGACTAACATATGCCACAATCTCCCTATTTCTGCCATTTTGCATGTCATTAAAGTGATGTATAACAAGGGAATCACCATGGCATTACCATTAAAATAAACTGTATTACATTAAATGAACTTCCTTAAACGTGAAGTGTGGACAGCAGTTATATAGTTCAAATAAGCATGCTGTAACTTGATTGACATTTTCAGGATTATTGGTCATTTGAAGTAACACCCTATGAAAACCATTATGAGCGGTACAATCAGTACACATTTTGCTGTGCATGTTAAAGATAATTGCCACAATGGTGGAGCACGAGGCATGGCAAGCCACTTCTTCACAGGGCATTGTAAGCTGGGCATTGTTACTACTGCTACTTCAACTACAGTCAGTTTTTTCATTTGCATAACCAGTATCATTGGACTAACGTCGATGGGGTCTGCCTACCAAGCATGCATGGTGAGACAGGGGAATTATTGTTACACATCACTCATTTTTACACTAATGGAAAATAACAACTTACTTACTGCATATTATTCATATGGTCCCATAGTGCCTAGTCTTCATAGTGAGCTCCTTCAGACCACAGGGAAAAAAAGCTTAGGCTCTGCAGTGCTACTTACATAATGCAATTAGAGACCTGCAACTGGTTCCTCGGTAGACTTCCACTCAACATTCACGCCCGCACATGTCCCCTTCAGGGCGATTACTGTTTTATCATTTATGTAAGTAATCGAAGTCAATACTGTGATATCAGACTTCTTATTTCAGCTGAAAGTAACATGCATTGTAATTCATCCCACAATTGTTCGAAAGGTCATCAGCCTGCATTTGCTTATCTCTGTTATTGCCTTACCAAAGAGGATTTGTTCCCCCTCACTTCTTTGTTGGTTTAAAAGCAAGCGTCTGGGGATGTATTGATTGATCCAAAGATCGTTTGTGTCTCCACGCAGGGTTGTTTTTATTTTTCGTTTTACTATTGTTTCCACTCTGTGCGAGCTGAAAAACCATGTGACCGAGAGAACCACTGTTACAGTAAATAGAGTGAATGGAAACAGGGCTGACCGATCAGATATTTAATTTTTTTATCCATTGCTGCTTGTCAGAGAGAAGTGAGGCGGTGTGACATGATTTAGGGTACAAGGTGCAGAGGCGGTCAGGGCAATGGAGGCCGCGCGTGAAGGTTCACAGTATGGGCCCTGGGTAGAATGGGACAGTTGTGTGAATAGGGGACAGGATGTGCAAGAAGCAAGGCACCCATTGAGGAGACATGCTAGGCAAGCTTTGTAAAGAATGCACTATTATGGATGGCAATGCCGACTGAAGGTCAGTCATGCTGAGGGTTTGTGACTCAAAATAAAGAAGGAAATACAATGTCACTAAGTTATGAAGGGTAGGAAAGAAAGGTTATTTCTTGACAAGGTCAAGTCCAATTTATGGGCACCACTGATGTGAATTGTTTGAAGCTAGTTTTTCTCCTCTGGCCTTGCAGCTCATTCCCTCTCTCGCCACGTCCTGGACTGCAGTAGAATTAGTAATTTGTACAATGATGCTGTTTTGTATGCAGCATTTGGGTTGAGGTGCAGCAAACAGTGGTAGCCTGTTTCTGTGTCAATTGGTGATTGTGTTGTTTAATTGACATACCCAGGACCTTTAAATCTGGATCTGACACTAAGTCAAGCAGTAGGGCCGACCCCCAGAGAGGGAAGGAAGAGGTGCATTGGGCTGGATTTCACCACTATTTTTAAAGAATGTCGTCTATTGGCCGTATACAGCAGAAAATGAAGAAATTATTTTTTGGGCTGTCATTTTTTTCTTATTTCAGAAAGAAAGCACTGTGAATTGTTTTAATTTAGAAGGCAAAACTGAAAAAAAAACATGAATAATGGACAAGTCTGTGAAAGGGAATATTTGTCCTCAGAGCTAATGAAATTGAGATTGCATTGGTGTCACAAGGACTGTTTTCTTCTGCTGTTGGCTCCTTGCATTTGTCAGGTGCAGTTTGGCAGAGTCGCTGTGTTTGCAAGGCAAGTTTCAGTCAGATTGGTGTACTGTGTTTGAGAAGTGAGATAATGTCAGTTTGGCACAGTGTGCTTGTTAGGCAAATTGCAGTCAGATTGGCACCTAGAATTTGTGAGGTGAAGTAGGCTACAGCACAGTGCCAGTGCTTTCGCCTTGTTTTCTTTAATGCTTTTTGATATGCGAGTAAATGGCACTGGGCCCATTGTGATCTCTTTTAAAGTGGAAAGTACAGGGAGGTCTTTCACCCATTTCGTCAACATCTCTCTATATTTCCATTTCTCATTCTCCATTAACTTCTCTTTCTTTCCTGCTCATAGGACTTGAGTCTTTGTGGCCCATTTTGGGACCTTGCCAGTCCAGAGAGACTGTGGCCTTTGGCTGGACCTTTCCCAGAAGTGTTACGGAGTGTTCTGAAAGGAACAGGCTATGTGTGAGAGATCCTGCTGCCGTGATAGCACGTGTAATTCCTTAGAACTGATATTGATGTTTGCATGTTACTCTCCAGTTACACATTCACAGAAAATATATACATGTAGAAAAAGTATTTTGCCTAATGGACATTTTGTGTGTTTTATTTTGGTTTGTGTCTGTAGGCATAGCTTCAAATTATGGTGAAGGTAAAAGTTAATTTATACCCTGGGGCCCCATGGCTATAAACTCAGTACCATCTGTTGATAGGACATTAAATCTGACCACTCTCTCTTAACAACAACATCCTAGCCCCAGATGCTTTGACCCATATTGTCTCAGAGTCCCCCCCCCCCCAGCCTTAATCCTGTCCAGATTAGGAGCACAGAATGATTGGCAAATTGGAAAGCATCTTTTACGTGGAAAATCCCTCTTTCTTTTCCCCCTGTTACTCTTATAGGTCCCCTAAACATGTGGAATATCCTAAAATTCCCATTCCAACTGGCCATATTGGTAATACACATGTAACTATTAAAATAAAGGCCCCCTGGGGGGGCACTCAAACGGCCCAGTGTCCCAGTTGGGCAGGGGATGGGGGGGGTTGGGTGGGGGGGCTCGTTGGGAAGGGGAGGGCCAGTACCGGCCATTTACCTCGGTTCCTCGCGGCACTGCACCCATTTAAAGGATCCCTCATTTACTCAAGTGTTGCTTTTATTTTGGCAGTTACCTGTATATCAGTACAGGATTTGTCGTGAGGGTTTTGTTTCAATTTAGAACTGTTTCAGATGTGGTTCTGTGTGGCTCGGCATGGCACTGACAATGCTTAGGTTGTGGGTTCGATCCCCAATGGGGCCACATATACTGAAACATGTATGCATTACTGTAAGGCGCTTTGGATAAAAGCGTCTGCTAAAGGATATATATATATATATATATTATGAATGTAGTCGGTGAGGAACGCTGGCTGCTGTTGGCTCATGTGAGTGGAATCCTTGCAGGGCATCCTGCTGTGCTGTTCTGAAGGTGGGCTTCAGCTGCATACTCAACGCAGCTCAACAAAGGGCTCTCGCAGAGATCAGCCTGAACATTCAGGAAAATGAGAGCGCAGTGTTCTAAGAGCTGATATTTCAACCCGTTTCTTATCCTTTAACAGTAACCTCACCAATCTCAGTTTAATTCCAGTTGGTACTGTATGAGTACAGAGCATTGCTACACATTGTCAGATACGTGCTACCAGTGTGGATGCTGATGGCATGAGATAGGCACTGTAACGCTGTAGCTCTTTCCCAGTGATGGCGTAAGCACATGCTGATGTAGAGCGATGAGTGCTGTCTGTGTGTATCGTCGTCGTTCTTCCTCAGTGAAAGCACAAATACATTGCTGATGATGTCAGATAAGAACTGTCAGCGTGTGAAATGGCGCAATCCCTTTCTCAGTGAATGAACAGATGCATAGTGATAATGTCAGATCATTATTGACACTTCGTAATGCTTCATCTCTTTAGCAGAGACTTGTGCCTGTGACAATTTCAATATGCACTGTGGACTTTCAGGGGAGCTTGTCTACTGTTTCAAGGTATGAAATGGAATTTACTTCAGGTGAGGTTGTTAACACACAGGTTGCTGATAGACGGACAGACGCTGTAATTGATTGTGAGGACAGGCACTGCGCAGGCTCTTCAGAGCTTGCCGTAACATTGCTCAAATGAAAATAATTTCACTTGAGCTCATGCAGAAATGGGAACACAGGAAACAGGGTAATAGAGCATTGCAATTGTTGCTCCCTAAACCAAAAGTTTATTTCTCACCACAGTCCTGACTAAGGCACAGTGTGGGTTTGAAACGTTGATTGTCATTAATTGCAGTGTGCTAACTCCATTTCCCTTTTTCTAAAGTTGTTTTCCGTCTTGTGCCTGCATAAGCTTTTGAATGTGAGTGTGTTCTGTTTATCTTTTGTAATTCCAGAAACAACAATAGCGCTGCCCTCTGAACAGCTTGCTGACAGTTATGGCTGAAAACAAAAATACTTTTACCAACAACGACGGTCATTGCCACCACATTGGTCCCGTTCAATACACTCATTTTCATTCAAGGCCATCCACCATCTGTCTTAAAGTGTGAATGACAGGTTGTTTCCAGTGGTTATGGTGTGGTTGGCATGGTGACAGAGGGAGAATTTTACCCAGGTGGGTAGGGAAAGAAGGGGTTGATATGGTGACAGGAATATATTGTCTATACAGAGCTAGGAGAAGGATTTGGTTTGCATGGTGGTGATGGAAGGTTAATCATCGACAACCACACAAATACAGGTAACTGGATAAATAAAGAAAACACAAACATAAAGTGTCTTAATAGGGTGTTGGGCCACCACGAGCCACCAGAACAGCTTCAATGCACCTTGGCATAGATTCTACAAGTGTCTATAACTAATTGGGGGGATGCAACACCATTCTTCCATGCCATGAGGAATTCCATCATTTGGTGTTTGGTTGTTTTCATGGTAATGGGAAACTCTGTCTCAGGCACCACTCCAGAATCTCCAATAAGTCTTCAATTGGGTTGAAATCTGGTGGCGGAGATGGACTTGGCATATAGTTTACATTGCTTTCATACTCCTGAGCAGCGAACTTGTGTGGGGAGGGCAAATCAAAATTAATAGAGGGTATAATTGGCCACTAAATTGGGAGAAAAACGCGGGGGAAAGTAACAATAAAAATTTAAAAAGCACAGACAGCACAGCACCACTCCTAGTTGCATGGCCCCTCCTCCTCTAGCACCATCTCATGCTCAGCACACCCCAGCTACACCCATAGAAGCACAGCCCGCCCCCCTGCAGTTCAGTTGCATCCATGAGAGCACAGTCCCAACCCAGGCCCGAAGCACGTTCCAATCACCACCCCCAGTCACCAGTGTTTGAAGTTAATTTACCGGAACAGTCTCCAGTGGACGAAGTCAATCACAGAACACAGTCACATTGGATTTCTGCCTAGATTGCTGAAAATAGATTGCTGGTAATTATATGTTTCATTTTGCTGCAGCATAATAGTTTTCTGGTTTACGCAGGCAAATTTGAGCTTAGGTATTTTATGCATTTCGGAGCGCATTGCTGATATGCTGAAGGATTCTCTCATTCTTTCGCCTGCAAACATACATTTCCAGAAGATTGTTTCTACAACACTAATGACATTTACACATTTATCAAGTTGTCTGGGTTCATTTGCAAGCTTTTATTTTTCGATATGCCCAAGAGGGAGGTTTTATAAACTGTATAAAAGCATCTCTGTCTGACATGACTCCCAAAGCAAAGGTTTCGTGTGACAGTTTGTTTACTCAAATGTAGCTGCAGCTGTCTGTGATTTTCCATCAAAATGTGAGTGTGGGGCAGGTCCATCGGCTATTCTGCGAGGCTGCTAAATGGATTCCCTACCTTGGTAAATCAAAATGGCAGAAATCATGCCAAGCTGAGCACACATAAGGCCGTGATGCCTTCAGGACCATGGACAGTGGCAGCTTAATTTAAAGGCATGCCCCCTTGTCCGGTGATTGGTAATCAGCCCAGGTGTTTCACATCAGGCCACTTATAAAGGCACAACCTGTTAAGCAGGGGGGGAGGGGCGGAATTAATGGATACACTTCATGGGCTGTGTTTGAAACTGTTCCCTATTCCCTAAATAGTGCACTATATAGTGTGTTCGCCAATTTGTTCAACACACTATATAGTGCACTATTTAGGGAATAGGGAACGGTTTCCAACACAGCCCATGAAGTGTAAACTGGCCCTGGTCTGCTAAACAACCCTCTATTATAAATATTCTTTGTTCGTTGAATTATGAATTTTGTTCATTTTTCCTTGTGTTATTACTTATTGGGGAATTAAAAAGCTTCGGGCCAATTTCCTACCTTTTTGTTGTCTTGTTTAATCCTTTCACTAGCTCACAAGGTGACCACACTGCGCTACAGTCATGTTCTACCTTGCAGTCCACATCCTGCCCCCACTGCTAGCACCAGCACATAGTGTAACATAGGGGATTGCCAGCAGGCATACGGTCTTAAAACATGACTTTGATATTGTAGAAGCATTAATACATTGCTGTAAATTGTGAGAGCCTTACTGTGCAATAGCAAACACACTTGCAGCCCCAGACCCCTGAGACCGCACAGGAAAAGCTCCAGCACTGCTTGGCCCAGGTCACATGCTCTCCCGCACATAGATTGTAGACACGCCCATTCACACGAGTGCTACATTTTCTTAATGTTCTCAAACCGTTATTGTAACATCATAAGAATGTTGTGTGTTAGCTCTCTCAAAGTCAGGTTTTATTCTATTTACATTTCTGTCTATAATAACAATATATATTGTTATAAATTTGTGAAGGCAATACGTCCCCACCACACACACACACAAGCACAAATTGGAGATTTTAGGAGAAATGGCTGCCCTTAGTTCAATTAAGGGGTTCGAGAATTGTGCTTTTGATATAAACCTCAGACATTTGTTCATAGCTTTTGTTAATCTGGCTATCTGCGTTAAAAAATAGCTGTCTCAATATCTGTGCCAATGCAAATGTTTGCTGTTGTTCACTATAGGTTCACAAAGAAAAAACACTGTCTTGGTGGTGTTCTGTTCAAGTCCCTGTGGCTGCTGGGGCTAGACAGAGGGTGGTCTGTTGAAAGCAGTGGACATGGAAAACTGTCTAGAGAACAGCTAACAAGCTTTAACACAATATTTAGCTTACTGTTGTCAGGACAGATCAAAGATAAATGCTTCATGCTAGCAAGAGCAAGCATTTCTCCCAAGACTAGCTATTTACCTTTCTGCTTTACTACCAACAGTATAGTCCACCACCCTGTTAAAGAGGTTTGATACCTCTTTATCTCCCCTGTTTGGCTGTGCCAGGTGCTGGGAGGGTCCAGCCGGAAGGGTTTTTGTGAATAGAAGCACGAATGGAGTTGCTGCGCTATTTTTTGGCTTGTGGCTCATAGTTTGTGGCTCTAGTTCAGGTGATGTAAATGGGGCTGATGGTTGCGTATGTGCAGCAGGGGTCACTCTAGGCTCCCTTCATTTCTGCCACTTAATAGGACTCATCTGAGGGAAGTTGAAAATGTGCCACTGTTCTCTTTACTGCTTGAACCAGTTTATCACAGGGTGAGCGACAGTGGGAACACCTTATTAAAACTCACAGCAGAGGCCCACAAGCCACTGAACTGGGCTTGGTCCCTCTTGCTGTATGCTTATCTTTTTTTTGCTCCCTTTTTCTCACAATTCATTAGCTGTCTGCAAGCACCTCAGACTTGCTAAATTCCTCCGCAGGGGTCTACTGTTAGACAGAACTCTTTCCGTATCTTTCTGTGTCCCTTTCGCTCTCTGTCTCCCTTCCTCCTGTATTCATTGTCTACAAGCACTTCAGGCTTGTTAAAACTCACAGCAGTAGCCTACTGCTAAGAGTAGCTTAGCAGTAGGCTCCCCCCCGCCCATATCTTTCCTTTCATTTGATGCCTGTGAGCCTCCCCATTCCTCCATTCTGGAGTGGAACAAGCAAGCGGATGAATATTTCAGCTCCCACACTCAATGCAATCATACGCACACTTCTTAAAAACGTAATCTATAGTCCCAGTCAGAGGGTGGTTTCAGGGTAATCTTACTCCCAAAAATGGCTTCAAAAGACCTTGCCTTCAAAATCTGTTCTAAGTCTGAATGGCCTCTACTCTATAGACGAGGGTTCCAGCAGCAGCTGACAGGGGGCAATCCACCTTGTCCTTTTCTCCCAGCAGATCTCCTGTGATATGACACTCGTTGTGAAATGTGCTTGTTGATTTGCTAGGGTCAAGAGTCTAATGGCACTTAACTGGGATTTCCTGCTGGGAAAAGAAATACATGTTTGTCTTCCCATTAGTGCACAGATGGACCTACTGACAGACATACAGGCATGCAGATATCAGGAGACACACATTACCAGGAACTAGTTTTAGGTGTCCAGGGACTATTGGTGTTTTTCAGCTGTGGAGGCCATAGGGATCAAGGTGTACCAAGCAGCTTCCATGACACTGTGGTATTATGATGTCATGCGTTGTTCATAATACCTGGATTTGGCTTAGCATGTCTGTCTAATTGTCTGTGTGTTTCTCCACATATCCGGACAGCAGAAATTTGGTTTACGAGACTACAAGGAGTCAAAGAGACAAGGATCTACAGTATGATTCTACCTGCTATACTATATATACTCAGTGGCCACTTTATTAGGTACACCTTTCTAGTACTGGGTAGGAACCCCCTTTGCCCCCAGAACATGGTTCTTTGTGGCATGGATTCAACAAGGTGCTGGAAACATTCCTCAGAGTGAAAATCCCATGAGATCAGCAGTTTCTGAGATACTCACGCCACCCCGTCTGGCACCAACAATCATTCCACGGTCAAAGTCACTTAGATCACATTTCTTCCCCATTCTGACTCGCCCAGACCATTTTTGGTCTGAATAACAACTGAACCTCTTGACCATGTCTGCATGCTTTTATACATTGAGTGGCTGCCACATGGCTGATTAGATCATTGCATTAACGAGCAGGTGTACAGGTGTACCTAATAAAGTTGCCACTGAGTGTATATGACACACAAGAAATGTGGTTCTGTGTGGCTCAGTAGGTAGAGCATGGCACTGACAACGCTTAGGTTGTGGGTCTGATTCCCATTGGGGCCATATATACTGCAAAATGTATGCAATCACTACTGTAAGTCACTTTGGATAAAAGCTATGTTTTGCTATATGTTATGTTATTCATGTTATGATATGCCAATGGTTATCCAGACCCCTATATATTCGGAACAGGTCTCAAATACTGTCATGTGCATAAGATTTGAGAAAAGTATTTGAGACTAAGCTTCAGTCAAACTACTGTGCTGAGGAATATGTAAAAATAGTGTAGAGGTGTGATGGTAATGTCACGTTTTTTGCTCTCAAAATAATCCTGCCTGATGATTCGTTTCCCTGGTAGTTTGTCTTTATTTATGGAGATTTATGCGTTGTTCAGACTCTTGTTTGCTGAACAAACCCGCCTTGTCTCAGTAATGCCTCGCTGGCATGGTTTTGTTCTGCTCTGTTATGATCTATCAATTACTTTTTGGGTCTAATTTTTGTTTAGAATATGTTAAACTAAAGCAAATGCATTCAGCTCTAAAAATTATAATTAGACTATTTTTAGTCCGGTACTGCGGAATGTTTGTGTCTGATCTGGGCTTGAATGCGATGCACAGACATAACATCTCTAACTTTTATAGACACGGTGAATCAGTGTCACAGCTTGCATTGTAGCGCATGACTAGTTGACGTTACTCACACTGGAATATCATGTTATCCATGCTTACTGCCAGTCGGCCTGTGTGAAATGGCTCCCCTGACCATGTGTTATGGAGCGCATGTCAGTGTTTAGTGAGGCCTCAGTCTGTGTGATGATGAATTTTGCAGCCAGTCACATGGAGACTGTGTGATGTCATGTGTCTCTAGCCTCAGCTGTAATCACAGGTACTGTTCCGTTCTGGCTGTCTGCCACTTCAACACCTGCATGCGGCTCTTGTCTGGACAGATGTTGCCCTGGCATGAGTCCAGCTCTGGCCCACTCCTCCCGAATTTTAGAGAGAGTGTTTAAAAAAAAAAAAAACACTAAAAAAAAAACCCACTAACCTTTTCTTTCCCAGTGTTACAGGTATGATATGCAGACGCCTGCAATGATGTCTATTGCCGTTTTACTGCACTGATCTTGTGCACTAACTATGATTGTTCTTACCTTGTATTAATGCACAACTTGTAAGTCGCTCTGGATAAGAGCGTCTGCTAAATGCTTAAAATGTCAAATGTAAAAATATAGAAGGAGAGAAAGAGAGAGTGAGAAGTTCTATCCCAAACGAATGTTCAGTAATCATTTCAAATCTGGTCAGTACATAAAAGACCCATGAGAAGTCTCATGTTGTGGGATTTGTGCGTCATAACGATGTGTCTGTGTGTGTGTGTGTGCGTGCGTGCATGTGTCAGAGCATAGGAGAGACGTTGTGATGCAGGTTCATGACATTAGTGTTTTGTGTGTGCAGCATTTAATGGTGTCTTGACAGTGAGCTCTGTGCATTTATGGGACCGAACTAGGCTGTTTTGGAGAACAAAGGGTCATGTATCTTGTCAATGATGGAATGTCATTTCTTTATCTCCCTAAGGGGTTTGAATAAAAGTGTCAGTGATAACTGCTGGAACTGATAGAAACTAAGTTTTCTCTAAAACTGATTTGAAGGAACCTGGTAACATACTTTATAGAGTACAGAGCTTTTGAGCATAGAGCTTTTCCTCTTTTTTTTTTTTTTGTAAAGCTCTTTTCAAATAGCAATGATCATAACCTCATAACTACCACCTTATCACCTCTGTGAAACAAACAGTTCGGGAGGTTGATTGGCCAAAACACACCAATTTAAAGAATTTGAATCCTTTATTGATTGGAATCGTAACTAACATTACTGTCCTTCTTTTGTAAAATCCGGATCTCCTTATAACTTTCATCATTTTATTTTTTCTATTTGGATTTTCAAAACAATACATCTCCTTTTCAGTGACCTGCTATCTTTGGCTTCTATTGCAAACTTTTTTTACATTTTGTTCTGGTTTGTTCTTTATATCAAATGCTGTTGATCTTCCCAAATTGTATTCTTTAGCAAAAGTGTCAAGATATGTACCTAATTTGGAAAGTATTCTGGATTTTTAAAAATTGATGGAAAGTGTGACTCTTCTCGGTTTAACGCTCACACTGTTGCAACATAGCTTTATATTGATAAGGTGTAATTGTGTACGTTGTACGAGTTTCATGCTGAAACTCTGAGGTCACTGTCTCTGAGGTTCTACTATATGTGTAGGCAATTGCATTCCCTTTCCAGTAAAAACATACAAATCAAGCAATAACCACATACTTAAAACAACCAAACTTCTAAAACAGCCAGGTGAAAAGAAACAACAATGGAAGTAGGGGGATGGGGGAGAATGTTTTTGCCTTAACTATCATGTGTGTGGTATGTGCCAGAACCTACAAAATTCAACATTAGAGGCCTGAGTTTCACGCTTGGTCTGAGCCTGAGATTGGGGTTGCGGTGACAGGCGCTAACGGCCCTCTTCCTCCTCCCCTCCGCAGTGATCCCGGACACCCTGAGCGTGACGTCCGCGGCGCAGACACTCAGCAAGGTGGAGGGGGACGCGCTCCAGCTGGCCTGCGAGGTCTCCCGGCAGACCTCGCAGCACACCCACCTCTCCGTGGGCTGGTACCTGCGCTCGCCAAACCAGAGTGCCCCCCCCCAGGACCTGGTCACCCTGTCCCGGGACTTTGTGCTCCGCGCGGGCGGGCCATACAAGCAGCGATTCAACACCGGTGACATCCGCCTGGACAAGACCAGCAGCGCCACGTACAAGCTCACCATCTACAGGCTGCAGCCGGCCGACCAGGGCCTGGTCTACTGCGAGGCGGCCGAGTGGATCCAGGACCAGGACCGCTCATGGCATGCCATGACCCGGAAGCAGTCGGAGAAGACCACGATCAAAGTGCAGCCCACGGGTAGGTTTGGGAGACCCTTACAAAAAGACCCTTTCCAAAAGGGCACCATGGGAAGGGTAGTGAAGTGTAAATGCGGCTTCATGACTCCCGAACGCGTTAACAGGCTATGATGTGCCGTTAATGACTTGCTTTTCAGGACCAGTAAAAAGTTCATTGCAGTGGACAGGAGCACCAAAGCTTTTTCTCGTCGGTTCAGTTCAGCCATTAA
This sequence comes from Aldrovandia affinis, assembly GCA_029706075.1. Classification (NCBI taxonomy): domain Eukaryota; kingdom Metazoa; phylum Chordata; class Actinopteri; order Notacanthiformes; family Halosauridae; genus Aldrovandia; species Aldrovandia affinis. Next base: position 132,669 of record JAINUG010000026.1, on the reverse strand, counting down.
TTGCAGGTCGCAATCGTTAGCATCAGGCAATCACGTAATTAATTGCCCATCATTGCTAAAGGATTACTCCATTGATGAGCATTTGGAATGTTCTCAAGACCTATGCGGTTTCAAGTTTAAATTTTCCGGCTCCAAAATAATCAAGATTTTTGACCCAATGAGGTCTCCTTAACATCTTTGAAATTACGAATGCACCTAACATATGGAAGCATTTGGAAACATGTGGATTTCATTTAATGCACCTCTGTGCATGTTGAACTGAAAGAGTAGTGTGCAGAAGAGGTGTGCAGGTCCTCGTTTGAGACGAGATTATGCAAGCCTGATTGCAATCTCAAAATGAAGCTTATTACATGGTTCCAGGGAAGGTCACTTCCGATCCTATTAAGACCGGAGTGGTATCTCACTTGCATCTGAGACAGCACAAAGGCTGCACTGTGGTGCCAGGTGGGCCGGTGGAGTGGGATTATGTATCGGCCACAACGCAGTCCCATAGAATGACTCTTCGCCATTCAGGTCCCCTCTCCTGTGTGACTTTAGCAGTCACTTGCATTGAACGTTTCCCCCTGAAGGAAGAGTGTCCTTTTTTTTCAAATTATATTTCTCCTGTGAATGTAAACTCTGCATTCTGAATCGGTGGCTGTGAGATGACAGGAGGAGAGAGCAAACTCACGCAGCCACGCCCTGTCCAGATGAGATGGGGAATCGACAGCGACCCTTCCCTTCTCAGATGTCCCGTGGTATACGGGGGCAGACCCAATCTTAATCCTGGCCTTTAATGAAGAGTTGGTCTCCCAGGGACCGACAACTCTGATTCTGATGGAATGTGAAGACTTTGTTGTCATGGTGTTCGAGGTCACCGTGGGTTCCTTGAACATCCGTGTCTAAGCGGATATTAAAACAATTTTTTATGTCGCATCAAGGGCTGCAGATGCCCCACTGAATGATGTTTGATGAATACTTAGGACATTTAATCAGACTTCTCTTAACCCATCGTAGGGCCATTATCCCAATCAGCCTCTCTAATCATAAATGCCAATAGAGAAGAAGCAGCCACTTCACAGCATTCTGTGTCATTTTGCTCAGTGTTTCACCTACAGCCTTCCTGGGACATCTAAAAGGCCATTGAACCTGCTGGACAATGCATTTGTTACCCGTACTAAGATTAACAGGCAGCAGAGTTATGTGGGTGGAACTCCCTTCCTTTTAGAATTGACTGAAATATACATGGGGACATGTGTGTACATTTTATAATTATTTTTCCATTAATGAAAAAAGACTCCTCAGGATTGGCAGAACAGTTAACAGCCCATCAAACAGCTTGCACAATGTCACATTATACAACTCTGTCATTGAGAAAGGACAAATATGCGCTTTTCCTGCTGGCGGGGAAGAATTCAAACCAAATGTTCCCCTAAAGATGAATGCCTTCCGACAGGACTTTTCTTCTGTCACAAAAAAATGCCAAAAATGGAGAAGAAAAATCGCCTGAACTTGGTGGTCGCACGCTCGACCTCTAATTAGTTTTGTGTGACATTCCAAGTCATTCTGAGGCATCATTCATGTCATTTTTTGGTTTCGTGTATTAATCGTGTCAAGGATGGAATCACGCGCACTGATCACTCCTCCTTTCACAAATACTGCTATTGTGGTGCATGGAGGCCCGGTCGCTGTAAACAAGGGATCTGAAGAATGCCACCATTATAGTCGGCGGGGTGTGTGAAATCTGTCGACCCTCTCAAGAGTGAGTGAAGTGTGCCCTCGTGAACTCTCCCTTAAGCATCATAAGAGTGGCCCGGCCAGCCCATGCAACACAGAACACCAAGACCCTTGTTGAGTCCTTTCTCATCCGCCAAAGAGAAAACAGCACAAACTATGAAGCTACACTACAGATCTGAAAACAGTGAGGGGAAATTGACTCAATGGAAAATGTATTTCTTTTTAAATGATATCTTTTTTATTATTATTTGAAGGAATTGAATTGGCACAGCAGTAGCAAATCTCTTAATGATAGGGAACTTCTCCTGAATTATTGATGAATCTGGGTGCAATTAGCTTTTTGTTTTGAAACCTGGTGTGTCATTCTCATTTTATTGAAGCGTTCCCCACTGCCCTGGCCACAGAGTGCTGTACCAAAGTGTTTATTAGCCAGTGGAAAGGCAAAGCAACATTTATTCACCGACACAGCAGCCTTGCCGTACAATAACATTTAAAAATTTCCAATGTATTAGGAGGCTTTGAATCTGACAAAGGTCCAGTGTATTTTCATTTCAGAGTCCTTCACTAGACCTCTGTGTGCTCATATTAATAAGAGTCTCCTGCAAGGCCTCTCACCTCTCCCTGTGCAATCAGACAGCACAGAGAGAGAGCTGTGGGTTTTATGGGTAGAATGTAGATTTACTGTGCACCACTCTATTTGCTCTCTCTCTCTTTCATTCTCTCTCACTCTTTTCCCCCCTATTGTCCTTTCTCATTTTCCTCCCTTTCACCTGCCTTTCATCTGTCACTATATATTTTCATCTCCTTTCAGATTTTCAGTGCTGAATCACAGACAGACACTAAAATTACAAAACCTTGAATGCTGTTGCCGCCCCAACTAGCATGTTTCATTTGTAAGGCATCAAATGAGAGCCTTTAGTCAAAAGAAAAAGGGCAAGGCATCTCTAACCTGTCAGGAAAAATACAACCTTATTCTAAATTAGACTATTATACTGATCGCTCCACTGACTTTGTTGTTGGGCATTGTCCTTACACCACAAGATTACCCCCCTGACACACACACACACACACACACACACACACACACACACACAAAATGAAAGGCTTTCTAACTGCCATCCCTCAACTCCCGACTTGGCACTCAACAACATTTCAGAAAGTGTGGTAATGGCTCTGCCATGGACTGGATTTTCCCCCAGGGGGCGCAATTGCAGGTCACTCTACTTTCTCGCTACAGAGGCCAAGATATGCACTGTCTCCCTGAACCTCCACTGCTAATACAATTGAAAGACAATGAGCTGCTGGCTGTGCTTTGGCATGGGGCACCAAGGGCATATACTTTATTATTGATGCCTATTCATATTGTTGTTATGCATAAAAAGTACACCCCGCATGTTATATGAATAGCATAATGTAAACACAAAATTCAGTCTGTTCTATAAATTGTCTGTGTATACAGTGGCAGGCTTTGGGCTTCGTAGATGAATGCATTATTAGGAAATCTTTTATTAAGTCAGAATAATTGCTGCCTTAAGGTATTACTTAAAAAAGGGGAAATGCGGTGAAATAGTAATGCAATGTTTGTACAGAGAACATAAGGTGTACTATATAGAACTTAATAGTGCAAACACAGCTTGTGTCTGTGAGCTTGACTAAGAACAGAGTGCATCTGAACAATCAGAAAGGGTTTGAGCAGAAAATCCTGTTCACACCCTTCCTTGACACCACTCAGAAACATACTCAACTGTAAGGGGGGGAAATTTACAACAAGCGTTGTGAAAATGTACATTGAAATATTGCTATTAAAAGCTTGTCTCGCACACGTGGTGATAGCACCTATTCATTTCAGAACAACTGAAATAAAACCGTGGAGTGGAAAGTTCTGAGAATTCGGATAATTACTATAGCAGTTTGCGATTTTTGCCATGCGTTGACAGCGAAATGCATATGTAGACTAGCCCGCAAAAAATCAACGGCCCCCGCTTTTATCACATTTCATCTACACTACATGCACGTGGTGGTTCGTGTACGTATATTACGTCCCACAAATACTCAGTAAATATGGCCCTAAAAGGCATCTGGTGCTATTATATTTTGATGTCTGGAGAATTAAATGGGTTTTTATCATTTTCTTTGATGTTCATTTTATCCTGTCCTCATGTCCTTCCTTTATTGTTCTCCCAGTGATAAGAAAAAAGGGTCACACATAATATATTAATTATAATGATTTGCCTGCATAACACATTTATGAGCATGGCATTACTCTGGAAAGCAACTATAAGTTGCAGTAATGCATAGTGTTTATGGGGATAAAAGTGTTTCTACGGTACAAACCACAGACCTGCTCTGATTTATTTGAAAAAGTTCCATGGCCTGCTATGGCTGTTATAAGAACATGGGAACATAAGAATACATAATGATGAGAACGGGCCGTTCGGCCCATCTTGGCTCATCATGTCCTAATCTAAAGAGCATCTAGTACTACATCTAGCCTGGACTTGAATAGCCCGAGCGTTTCTGCCTCTACTACCTGACCTGGCAAGCTGTTCCAGGCATTGACAACTCTCTGTGTAAAGAAAAACGTCCTAATATCTGTGCGGAATTTGCCTTTAACTAATTTCCACCTGTGGCCTCTTGTTCTGCTGACCCCATTTATCTTAAAAAATCTTTGGTATTTTACTTTGTTAATCCCTTTTAGGAATTTAAAAACCTCAATCAAATCCCCCCTAAGTCTCCGTTTGCTACGTTTAAATAGATTGAGTGCCTTAAGTCTATCATCATAACTTTTACCTTTCATACCAGGTATCAGTTTAGTTGCCCTTCTTTGGACTTTTTCAAGAGCTTCAATATCTTTCTTGTAGTGCGGTGCCCAGAACTGCACACAGTATTCTAAGTGCGGTCTGACAAAGGCGCTATATAACATTAATATAACCTCCTTTGATGGGACTCTCCAGGGAAGCTGTTCTAAGGGAAGTGTGTGTGTGTGCGGTTCTGTCCCCTCAGACAGGGACTTCAGTATCCAGGTGAACACAGAGCGGCGGGCCTACACAGCCGGGGAAACGCTGGAGCTGCGCTGCGCCGTCGACGCACAGAACATCCAGGACCGCTACTTCTCACTGTCCTGGGTGTTCAGCAGCTCGCCCGTGGCGGTGGTGGGCCCCAGCGCCGTGCCCGTGCTGAGCGGAGACTACGTGGAGCGCGAAGCGGCGGGCCAGATGACAGTGCGGAAGGAGAGCCCATCCGTCCACCTGCTGAAGCTCCAGTGGCTGCGTCCGGAGGACACTGGGAAGTACATCTGCAGGGTCACCGAGAGGGAGAGGACGCCCACCGGGGACTTCGTCGACAGGAGCAAGAGGTCCCGCAACGTCCAGATCTCTGTTCAGCCCTTAAGTGAGTGAGACAGTTTCCTATTAGCTCCATGAGTGAGTGACACAGCCTGCTATTGTCACTATGAGTTACTAACCTTGTTAGTGAGTAACACAACTTCCTATTGGCCCTGTGACTGAGAAACAGAACTTTCTATGAACCTTATGAGTGAGTATCACAGCTACCTATTTGCACTATAACTGAGAAACGGGTCTTCCTATTCGAATGATGAATGAGTATCACAGCTCCCTATTGGCCCTATGACTGAGAAACAGAACTTTCTATTAGCCTTATGAGTGAGTAACACAGCTTCCCATTGGCCCTATGACTGAGAAACGGGGCTTCTTATTAGCCTTTTACGTGAGTAACACAGATGCATATTGGCCCCACCAATGAGAAGCATGAGTGAGGAGCACAGCTTCCTGTTTGTTCTCTACATCCGGGTTTAACTTCATACAATGCAGCTCAGCGAATGATAGAGACCATCCAGGCTATCGTGTCTGTGGATTAACTGGGCAGCAGGATGGAGTCATAGTCAAGACGATTGACTTGTTACCAGAGGGTCCATGAGTCAAGCTGCAGCTGCTACACCGATGTTGTGAACAAACGGTTTAACCTGAATCACTCAAATGGAATAAGAGCAGGTCCCAGCAGGGTAAATGGAGGATGTTTAATGCATGAGAAAGGTAAGTTAACCCTGGATAAGAGTGTTGGTACATGAGTAATGTGGTGCAGTATCTCCTCCTCAGTAGCCTGTGGACAGATTTAGTGTCATTGTGCCCCCCACATCCACAGATACCCTTTTGTGCAGTCAGTGTTTTCTGAACAAAAGCACCTCCATTGTGTGCAATAAATCCATGTAAAAGAAAATGTCCCCATCTGGCACTTGACATGAAATCATTGTGTAATTGAATGACATCAAATCATTGTATAAGCAAATGAGGATTAATGGAACAATACAAGGTACCTATGTAGACTCATTTAAAGCAAAATATATACTGTCTGTATTACTGTCTACAGCGTAGTTGTATACTCTGATTGCCTGGGGGGTGGTGTGCGTATATGTATGTGTTGTTTTGAGAATTAGCAGACATGAGATAGTGGCTTGGAGGAAACAGCCCTCACCCCGCAGTAGGGTTGTGTAAACAGATCTCCGGACTGGATTTGTGTGTGCTAGGGGGTCAGGGGGTGATGTATGTAAACACATCAACAATAAACAGGAGGAGACGTATCAGTTCCTGAGGGATACCCCCCCTTCCCCCTCAGCTGTGGGCCACTGGCCCGTGAGCTCCGCCAGCCCCACACATTCACCCACAATCACTCTGAAAAAATGTATAAAAACACAGCCATGAAGGCCAATCCCACCTGAGATGCTGTCTTCCACCTTAACTGAGCAACAGTATTACATTTCTGCCTTAGCTGTTCAAATTACCACGCTGTATGTAATCGTAATTTCAATTACCCATGCGATACTATGCCCCAAGCAATTCAGAAATGAATGAATGCACTTCTGGTTTCATGCCCCAGACCAAATCAGTCAAACCCGCACAGTTTCGTTTGCTGTAAAAAATTAAATACTTTTTTTTTTTTTTTTTTTTTTTTTTTGCTTGAAAAAAACACATTTAGAGATTCAGAAGTACCTCCTATTATTAAAACAATAATTCAGGACACCGTGTTTTAAAAGCAAATGTTTAGTTCAAACAAAATCATTTTCATTCGCTGGCCTATTTAATTAGCATGATATTTCAAGCAATCACGCGGAGCCTTTCATGTTCAAGCGGCTGTTGGACTGCTCATGCCCACCCCTAGCGTGCACTTGTAGATTGTAATTATAGTGGTGGGTTTGTAAACAGGGGCAATGTTGTCTGGCACAAAAAGGTTTTCTGGGCCTCCTTTCCTTCTCCTCATCTCTGCTGAATACCCAGAGTCCTCTCTGGCCTCTCCACTGAGGCAATAGGTGAAGAACTGCCAACAGATGAAAGAGATGTAAACACTGGTGACAGTTTGGCCCTAGATAGGATTTTTTCTTTTTTTCTTTCCCGTGGGTAAACGGATATTGAAAGAGCAATGTGAACTTCAAAAGGAGAGCTGGAGGAATTCCATCCCATACCCTGATGGGCCTTGTGGCAAGGCAGCTTATTGTAATCTGAGCATGCTAATGGCAATGGGAAAGTGGGCCTTTATTCGTTTGTGTTTGAGTAAAATGAATGAGAAGGTTCCCTTTTGTGGGGGATTTAAGAATTTCTGTTTGCCTTGCATCGAAAAAACTATGCAGAACAAGCAGCAGAGCGGCGTAGCAGTTTGGGAACTGGGCTGGTAATTGCAAGGCTTCATATTGAAAACCAGGGCAGGGCACAGCTGTTGTGTTCTTCACAAAGTAACTTAACCTCAATTGTTTCAGTTATTATAGAGCTGTATGAATGGGTACAATGTAAAATGTATGCTTTGTAAGTCAAAGGTATCTAAATAAATAACGTAACTGATAAAAAAACCATTTAATATATAGAGTATGCTTTATAGAGCTTTGCCTTGGATGAATTACTGTAAAACGTTTCAGAGAGGTGATGCTAAAAATAGCAAAGGCTAAATAATTTGGCATGTTCCTTTAAAGCCTTCGATCCAAGCACTGTCATATCCCTTTTTTTGAGCTGTCATCCTTGAAATATCTTGTAGTTGAGATTTCCCAAATCAATTCCATCTGTCCATTAGAGGTGTTGCATATAGTAATGTTTTAATCAGGAATTTCAAGCTTAAATGCAGTTCCAGCCTTTGTTTGTCTATTTTGAAGTAATATTGAGCTGTTAGCTTATTTCTACGTTTTAATCTCTGCTGTTTTATTCATTGGTAATTTTATTTATTTGTTTTATTGCTAACCCAGGAGTGAATAATATTGTTCTCTTGTCTTTATTACTCCTCTGTAATACCTCTTAACCTCTCTCGCTCCCTTACTCTCCCTCCTTCCTTCCCTTTCTCTCTCCCCCTCTCCTCCCTCTCTCTCTCCCTCCCTCCCTCTGTTTCTCTCTCTTTCTTCTTCTCTCCCTCCTTTCCTCTCCCCCTCCTTCTCTTCCTCACTCCCTCCTTCTCTCTCTCTGTCACTCTCTATTTATTTCATCAAGTAAAAACAAGCCAGGTCCTTATCCAGCAATGTCATTTCATGTATTCATTGTTCCCACTCCAGTATCTGTTTCTAAACTTTGACCCCTCCTCCCCCAGGGAGCAACATCACCGTGTCACTGTCCAGTAATTCCTCGGAGGTCCCAGAGGGCGACCCCATCCAGTTGACCTGCTCCGTGCGGTCCGCCATGGAGAAGGCTAGCAGTCTGTCCGTCCTGTGGCAGTGGACAGACAGACAGGGCGCGGCCCCCCCGCAGGACCTGGCCACGGTGGACCGGGACGGGACGGTGAGACCCGGAACCTTGTACCAGGAGCGGAGCGGTTACGGGGAGATCCGCCTGGAGCGGGTCAGAGCCGACACTGTCACGCTCTCCGTCTACAGCGCCCTGCCCAGCGATGAGGGGCAGTACAAGTGCGTCGTCACGGAGTGGGTGCAGTCACCTGATCAGACTTGGGAGAAAATCGGGGAGAAGTCAGCAGTGAATTCAGTCAACATTAAAGCAGTTGGTAAGCTTGGGCTCCGTGAACGGGATTCATTTTAATAAAAAACAACGTTTTGTTAAATATATACTGTACTGTACATAAAGACTTTCTTGGCCCTCAGTAGCCATAAATGCCCTCAGTTATATTAAATGCTCTGTTCTTGGCTTTCCATCACTCTGGGTGATGGGTTATCTGCTCTGAGTAGGTGTGACTTCCGTTCAGCAAGATATGAGATCATTTTTAGTGTTGCTTCACACACAGGATAAAAATATGCTGTTGATTCATCTGCAAATGGTCTTTTATCAGGATCTGAGAATTACAGGAGTCACAAATGCAATGTGCCCAATTTCAAATATGCTTCGCATTTCTATTACCAACATCAACTGATAATTATGCATTTCGCAGAAATTATCGGGAAGAAAAAAAAGGTGTGCTTATGTGCTATTTCGTTTGAGTGCCTGGGTGTGTGCATGTGTCTGTGTGTGTGTGTGTGTGTGTGTGCGTTTGTCTGTCTGGGTGTGTGTGTGTGTGTGTGGCTGTGTGTGTGTTTCTGTGTATGGATGCGTGTGTGTGTGTGTGTGGGTGTGTCTGTTTATGGGTGTGTGTGTGTCTGTGTGTGTGTGTGTGTGTGTGTGGGGGGTGGGTATGCGCGTCTATGTGTGCATGTGTTTGTATCTATGTAGCCCACTCCAATTCCCTGCTCCATCTGCAGCTCCATGCAGATATGAGCAGCATGTTGGCGGTGAGCCCATAAATAGACCCGCGTTGTTTCCCCAGGTCTTATCTGATGTTCCAGGCGCACTGGGATCACAGAGCACTGTGGAGCCAGGAGAGCTAGTCCTGAGTGCACACTCGCCCGGTCGCTTTGAAAGCGCCGTGGGGAATGTGCTAATTAATTCCTCACGTCTTCATGTGTGGGAATTGACTCTCGAATGTTTTTTGGTGTGCGGTGGGGGAAGTTGTGTAAGGTGACAAGCAGGCCTGACCCATGTCTTCTGCATATTTCTCCTTTGTTCCTCGTCTAAATTTCAATATGAAGACTGCTTGCAGAGTAGTTACTATAGTTACTACCAGTTACTATAGTTACTAAGTATGTGAATAGCCATGGCTGGTGATGTAAGGGGATTTCATTTTCTCTTCTTGACTGAGCTCCCGGAATGAAACAAAACACAAATGCCGCAGCAACCTCAAGCATGGAGAGTGGGCATGTTATATTTCTGTATCTTTACACTTGGAAACCCTCTCCTCCAGGTCTGTAGTTTGGTGTCTGCACACAGGGGCATTGGTCAGGTGATGTCTTTGCTTACCACTGGTAGAGGTGGTCTGTGGTGTTTTCTAGTGGGAGGGGAAAATGCGATAGATCCTAGGTGATGTGTGATTCGCTGGGTCTCTCTGATGCAAAGGCGCAACAGGTGCCTTTAAGTCCTCCCTCATTCTCAGGCTCGACTCCACCACAGTTGAAACAGAGAAACACTGCGGCATAATGCCAGTGCCGCTGCAATGCATAATGCCAGTCCACCTGTACCATGCCTGTAATGGCAGTAAACTGCAGACAGAAACCCAACCACCTGATTCACGAAGACTTCTTGTGAATCATATGCACCAAATGCTTACAAATTTAAGATCCTAAAAAGAGACTAATATGACAATATACACTACCGGTCAAAAGTTTTAGAACACCGCCATTTTCCAATTTTTACTGAAATGTAAGCAGTTCAAGTCCAGTGAATAACCTGAAATGGTACAAAGGTAAGCGGTAAACTGCCAGAGGTTAAAAAAAAAAAAAGTTTAGGTTACCAAAAACTGAAAAAGAATGTACATTTTTTGGCATTGAGTAGTTTCCCACACCATCAAAAGGCACTTGGAAACTGGAGTAAACTCTGACAAGAAGAGGTCTGGCAGAACCAAAGCCACAACAAAATCAGAAGACAAGTTTCTGAGAGTCAACAGCTTGATAGGCAGCTCACAGGACAACAGCTTCAAGCACAGCTTAACACTGGTTGAAGTAAGGAAGTCTCAGTTTCAACTCTGAAGAGAAGACTTCGAGCTGCAGATTTGACAGGTCGAGTGGCAGTAAGAAAGCCATTGCTAAGATGGCAAAATAAGAAAAAGAAGCTTGCCTGGGCCATGAAGCACCGTCAGTGGACTACTGAAGACTGGAAGAAGGTCTTATGGACTGATGAATCAAAATTTGAAATCTTGAAAGTTTGAAAGGTACAGAACAGTTGCCCTAAGCATGCAGGAGTGCACTTGGAAGTAGTCGTGCATTATCATATTAATGTCAAAATCAGGAAGAGTTTTTTGTGCCCTGCATCAATCCGACGTGTCGGTTAGTTTCTTTTGAAGACTTTGAGTAAAGTCAGAACATTCCAGATCCCTCTCCACATGAAAATGACAGCATGTGGCTCTCCCGTAATCCTCAGGGGCACGAGAAATTAGCCCCTTGGATCAGTGTGGCTCTTTAAGCGAAGGGCAGATTTATATAAATCTAGAACAATAAAAGGAAAATCCTCTCCTCGTGGGTCATGAGAGCTGAGAGGGCACGGTAGCCAACAGAGGCACAGAGGCCGTTTTATATGAGCGGGTGTTTGGGTGACGGGATCAGGAAGGTGGCAGCTGAGCCCTGCAGTGGGGCTTGGATTACGTGGGTCCCGCTCGACCTGAACCAGTGGCTGCAAGCACAGGGCAAATTTACTACCATGGGGGCACGAGAGAAAGAGAATGTAGGATAATTTGGTACCATTTCAATTTGTGTTTATTTTTAATGAAATTGCATGACTAATGTAGGCCTATTTGTGAAATTAGCAATCGATTTGTTCATTCTGACTTCGTAAAACAAACGTCACAACTCATCATATGCACCTTTTTTCTTCTCTTTCTATGCCAATGCCTTAAACAAAATAGATGGGCAGATGTTTGTGTTAACTAACTGGAGTCACACTTTAAAAGTAGTAAAGTTAAGAGATGTTTATGTTTGTATAGGCTAATAGCCTAATTCGATGTGTTATAAAAACATGATCAATATGAAGCATGTTTTTTTCTGCTTTTATGTGTTTATGTTATTCGTGGGGGTTTTTCCACATGCAATTGTATTTTATGAATTTTCTGGAAAATACTCACATAGCAAAAACATGTGGCTTTGTTATTGCCATGATTTTTGGCGGAGGTTTTGTTAGATTGGCGACATATGCTAGGCCCAAAAAACAATCGTGGGAGCAGTTGGCAGTGTGGCGTGAACGGACGGAGCTGAAAAATCCGTCCTGTGCAGAGTTGTGGGGGCCGGTGGGCTTGCGGGGGTCAGACCACGGTGGCGAGCGGAGGGACGGGGCCAGGTTTGTGCCGGCGGCCGTCTGTGCCTACTTTTAAGTGTGATTAAACGGCTGGCGGTCATTCTGCCTGATTCCCGTCACGTCAGTGCGTCAGGTGGCAGCCTGCATGCGCCGCAGCCTAATGAGGGAGGCTCTTCTCTGTCCACGGTGTGCATGTTGGTCCTCGTCACGCTCACTCTCTAATGAGCAAATCTGATGTTGTTCTTCATTACAAGTGTACTATATTGATTACTGGCTTCGAACAGCGTACAGAGCATCTGGCAATGGCAGAAAGACGTGTGGGATAGTGAGTGAGTTCATTTTTTAAGGAAATACAGATAACAGACAAATTTGCAGATTGCGCTGTACATGACATTAATGCAACAGAATAGTAGTTTATGAAGACGGTTATGGAAATAGAGAAAGCAAGCCCATCAGTAGCAATCTCTCTACCAAGAAATGTCTTTCCCTCTTTCCTTTTCTGTCTCTCTTTCTCTCACTCCCTCGTTGTGAATAATCATCCTGTGGTTTTCTTACCGTCTGATGCATTACACCTTTTCCAATATGCCGATTTCCATTTTCGACAAAAAAAAGGTTATCTCCAGACAAATCTGATGTCAATTAAATAAAGCAGTCTACTCTCGTAAAAGATTAGCGCATTGCATCTGGTTGGTAAACAGACTGTGCAACTGTAATCTGCTTAAAGTTTTTAATACACTTTATAGTGCAGTAATTGCTTTGACATGCTTGACATGTTTTCCAAAGATGTCATCTTGTCTCCTTGCAGACTGTAAAGTAAATTAATCGTATTATAAATAGATTATAACAGTGTGTATAAATATATCATTTATAGGGATACACAGTCTGTCGTCAAACATTTTGCATTTTGAGACAAAATTTTCTTAAACCAGGGGCTATAGATGAAAAGCGGCTAACTCTGTTGCAATATAACATCCACATTGTTCACTGTCCCAGTCAAATAAATCAGTAAATACATATATGCTGAAGTTATATACAGTAAGACAAAAAAAAAAGTAATGGCCAAGCAACACTCATCAGAGCCCAAACACGGGCAACACTTTGGTAACACGGGGGGACACACAACCAACCCTGGCCCGGGCTGGGAGAGCCCCAGCTGGGTGGGGAAGGGGGGCTCGCTATAGGCCCCTCGACGGACACTCACGGCACTGCCGTGTTGCCTTTATTTTAGCAGATTCTTCAAACTCCTCATCCAGTGCACTACCTCAGAGAGGTCCTCATTCATAGCCGTCCTTTAGACAGTGCTCTGTATTTCTGACATTCTTCGTTACATTCGCATAATAGCTGCAAAATAGCAATGGAGTGCAGTGCATTCGTTGATTTGACTTTTTTGCTTATGCCATCTTCAAGCGTCAATACTTAAACAAAGATGTTAAAGGACAAAAATGATGATGATGAAGAAGATGATATACACAGTGTGCGGGAAGTGGAATATTAATATAATGTTAGATGTTTTTATGTCGTTGAAAATAACAGTGGCAGCCTGAGCTTGTCCTTTCTGAAGCTTCTTCATGGCTCCTACAGTTTTTATACTCTGGGTTTAATTGGTGCTTTTCAAGGAGACGGGGAAAGTTTTCAGATGGTTAAGGACCCAAAACAGATTAATGACATAATGTCATCCTGCTCTTAATGAGAGTGGAGTGTAATTACCCCTGAGTCTGAAACAACTCAGAAAAAGCAAAACAAAACAAAGCGAAAAAAATAAAAATAAATAGACGAGACGAGACGAGACAAGATTGGTCCTTTGTGCGAATGCTGACACTACGAGTACACTTCAATCATTAACTTGTTTAGTGTCTCAGCTCTCTCTCTCTCTCGTTCTCTCCAGATACCCTGCATCAACATGTATCTCCATACAATCTGGATTGTCGACAGCCTATTAATGCCGCTGACAGATTTTTGTTGTGTCTACCGTATTTGGGAGACTGTGAGAGGGGGGTTGGGGGTGGATTTAGTCTAACTACAACACAGTGCGAAATGCTCAAGATAAGGTCACACTGAAATGGAGTGTTTTGAGCATTTCCTTGCTAGGACTTCCGAAATAAGGGCAGGCATGGCAAAGATTAATGTTAGGAAGGGCCAGGTGCCGCTAGGAAGCGCTCTGCTGTTTAAAGCTACATTTCACATTTCAACATCCCAAACAACTGCTCGAAGCTTTATTAAGAGGCAATCATTCAGGCAATAAGATAAACAGGACAAGTGCATTTATATTAATAGTATGCAATAGTCCACACCGTTTCTGATACTATTTCCTTTGTCTTGTCATTTGAAAACCATTTTCAACAAACTTGAATTACATTGTGCTGACTAGCTAGCTGTGAATTGATTGTAATCAAAAGGTAATGATGGTATGGAAAAGCTGGCAAACACTAATTTTTCTAATTTCCAAAAAAGTCCTTGTTTTGCATCATGCACATTTAGCAATATACAACATAGGTATTGTATTATAGTGTTATTCAATACATGTATTACTGAGTGTAGCTTTGTAACCAAACAAATGTTTTGTTCCACAACCAAACAAATGTTTGGACAGAGGAGTTTTTCTTCTTTATTTTGCATTTAGTTTTTCCCACACGGAAAGCAACACCCGAGACCTGCTACCTTTACCTTTAGATTTTCACTTTATACAGTGTCCAAGCAAAGGTCACCCACTAGGTCTAAATGAACCCCCCTCTTCGGTAATTATTTTGTCCCACTGTTTCATTGGATGAATCTAACAGAATCTCAGACTGCTCACATTAACTGGTCCCACCCCTTTTTCGCAGAATCCTCCTTCTTTGTCTCGGCTTCATCACGGACACCCAGCGTGACGTACGGTGACTCCTTCGACCTGCAGTGCATCGTGAAGCCACGTTACAACCGCCGCGTGCCGGTGACGGTGACCTGGCACTTCCAGCCCTCGGACGAGGCCGGAGGCAGGGGCGAGTTCCGGGAGCTGGTGACCTTGTCGCGCGAGGGGACTCTGCAGTGGGGAGAGCAGCTGCTGGGCCTGGGCACACGAGCCTCCATAGACAAGTCACCCACGAACAGCAACTTCAGGCTGAGCGTGAACCGAGCGGGCCGGCGCGACGCTGGAACCTACCAGTGCACCGCACAGCTGTGGAGGAGGAACTACGACAACACCTGGACCAAGGTTACCAACCGCACCTCCAACCTGCTGGGCATCAACGTGCTAAAGCCAGGTGAGTCCAGCATGCACGGACAGCAGGGGGACACAGAGAGTCCACACAACATACTCACAACAAATAAACGTTTTGATTTCTGCATTAAGCGCACACTCCAAACCAAGAAACCTTGGTGTGCGTACGTCGCGTTTCATGTCATTAAAACTGGAGATCTTATGTCTTTGTTCATAATTGCATGTTTGTTTTCCCCCGAATCCGTCTGTCACGTCCAGTTCAGTTCTCTGTTCCGTGCTAATGACTAAGGGCATTGAAGGTTCTTTACTTGTGGTTAAAAAGGGGGTAAATTCAATACTCAGAGTACAGAGTTACAGAGTACAAGCTTGGCTTCAGTAAGTGTTGGCAGCAATTCTAATAGTGCGAAGAAGTTTTTTGAGTATTTCCGATACTTTGTTAAAAAGCCACTTTCATTTTTCTTACAGAGCAAAAAACTACTTCCAGATAATAAACTTTATTTCATGAGAAATTGAGTCAGTTAGTTACTTGCCAGTTTCTGTCTGTGTTCAATTTTTCTGGCAGCTCTGCTTTACTGTTGCATATATTTGTATAGCTTTCTCAAAGATCACATGATGAGAGCTGCCTCTTCAGTCTCCATTATGAAAAAGGTCTTCACAGTCTACAAGATGAGCTACTCTGTCCCTGTTATGCTCTCTCTCTCTCTCTCTCTCTCTCTCTCTCTCTCTCTCTCTCTCTCTCTCTCTCTCTCTCTCTCTCCTTCCATCTGTTTTAATGGCTCTCTCCTCGTCTTCACTCATACATTATCCCTCGCTCTCCTCATCTTCAGTCTTTGTCCTTCCTCGTGTTCACTCCTTCATTATGCCCCACTCTTCTCTTCTCATTTATTCAGTATGCCCCTCTCCCTTTGTCTTGCGGGAGAGTGCTACCAGTGACTGGTAGGCTGGGTGGTGCCTCCTAATTGCTCAATCCTAATTGAGTGGAGAGGCAATGAACTAATGAACTAATATCCTCCACATAAGGTGGAGCGGAGCAGGGTCGGGTGAGTAGAGCAGGAGTTGCTTGCGCCTTCTTTCACAGTGACCCGCCGGCTGTCGCCCATCACACATTGAATCTGGTTCTCTGACACTCATGCGCTGATTCAGAGTGTCCGAAGTTATGACTCAGCACATCTGAATAAAAAGCCTGCCCTGCATGTGGCACCATGCCATAGCCTTTGGGACCACGTGTAGGCAAATATGACCTCACATTGTCCATAAAACAAATGTGTTTATATTATTATCGTTATGATGATAACATATGTTATATTATTTTATACATTTTATAAACGAGCCCTGCTTAGAACACAAAAACAAACAATTACTCATCAGTTAAAAACACAAGCACCAAAAGCATACAAAAGCACAGGGAAGTGCAAGACAACGAGACGGTCAACATTTGTGCAAAACAAGAACAAGTTTCCGTTTTTAAGGAATGGATTAGCAATTTTAAATCGGCAAAGGGAATGAAACACTGAAGTTTAGTTGTTTTTTGTAAAAGATTCCAGCTCTATTGGGCGTAGTAACTAAAAGCCTTCTTACCAAACTCTGAGGAAGGGGCGAGGCCCAGTAAAAAGCAATTTGTAATTTGACGCAAATTGTAATTGGAAGTACACCAGTTGAAAAGTTCACATAGATGGGCTGGGGGTTTGCCAATAATAGCTTTGCAGGTAAAACTGTACCAACCATCTGCGATGATCTAAGAAGGGAATCCCTGTTAACTCGCACAGCTGGCAGTGCTGGGTAAGATATTTAGCATTGGTGATAAAACGCAAAGCCCCATGACAGACAGTATCCAAGGCATCTAAAGTAGTCGAAGGAGCATTCAAATACGAAAAACATCACGCAATCAGTCACAGGCAGGAAGGTGGCTGTAACCAATTTATGATATCGTTATCATTATTACTGTTTTGTGTTCGTTCATTAATCCATTACCCCCGCATTATTATCTATCATCCTTGTTATCGACTGTCCTGCGATCGTTACTTCTGCGCATTGGCAATACAATACCCAACATTTTTCATTCTAATAAAACTTAATTTAAATTGGATTGAGTTACATTAAGAGAGATGGACACACACACACACACACACACACACACACACACACACACACACACACACAGGCATAAGCGCCAATGCTCATAGATTTCTCCTTGATGTGCAAGAGTCTACTCGAGAAGGAAGGGGGGGGTTGAATATACTCTTTTTCCCAATCAGCTCACAGCAGCTGCAATGTTGCATACAAATTGCAAAGATGTTATGCGTCAGCTGGGAAGTTAGATGCAGGCTACTTTTTTTTAGACAGAAAAATATCTATTTCAGATTTTTTCCACACTTTTCTCCCAATTTGGTGGCCAATTGTACCCTCTATTTCTTCAATTCACAGTACAATGCAGTACAGTACAGTTACTCACTCCAACTTGCCCTGTCTATTGTTTAATTTATCTGGTGAGGAGTGTCGTTTGGCTGTAGGACACGGAGCACCATACACCACATCACCGCCATGCGAATACATTAATTCATTATCTAACCCACTTATTCCTGGTCAGGGCCATAGGGGGGCTGGAGCCTATCCCAGCATACATTGGGCAAGAAGCAGGAATACATCCTGGACAGGTCGCCAATCCATCGCAGGGCACATACACCATTCACTCACACACACACTCATACCTACAAGCAATTTAGACTCTCTAATTAGCCTAATGTGCATGTCTTTGGACTGTGGGAGGAAACTGGAGTACCCAGAGGAAACCCACGCGGACACGGGGGGAACATGCAAACTCCACACAGAAAGGCCCCGGCCAGGATTCGAACTGTGCTGCCCACGTGCATACAAAGGGCAGCACGCATTCTACTTAATGTGCTTGTAGTCTCATTGAACAGATTTCTGTCAATTCTGCTCTCTATATAAATGCTTTCACAATGCAGTGGAGTGATGTAATATTTTGCGTTTGCATTATATTTAATGGCCTGAGGTGCTCTTCAAACATTTCCTGACAAATGAATAATGGTTTCTGCAAAGTACGAGTGTTGCATCCCAGAGACAGAGGAACGACTTTTAATGTGATTTAGTGCACATTTTTAGCAAGAGGTGAAATTGTGGATTTATATATATATATATATACTGTATATATATATACAGTGGGTTCGGAAAGTATTCAGACCCCCTTAAATTTTTCACTCTTTGTCATATTGCAGCCATTTGCTAAAATCAATTAATTTCATTTTTTCCTCGTTCATGCACACACAGCACCCAATATTGTCAGAAAAACACAGACTTGTAGAAATTTTTGCAGATTTATTACAAAATAAACACTGAAATATCACATGGCCATAAGTATTCAGACCCTTTGCTCAGTATTGAGTAGAAGCACCTTTTGAGCCAATACAGCCATGAGTCTTCTTGGGAATGATCCAACAAGTTTTTCACACCTGGATTTGGGGATCTTTTGCCATTCCTCCTTGCAGATCCTCTCCAGTTCTGTCAGGTTGGATGGTGAACGTTGGTGGACAGCCATCTTCAGGTCTCTCCAGAGATGCTCAATTGGATTTAAGTCAGGACTCTGGCTCGGCCATTCAAGAACATTCACAGAGTTGTTCTGAAACCACTCCTTCGTTATTTTAGCTGTGTGCCTGGGATCATTGTCTTGTTGGAAGGTGAACCTTTGGCCCATTCTGAGGTCGTGAACACTCTGGAAAAGGTTTTGTCCAGGATATCAATGTACTTGGCTGCATTCATCTTTCCTTCAATTGCAATCAGTCGTCCTGTCCCTGCAGCTGAAAAACACCCCCACAGCATGATGCTGCCACCACCATGCTTCACTGTAGGGATGGTATTAGGCAGGTGATGAGCAGTGCCAGGTGTCCTCACACACGCGCTTAGAATTAAGACCAAAAGTTCGATTTTGGTCTCATCAGACCAGAGAATTTTATTTCTCAGAGTCTGGGAGTCCTTCAGGTGTTTTTGGCAAACTCGGCGGCCTTTCATGTGTTTGCACTGAGGAGAGGCTTCCGTCGAGCCACTCTGCCATAAAGCCCCGACTGGTGGAGGCTGCAGTGATGGTTGTCTTTCTAGAACTTTGTCCCATCTCCCCGCTGCATCTCTGGAGCTCAGCCAGAGTGATCTTTGGGTTCTTCTTTACCTCTCTCACCAAGGCTCTTCTCCCCGGATGCTCAGTTTGGCCGGACGGCCAGTTCAAGGGAAGAGTCCTGGTCGTCCCAAACTTCTTCCATTTAAGGATTATGGAGGCCACTGTGCTCTTAGGAACCTTAAGTGCAACAGACATTTTTTTGTAGCCTTGGCCAGATCTGTGCCTTGCCACAATTCTGTCTCTCAGCTCTTCAGGCAGTTCCTTCGACCTCATGATTCTCATTTGCTCTGACTTTACACTGTGAGCTGTAAGGTCTTATATTGACAGGTGTGTGCTTTTCCCAATCAAGTCCAATCAATATAATTAAGCACAGCTGACTCCAATGAAGGTGTAGGCCCATCTCAAGGATGATCAGAAGAATTGGACAGCACCTGAGTTAAATATACAAGTGTCACAGCAATGGGTCTGAATACTTATGGCCATGTGATATTTCAGTGTTTATTTTGTAATAAATCTGCAAAAATGTCTACAAGTCTGTGTTTTTCTGACAATATTGGGTGCTGTGTGTGCATGAACGAGGAAAAAAATGAAATTAATTGATTTTAGCAAATGGCTGCAATATGACAAAGAGTGAAAATTTAAGGGGGTCTGAATACTTTCCGAACCCACTGTATATATATATATATATATATATATATATATTTTTTTTTTTTTTTTTTTTTACATAATTCTGCTTGGTCTGAATTTTAAGCTCTGGTCGGGCCCAGGCCTGGGTGGTGTAGCAGTCCCCAAAACAGAGCTTGAAAACACATTCATAGCAGTGGAAACTCTGATACAGTATAACAGGTACTGCAATATCTGTTGTGCTTTGTTGTAACACATGGGGATGGACAGCGGCTCCCAACAGACCCACGACTTCAAATTTCTTAATCTTTCTCCATTCTATTTTTGTAAAAAAAAAAAAAGTAGTGCTGATGCATTTTCATTTTCATCTGCCTCAGACCCCGAGGAAGACAAAAGTCGAAAAACATCAGCACTCTGTTTTTAAGTGTGAGATGAAATAAGGAAACATTGAGAAATGTGAAGTTGTAGGTCTTTGGGGAGCTCCTGTCTGACACCATTTGTTGCTGTGATTTAATTATCTGGGTTAGGACACCCGATGAAAACTGGATAAACATTACACTGCTTGTGGCGATAGTATTTGGAGCTTTTTGTATTAGAACATTTTTCATTGTATCAAGAAATCTTTGTCAATTGGGGATACAGTCCCCTGGTTGTTCCAGCATGTGTGTGTGTGTGTGTTTGAGAGAGAGAGAGAGAGAGAGAGAGAGAGAGAGAGAGAGAGGGAGAGAGGGAGAGAGGGAGAGAGAGAGAGAGAGAGAGAGAGAGAGAGAGAGAGAGAGAGAGAGAGAGAGAGAGAGAGAGAGAGAGACTGGCACAGATACAATCTCCTGGTTGTCCCTGTGTGTGACAGAGAGAGTCTGGTACAGATATAGTTTCCTGGTTGTTCCTTCCTGGGTGTGATACATATATTCTGTCCCTTGGTAAGAATATGTATGAAAACAGTAATGCTGTGTACCATTATGAGGCACGGAAAGCAGTCAGGTGAAGCACAATCTTCACAAGTGTTTGATTTATGGCTGGTCTCCAGCGCTGTGATGTTTGGTGCTGACACAAACCACCTGCGTAATAAACTGCATTTGGGACGACTGTAGAACGATGATCACCCGCAAATCTGTTTAATCTTCTTCCCATTTCTACTACTTTACTTCACTTTACTTAAAGAGGCTTTACTGGTGTGACAGGGAACAAAAGACAATCGCAGCAGTGGCACATAAACACGTAGGCATAAGCACATAGTTGTACGCAAACAGAGCATACACACACACACATACACACACGCACGGGCGCACGCTTTGAGTTGCAATCGTAGGGCGGTGGTGCCCGCTCCGGTGGCTCTTTAACCTTGCCCCTCCAAGGGTAACGGCAGACCGTAAACATCCCTTCAGGATCAATTTGGGAATCGACTAATCATCCCGCGTGCGCTCGCCGCTCGTTTAGTTTCTCTGATGTGCAATTTAGCCCCGTTCGTTCCCCGCGGACGGTGACAGGCGGGGGAGCAGTGAGCGCGCTCAGGTGTGCCTCTCTTTTAGTTTTCTCGTGAATGTTTGCATGAAAAGGAAGAGTGTGGAAACAGAGGTCTTTCCTCTGCTCTGCATCTACGGCCTGAGCTCCACCTGTAATCGCCGGTTGAGATGTCCTTTGTCATCGAACCTATACCACTGTCGCCGTTCCTCTGTTACAATTGTGGCAGGATCCTTATTCGGTGTGTTCAATAACTGCATCAAAAGCAGCATTTTATAAGCAATTATTTAAAGGATGCAGAAACCCCAGGAAATGTAAATATTGTGCCACAGGCGGCATGTATGATTTATGTTGTGACATGGCTGCTAAGGAACAGAGCTGTGCGTGGGTTTTCTTCAGAGAGAACACATTCGACACCGTGCAGGTTCGTTAGCCGGCTGCTGACAATTCAGGTGATTCATAAGTATTCTCAAAAGAGAATGTTTTTATGAGACAATGTTTTCAGGTGGCTGCCTTTTTTTGGCTCATAAATAGGACGGGCGCACACTTTTTTGTCCGACTTGTTGAAAGCGTTGATGTTGAAAGATGAGAGATGAGACACCGCCTCGCTTACATAACGTCATAGCACCACTGTCAGAATTGTATACACGCTAGCTCGGGTTCCCTGTCTCTACGCAGTCAGTATAATTACCGCTTTCTGAGGCCCTGCTGGTCCGCTCCACAGGCAAGCAACTGACACATGTAGTAGCATTACCATAGTGTCGCTGTACTACTGTGGCATCATTATTGCATTTTTACAGTAACACTGCACTCCTAGTAGGGCCTCTGCCAACATCAGAGGTGATAAGATTTAAATTTTGTGGACCTAACGTAACTAGTCCTGTACACTCAAATTACATGCTAATCAGTCATCATTGTGATGTAATCAGTTTCTGTGATGATGCAATCAGTCTCTGTGATGATCTTGTCAGTGCCTGTGACAGTACTAGTCTATTTGATGATGTAATACCACTAGCACAGGCTAATTTGTCCATTTGACTGATTGTATACTGTGAAGTATTTTCTAGGCTGCAAATAATTTTTCATTTCCTTATTTCTGCTATTACATTTTTTTTACAATCAGTTTGGCGCTAATCTCACAAGTGTGTGATACATTTTCAAAACTTTAGACACAACACTCAAAACAGTCAGCACTTGTAACACAGCCTGTCCTATGTTCAAAACCTTGCATTGTGCATATCTTTGAAGAAATCTTGCACTTCAGAAATCATTGGTTCAAATAACTCATTTATCATGAAATACTATAGGAACATTAATTTCGATCACCCACACACAAGATAACGATAGCTTCACTGTTTAGTTGATTTTACGATCCTTTAATATTGCAGTAAAAAATACTTGATACATGTTTCAATATGGTTCTTTTTGTGGTTCTAAATAAAGGGAATAGTAGAGAAGAGACAGTGGAATCATTGAACAAAATCTGAATAAAAAATACAGTATATCGACATGTAAGAATTATGATTCATACATTTGTTTGAATCATAGAAACAAATAATTATAGCTACAAAGTGAAAACCAAAATCCTCAACTGCAGTGAAAAACAAAACTAAATAATAACATTAATTGGTTAGTTATTTCCATCAAGCCTATCTTGTGGATTTGGCCATAAGTTCTCATCCACATCATAGTGAATATTTTAATTTGCCATACATCGGGGAAAAAACCTTCTGGCATGGCGAATCCAGGCTTGACATTGGTCTGCTGTGATGTCATTGCATGCATCATACATGGCCTGGAGGAGGGTGGCACATTCGTGAGGGCGACGACCTTCCACCTCCATGCTGAGAAGAATTCCTCAATTGGGTTGAGGAAAGGAGAGTATGGGGGCAAGTACAGGGTTGTAAACTGCAGATGGGCCTGAAACCATGTCTGCACCATTTCAGCATGGTGGAACCTAACATTGTCCCATACTATCACATAAGTCACTCCATCAGCTTGACAGACCTGCTGTAGCTCATCAAGGAAATTCACAAGCATTATAGGATCCCATAAGAGGCCTGCATCCCACCACACCATCCTCTGATATTGCAGCATGGAACATGGAACCATAGGAACAGTGTAAAGGATGATGATTAAATATTACATCCAAAGATAATGTAGCAAAATTGGTTCATGTTCCAAAGTAATTGGTGTCAATAGATTTCTTTATCCTAAAACATTCATGATCTAAACATGGGATTTTGTTCATCGGTTTCCATAAAACTATGCATTAGGAGTAATGCTACAGTTACTTATCATTTTGAGCAGTTGGATTAATTGATAGTTAGATGCATTGTAATTAAATGAAAAGACAGTTGTATCATATCATAGCATTTTGAAATGCTAATACTTTGATGTTAAGTTGTGTCATTGTGAAGAAGTGATTTGGTTCAGTGAAGAAATAATTTTAGGTTTATGTGTATTGTATTCAGGCAATTTAAAAAAGTGTTTAGAGTTTTGAAAAATTGAAAATTTGGATTATCCATTTTGAGTTTTGTGTCTACAGTTTTCAAAAATAACCTCAAGGTTCTGCAATTAGTGCCAAAGTAATTGTAAAAAACTGTAAAACAATATTTTTCCATCTCTTTCCTCATAAATAACTTAGGTAGAGTAAGCGTTTTGCACATAGATTGGATTAATAATTAAGATTTGGAGTGGGAG
This sequence comes from Aldrovandia affinis, assembly GCA_029706075.1. Lineage (NCBI taxonomy): Eukaryota > Metazoa > Chordata > Actinopteri > Notacanthiformes > Halosauridae > Aldrovandia > Aldrovandia affinis. Next base: position 108,587 of record JAINUG010000026.1, on the reverse strand, counting down.
ACATGCATTGCCCTTGCCTTTTTAATGCCTGTTATCCTAATGTTAAACTAGATGTTTCTATGGCATTTAAAATGTATCTCGCAGAAGTTGAAAATCGAATAAAGGTAATTATGTACTGAATTATCCTGTATGATCTTCACCACATTCTGTAATTATATTAAATGATAGTTTCATATTCATGAAGAGGGCCTCCCCTTAGTCGGTGTGTGTGACAGAATTGGAGTATGTTTGTATTGCTAGTGTGTGAGTGCGGGAGGACAGTGTGTGCCACATTGGGCCCACAGAAAGATGCTGATTAGTTTCTGTCAGATGGAGGAACAAGGAGATACACAGATTGGAAAAGCCACTGGTGTAATGTTAATGATGGCTCAGATGACCCCTTGGAATAATATTGTAAAAACGAACCGAAGCAAAGACAGATGTGAGACACTCATTACCCTCATCAAAAGTAATACGGATTTCTCATGGTTTCTGAACCTGCAAGACATCCCAAAGAGAAATGTATATGAGGATTAATTTTGAAAGGTTTATGTATTTAATGGCCATACTAGGAATTGCCTCAGAACTCCCATCATGGGAGCGACAGTGGAATAGGAGCCCATGCCAGTTGGCTGGACCTTGCTTTGTGCCTCATGATGAGAGACAATGGAAAACCACCAGACAGGCTGGTTCCTTGAGTGGTCCAAAGCACACCCGTAACCACCGGTGAAAGGAATGCAAACCCATTCATTAAACAAAGCAATCCTGATGTGCACGTCTGAGTGTCTGTACATGTGTACATTTGTGTGTGTGTGTGTGTGAGTGTGTGTGTGTGTGTATGTGTGTGTGTGTGTGCTTGTATGTGTGTGTGTGTGTGTGTGAGTGTGTGCTTCTGTGGTGTGTACGTGTATCCATATTATGTATGTCAAGGTGACACCAGAAGCACAGCGGATGCCTTGTTAAACGGACTCCCCTGTGAAGGACATTAATTAATTCCCGTAGTGTGTTGAGATTGCTTTGACTACAAAGGTATTCATTCAGAGGGAGAGTGAATGCTTATTGTGTGGGGATGTGTCTGTGGGGCCCAGACATGCTCTGTCAGCAGGGCGTCTCTGTCAGAAACTCTGGTCAGGGAAAATGGACATCTCACCAAGCTGCTCAGACCGACCGAAACATAGTGAGATATCCCTGCATGCAAAGCCCAGCCCTGCCAGACGGCCCGTATTTGCCCAGGTATGGGCAAGCACCAGAGGAATTTATTTCCTGTCACTACTAATATATGACACCTGGCACCGGCACTCCCGGAGGACTGGGGTGATTTGCACAGAATCGCAAATCCACCGCCGCTTAGCTAATGCACAATGTTCTCGTTATGTTGCTGCAGGAATGCAGCAATCCGATGAAGTCAGAGCAAGATTAAGCGATTGCTATTTGTAAACATTACTCTTCGCCAAGCCTCACCTCAGAAGGCCCTGTTTCTATCCAGCATTATGTGGACTGAAGGGAGAGCGCTGATCTCTGAATCCTGAGGGTTGTGGATTCACCCAGATCAGACACCGCTGTTCCGACTTCACTGCCATCACTCACACTGATACATACAGTTCTTGGTTACAATATGTCACTAGCGTAGCTGGGGGGATTAAACCCCCCCGAAATGTTTTATGACAGTTCCAAACTCTTAATCTACTGCTGAACAAGTCGTTCCTCATTTGGAGGATGATTTGAAGGAAGATTGCAGGTGAAACTTTCTTTGCTGAAGCAGCAGGCCATTTTTGTCATTTGGTATTGAAAAATGGCTTGCATCGATCAATGCCATTTTGACTAGACATTTTGAGTCTCTTTGTTACTTTGGACATTAACAACTGCTGCAATCGCAAGAATTGACTTCTCTCTCTCTTTCTCTCTCTCTCTCTCTCACTCTCTCTCCCTTCCTCCTCGCCTCCCACTGCCTTCCCCTCAGAGTTCAGAGGCGAGTCTGATTTTCTGTTCATGTCCTTAATGATCAGTCAATATGTTCAGGAATTTACATTCCACACCAACTGCTGAAATTGCCTCTCTGTGAATGCCAAAGCAATATAGCAGAGGTTTTCATAGATTAATCGCCAATGATTTTTCTCTTCGCTTTTTTTTTTTCTCCTAAATGTCAGGGAGCGAGCCTCAGCCTCAGTGCTGCCCTGATGTTGTCATTTCTAGATGCCTGGTCCCCTGTCAGTGCCCTCACTTTATTATTGGCTTTACCTCAGTTCACCAGATGGACCTGTCACTCGAGCAGGGACTGTTGACCAGCTGTCACAGTTTTCCTGATAGAACCCCTTATTCACCCCCTGCCCCCAAGAAGAAGGTTCTCTCCTTTTTGTTCTTTTTACTACTCCAAGTTTCTCCAGGCTTACCCCTCTTCCCCTCTCCCACGTGTGTGAACCATCAGAGGGAATTATTTTGGAACTGTGAATGATTTAGAGCACCTGGGAAAATCCAAAGGTTTCCCTGGGTCTCAAGCTGGAGGTGACAGAAGAGCTGAACAACTCAAGGGTGCCTGAAAGAGGACTGCAAATGAATTTCCCAACCACAGATTACCACTTAACTCAAAAATGATTAACTTTATATTATTTCAACTTTATGTCTATATTTTTCCACCTGGCCACTTGTGTAGGGTGACATAAGGGCATGGGAATGGTATGGGGTCTCATGCTATGCTCACAGAGCACTTTCTCCATGGCCTGTCAGATACACAGTTTGTATAATATGGTATATGATAGTTCATATTAAGTTATTGGTTTAGAGTCCTACAATATTTAATTGTAACCCAGTGACATATTCTCTCTAATCTGTTATAAGGGTATAATTAATAGTAGCCATTGGCTGGATTCAGAGCTGCCACACCCTAAATTTGAGAAATTCCTACATGCGGGACAGGCCCATGATCAAAACTACAGCACAGATGAAAAGTTTTTATTCTTTAAAGATGTTACTCAGAGACATGCTTGGGCATTACAAAGCCACAGTCCGCCATCTTTGCTGGAGGATTTGACGATTCATCACTGGAGTCCACAAATGGCTCTGTCAGCCCTTCAGCCATGTCAGTTCACAGCTCTCAGTGGGTTTTCTGCGTGCTTTTGCTGGATAAGGACCTAAACATAGAATTCTTCACACAACACATTTCTGTTAGGAATTATGCTTTCCTACCATATGCAGTAAACTGTTTGAATAAATATATCTCTGTCAGTCATGTTGTCAGACAGGAAAGTAAGGCATTTTTAGGGCCAATTCATGTCCATTTGAAATGTTTCGTCCCTCATGGGGAAATGTGCTTGGTCTTTTACAGACTAGACATACATATATTAGCAAGCATTTGTTGAACAATCATACAAAAAAAATTATATATACTAATTTTTGGTCTGTAAAGTCAGGAAAATCCATGGCGATTCCCCCTGAATGATAAACTGCAGGTGGAATTTGGAGCACCTTCCCTCTCATTATCTGTGGGCAGAATGAGCTGGATGCTCTTTTGTGTGAAGGGAGGTCATCTTAACAAGCTTCCTTGTCAAGAGTGATGATGTAATTGCATGCAGCTGCAGGGAATAAGCATTTTTGTCTGGCCACTGGTGTAGTGATTCTGGGACATGGTAGAATCACACTCCTAAAATTCTGTTTCCTGAAGCAGCTTGAAGGCAGCAGTCACACTCAGAGCAGTTGCAATGGCGGGCGGTAGAGAAGAAGTCTTTATTTGGATCAAAACCAAACTATCCTAGTGGTTACTAGTGGAAACTATCCACTCTAACCATTGAACAGGTGTTCCTGAATATACTGAACACTTTATCCTCTAAAAGCATGAGCCTATGGAAATGCTGCAGTGTGTTAAAGTGGTAGGGGTTTGAATGGCAGTTGATTGAAATACTGCCGCGTATAAAAGCGGGAAAAGGATTTGAATGGCAGCCTTTAAAATTGATCCAGTGAGTAAAAGTAGGAGGGGCTTGAATAGCAGCCTATACAAATGCTGCAGTGTATACAACTGGGAGGGGTTTGAATGGCAGCCTATAGAAATGTAGAAAAGTGGGAGGGGTTAGAAGGATACCCTGACAAAAGGCTGCATTGTGCAAAAATGTCATGGTTTGAATGGGAACTGCAGAGAGCTGTTATGCTGATATGTGATGTTCAGTTAAAGGCAGCCTGACAGACGGTCACCCCCAATCCCTCCTCTCCTTTGCGTGTCAGAGGGATCACGTTTGGCGTGCAAGCGAGTGTTACCAAGGTTTTGCAAATATTATGCATTCCCCTCTCATATATAATACCCAAAACAATTATTCTTTCCCTTTCGTGGGGATTTGCTTCACGCTATAATTTTAACACACTTTACAGAGCTGTCTTAGAGGAGGAATTTTCATTTCCCAGCATTCGGCGTAGATGAAAATGTACTCAATGGTGTAATTATCTTGTTTTGTTACAAGCTTATATTAGCCATCTTAGCGGAAAACAACAGCCTCCTTGCAGTTGCAGATATTTTGCTTGATTGTTGTTGGGTTTTTTTCACTCTGAAATTCAATAAGTGTATTCTCCAGATCTCTCCGGAGGTAAACACCCCCCTGCGCTCCTTGTCTCTGACACAATCTAATATCTACAGTAATAACTGCTGGATCAGACTTTAATGCGCCCAGCAGCACCCAAAGATTAATGGAGGTTTGGGGAATGTAATATGTTGGAGTAAGAACTGCACATTGCACGTAACTCATTAGTGCCTCTCCTCCAATACTGAAAGTGTTGTGTGCAACATTGGAACCAATCCAACACCTAAGTGATTTTTCTTTGAACAATTATACAGTATCATACCAGAATCATTGAACGTATATCCAATTTGATCATTACTTTAAACCTTTAACTGCCCTGGACTTAAAATCAACAAGGTTTTGTTGAGCATACAGTAAGAGAAGACTTAGATTTTGCTCTTGAAATGTGTAAGTGTGATAAGTATCATGTCAATGTTTGACCATGAAAACTGATAGGATAACTTTTAATCATGATCTTCATTTTGATTAATATGCATTGTTTCATTCTTGATGGAAGCTACTCTGATAATACATCAGGTGGCCATGCCTATGTGTATGCAAGTTAAAATTTTCTTTGAGAGATTATGCAAAACAATTATAACTGAAATGATAATAATTGATAATAATTTGAATCTGCTTTTGGATGTAGACCTAGTAAATGTATCCCTTGTGCTATTGTTCAATTCAGCTACATATATAGAATATATTTTTTGTGTATAAACATTTGCACCACACAGCTGCTCGTACAGCATGCTATTAAACTGAGCTCCAAATGTGCATTTTCCCGAATATACACCTTTTCAAGGTGAACTTTTAGTCTTATCTGCCTTTAAGTGGAATAGTTGGGCACAGTCCCAGAAAAGTAACTGAATGCAGGTACCTTATTAAAAAAAATCAATAAGAGTATCTGCTAAATGCCACGGCGGCTCTCTCCACTTCTTTAATGCAACGAGGCAGTACTTCATTAATGCCACGCTGTCAGACACCGACCAGTCACTTCACCCGTCTTTAGCGTAAATGGCCCTGTCAATGACAGATCGCAGCACTCTCCCATCTGTCACGCCCCTGCGGGCACCAAGAAATCCCCCCTTCCCCCATGACTGCGATTGCTTCCACCCGCTCCGTAATTGATAGTGTAGCCGTGATGGTGGGAAGCTCCCTGTTTTCCCTGGATGGGAGCGGGGCTGTCCGTCTTCATTAGGTGGAATCTTCTTGCCGAAATGGTGGGCCTCCGGAATTCATCACGGATCTCCTCGCCTGCTAAACCGCCCGCTCTTTGCCTGTGTCCCCTCTATGAGACGGATGTAGAGAGAGGGAGAAAAAGAGAGACGGTCAGAGAGAGGGAAAGCGCAAGAGGATAAAAAAAGGAGTGAGAGAGAGGGGGGGGGACAGAGAGATGGACAGCGAAAGGGAAAGGGGGAGAGATTGACAGAGAAGGAGTGATTAAGAGAGAGAGAGTAGGGAGAGAGATGGGCAGAGAGAGGGAAAGAGAAAGAGGATAAAAGAAAGAGTGAGAGAGAGAGAGGGAGAGGACGCTGTGGGCGAGATGACCTGATGCACAGGCAGGCATCTCCGCGGAGGACCGATGGTGATGTGGGATTCTCTCCCCTTATTCTGTTCACATCTATTAGCAGGCCTCCCGGTCTCGCATGGTCCAGATTATCTCTACAGATGGGTCTGCCGGGCTCACCTATAGCACTAACAGCTGTAAGATATGCCAGCAGGGGACTTTTAAATGGCTGAAAATATGCATCTATCAGCCAGCATCACAGGCACGGAATGAATAGATTTGCTTATACTTAGCGTCCCTTTGGATAGTTATGGGAATGTCACAGGCTGGTGAAGATAAGAGATACCCGCGTGGCCTACTGTGCGAAATGCTCCCGAACAGGTTTAATGGTGCAGGCAACATTTCGATCTGTGAAGGTCTTGGTCAGGTATAGCTATATCACAGGCTGGTTGAAAAGAAGAACAGCTGTGACAAACCTGTAGCAAAACATTGAAATTCCTAAAACGGGAATGCACTTAAAACATGTGTGCTACGGTCACAACAGGAAACAGTTCTTATTTGGCCAGCTTTTTTCAGAGATCTCCCCACCCCCGAGGATACCTCCCTGACACTCTCTCCCCTCCTGACTGCTAGCCAACCCCAGAGGGTTTCCATCTACAATCGAAAACGCCCTACAATTTCCCCTTACCCCCCAAGGTAGCACCCATTACAGTTAGTAGAAACACGTACCTCCCAATAATGAGCTAGAATCGCCCTCAAACTTTATGGTATATTATTTATATACTTTATAGTATTTTATGACCCTCAATATTTATGCTCTTGCTTAAATATTCCATTCTTTCTAAATTGAATTCTAACACTGAACACCATCTCTTCTAGATGACCCCTGTGGAAATACGTTTTTGGGTTGTATTGAGTTTTAACCTCAGTAAATGTATGTAATAGGAGCAGCTTTATATGCATTTTTAACGATAAAATAAATACATCTAATCTAGTCATTTACTCTTTACGGACTTTTGTTACTTTTTCTTGATAATGCTGTCTGTTAGGAAAGTGATGTGTCAAGTGGCCTTCATAGTACTGGCCAATCCATTGCTATTGGGGGCTTTGTGTATACCTGCCAGCAGGGATTGGGTACTTTTTGTCTGGTCTCTTCTTTGTAAAATGGCTGATTTGAGTGGTGAAGAATAGGATACTTGTGCCATATATAAAGTTATTACATATATACACTACCCCATATAGAACACCCCCATTTTCCAGTTTTCACTGAAATTTAAGCAGTTCAAGTCCAGTGAATAACCTAATAAAGCAGTAAACTGCCAGAGGTAAAAAAAAAATGAGGTTACCAAGAACGGAAAAATAGTGTACATTTTTTGGCAGTAGTGTTTTCCTACACCATCAAAAGGCACTTGGAAGCTGGAGGAAACTCTGACAGGAAGAGGTCTGGCAGAGCCAAAGCCACAACAAAATCAGAAGACAAGTTTCTGAGAGTCAACATCTTGCGTGATAGGCGACTCACAGGACAACAGCTTCAAGCACAGCTTAACACTGGTCGAAGTAAGGAAGTCTGGGGCCCTTTTGTTGGATCCAGAGTCGGCGACTTGCACAGAGTGACTGTTAACCCACGTTAACCCATTACTTTGTTCCCTGAAAAGGGCCTTTTTTTTTTCTAACTCTGAAATTTACACTATTTTTCAGTTTTTGGTAAGTTAAACTTTTTTTTTTTTTTTTTTTTTTACCTCTGGCCGTGTACCGCTTACCTTTGTACCATTTCAGGTTATTCACTGGACTTGAACTGCTTAAATTTCAGTAAAAACTGGAAAATGGGGGTGTTCTAAAACTTTTGACCAGTAGTGTAAGTTATTATCCTGCTCTGCTTAAACTTTGGAAATGTATTATCTCCTGCCTGATGATACACTGATACTTTGCTTTTCATAAGCATTGCGCTTATGTCTTACATCTATTGTCCCTCCTCACTGAAGATAGAGCAGTATTTTCCCTCTTACGAAGGCTATGCTCTGTGACAGGCATTATCTCTCATGACCACAGACCAATGATTCACTGCTGCCAGTAATGGTGCTCTACCGTGGAGATCAAAAGTGTTCTGATTGCTTCAAATCCAAAAGGTTCAAGCCGCAGACGCCGTATGGTTGATCCGGCCAAAAAGGCTGTCTCGTTGAAGCAATTCTGTCCATGGATGTAATTTCCTTCTTGCGGTCTCTACAAAATCAGGTAGCGTTGGGATTGGGATAAACGTTAGAGTTGGGGTCAGGATATCGTATCTACAGGGAAGATGGCTTTAGACACGACTCACTTGCCTGCATTGGAGGCATTTAGTAGATGGTCTTATCCAGAGCAACACAGTTTACATACAATCCATTTATACAGCTGGATGTTTACTAAAGCAATTCAGTACGTTGCTCAAGGGTACAACGGCAGTCCCCACCTGGGAATAGAACTTGCAACCTTTATGTTACAAGCCCAGTTCCCTAACCATTATACTACACTTGCCTGTCTGCCTGCCCACATGTACGTGCAGTAGGATTTCCTCCTCCTTACACTGCACAGATGTGAGCTGAAGCTGCATTAGTCTCATCCGCTTTTGCTTACACGGCCTAATTTTAAATCACTGCATTGTAATGATCCTTTTTTTTCCACGCTCTTGACATTTACATGTGCTCGATTGCAGGAATAAATAAAAGTGTGTTGTTTCTTAAATTTTCATGTATACATTGATTATTTAATGGATGAGTGCTTTATTTCCTCTGGCCATGACCCCAAGGTCAGCTCTACAGACTGGCAAGAGAATCTGTCCAAGCATGCCATGCTTTATTATGTATGCTCTTCTATGTCCTTCCACAGCCCTTCTCCAACCTGTGAACTCATTGCCTTGGTAACTTTAATTTACAGTTTCCCATGCTCTGTTCTTCTGGTGTCATAAATTGCTCCCCCCACCCCCCACCCCCCACCAACACCCACGGCTCTTCTCAAGGTCTAATGCAGATTCATCCAGCTGGACCGCTTGCAGACTGCTGTGGCAATGGGGGGCGGTGGGTTAATTTGAGAGCACGGGCCTGGGAACAGATCCACATCGTTATCAGTCTTAATTACATTGTCGAATGAGGCTGGGAATCATCCGCAGACACAGAATAATCAGAGATGCATCAGGTGCATCAGCATAATTATTACTGTATGCTCCCATTATGTCAGCGTGACAATGAGTTATACATCTTTTTAGAGCAACCCCCCAACAAGGCTGTCATGCAGAGGGCTTTTCTCATCAAGGAAAGGTTTGTCAAACTGTAAACCTGGCCAATCAGGTGGTGATTAGCAATTCTGAAAGCAAACTTTTTTCCGCGCTGTAAGCTGTGTGAATAATTTCAAGTGCCTATGAACTGTGAATATTTTACCTCTAACGGGCTGTCAGCTGAGTTAAGAGCTTGAAGTAGCTGTGAGCTTTGTGAATAGTTTAAAGAGTCACTTAGCTGTGCAAACTGTGCAGCTGTGCATGTGAGCTGTGCATTTAAAAATGCTGTGTAAATGGGGGTTTTTTCAAGCATATTTGTGCTTTCTGAATGGTTTAAGGTGTACGTTAGCTTTCTGGGCAGTTTAAAATGAAGATGTGTGATTAGTTTAATGTGACTTTGAAATGGCATGGATGAAATGTCTATGGGTTTTGTGGATATTTTCAGAAACTGTCTCTAAAATTTGGGATTTGACAGGGTGTCATTAAGGAGGTTTGATGACATGCAGAGAGGTTATAGAGGCAGTAATGGAGGCGCCATTACATTACGGCTTATTGGACTGAGACTGGGATTAATAAGGGCCTGTCAGCTGCTCCTCAGTGTACTTTTCTGATAATGAGGAGCTCCTCGTGTGCTAATATCTCTCCCACTTAAGCTTCCTGTCACATACCGCCACTGTCTGCCTGCGAAGGAACCCATGATTTTCGTATCTCAATCATGTATATTCATGAATAGGAGGGACCGGATTCTGAATTATCGGCAGGCGCACAGATTTTACACAAATGAACAGCAATTGCTTGCGATGGCTCTTTGTGACCACACCACTACGGACAAGCAGGTACCTTCACATTATGGTATGAAACTAGGTTTCCACACTGCAGTGATAGAATGATCAGCCTACAGTATGGATGGGGGGGGGGGGATATCCTGCTGTTTAAAGTATAGAGATAAAGAACTCAAAAGCAGATGTTTATGGTTAAATGTTTCCTGGAATGTTCTAGTTAGAGTTCAACTAGTGCTTTCATGGCATGAATTTTGAAAGAAAAATCCATGGAAAATACGGTCACACCTAATTTTTTTGTTCATTCTTGAAGGACAAAAATCCATTATGTGTGCAGCTCTTTGCATCATTTATAAATAAAAGTGACTAAAAGAGTGTTATCTTGCCGCTACAGTGTGTAGAGAAATTAAGTTGAAAAAAGATTGGACACACTCAGGAGGAGAGAGGACACACAATCTGACTGAGCCAGTCCACCATGCACACGCTCTCTAATCACGACAGCTGTTTGGCTTTCTGCTGCTAATTCACCTTCCTCCTCCAACACACTGCAATGCACTGAACACAGGAAGATTGTCGGTACACACTGCTTCATTCATTTATTTTCTGAAAAGCTTCTCTTCCTTATTTATTAATATAATTGTTTTGGTTTTAATTAATTAGTTCTTTGTTTGTTTATAACTTCATGTTGTTCCACAGTCTACAGTGGAACAGTTTACCATTAAGAAATGCGAGCTGAAGTTTAATTGGATCAAATGATAGGGTCTGGTTTCCAAGTTTAGCTACATTTCTAATTGAGTTTAACTCAGTATTCTGTCTGCCTGTGAGACACATGTTCAGCCTGACCTAGTCAGAAACCAATTCATTAAAAAAAAAATTCATTGACTTTTCCTTGAGAAATTAAACTTTCATCGGTAAGTATTGGCTATTGTTTTATGTCATTTATGTACCAGTGACTGCTCAAGATATATAAATAGAGGAAGCTGACATCATGCCTTTAAACCAATCATTGCTCTAAATCTGTTTTTGTTTGTTTTACTTGATTAACAATCATGCCAATTACCTGCTTAAACTGTACCCACTTAATGGAATTCACTTTTTTTAAATTGTATTCCACGTGGTATTTTTCTTTACATAAAGGGAATTAAGATTAAGATTATTCAAACAAGAAATAACATTTAGTAAACATCAATTTAATTACCAAGCAGATCTATAGAATGAATACAAAGGTATTTAAAGGAAACCACTTTTAATTTAGAGGTTAATCACCCTGTAACTGTATCACACAAGCTTTTAGACCAAAGTGCAATTAAGGCCAGTGAAGCAACTCCATTCAGGAAAGCGGCATATTTTAAAGAGCATTTCAACCACAGAGTCCATCCTGTTGTTTACATCGACAATATGTCCTGGTTGTGGGCATGGAGAATGAAGAGTAAATATACCCACATTCCACGGTGTACATACATAGAACACCAGCACGAGATATAAGAGAAAGGCAATTGCTGTCCACTCGTGCAGATTATTCAAGCGAATTAATTGATTGACTGTCAATCAAGCAAAACAAACAAAATCAGAGCATGATGAGATGAGAGCATTTTTGGTGTAAAAGTATCGTTTCAGCCTCCTCTATTCAGAGCACTGTCACGGATACCTCGACCATGGTTCAGAGGTTACCCAGCATGCCTTTCTTGTGTGAGGACAGGAAGTTAACAATCCCACTGTTGCAGGATACAAATCCTCACAGTGTGCAACTCCCTGCTGCATGGACACATTGGCAGGTTTGTGATTATGAGCAGCTTGAGAGATGCATTTGTTTTCCAGGTCAAAAATGGAGACAGTCTTCCAAGTGAAAGCATTCATGCGCAGAAACTGGTCAAACGCGTTGGGGAACGATCCGCTGTGCGGATTTGTATGCTACATCGCTTCTGCTTCTTTAGCTTCACCGCATCACTAGGGGACTCATCAAAATGTGGGAAGAACTGCATTTGACAAGACACTTCACCTAATGAGGAATTGAGGCGTAAAATATTTTCAATCATCCATTTGCTGCATTTCATCTGTTGGTTTCTCATGAGATTTGAAGAGAAAAAAAACAACAGTAGAATTGAGTCCATAAGCATTGAGGGAATGTGCTTGTGAGCATACTTGATGTGCAGCCCTGGCACAGATGTATCCTTGAGCAGGCCTTGGCATGTGCATTCTGTACTGTAGTCCCAATGTATGTAATATAACTAATTCCGATGTAGGAGTGATGGTGCTATGTACAAACCACAAACTTTAGTATTGTTTTTGTATATATTAGTTTTTCTCTTTTTGTTGGCTGTACATAGGCCTAATTCCATTTTGATTGACCGTGATTGCCTTTTTTCATATGTTTTTAAACAATTACTATTATTGCTGATTTCTATTGTTTGTTTCTGTCATTTCTGTGTATCATTGTGAAAATGCTTCCTGATGCCTTAATTTCCCTTCGGGGATCAATAAAGTATCTATCTACCTATCTATCTATCTATAATGTCAGATATATAGTATAGAGATCCTTAAGCAGTCCTTCATAGGCCACTCCTTTGTGGTATGGTAAAATGTAAAGAAAATATCCTTTATAGAATCTGTTATGAAAATCTACTAAATTAATTGTGCTCCCGTGCTTGCTGTGATGGCTGAACCTGTGCCAGGGGTCTTTAATAGTAAGAAGTTTTGTTTTTGGGGTCCAGTTCCATAAGCAACAGTGGGACTCGACATTTTCAACAGAACTCCCCTGGGAGTTCAAATTTCCACTGATCGATACCCAAAAGCCGCTTTGCTGCTTGCCAATCCAGTCCACTGGCACTTCCATTCCGGATGGTTTTGAAGTCATTCTCCTCAGGATGATTGTCACGGTTCTGGGTGGAACTCGAGAGCGTAGCGGAGGCGATGATGACTCATTTCAGAACTCACTCAGGATTCCATTGTGCTATGAAAAAGAAGCTTGAAATGCCTGTTAACCGTGAAAATGCATCTCTGAATTGAGCCAAACACTTCCGCTGTTATTGGTTGTGGCCAATATACATACAGCCCAAGTGTGTGCATTTACCAAAGTCAGCAAAGGATGGAATTCATTATACAGATGGCCTTGAACTCAGGCACCCACCCTAAGAAAGATGGCTTCTGTAAAGAGACACTGAAGCAAAGAGAAAAAATCATTTTTCATACTCACTGTAATGTTCATCTCCATGTCTTTGTATGAATGCTTTAAGAAGCAAGAATAATCTGAATCCCTCCTTTTTTATTCGGTGGTTTCTTAAAAGATTTGGAACCACAGCTCTATGACTGTGTGTCCACGTGTCTCATTCCCTATCCCCTACCTCATTATATGCTCCCTCCTCCCCCAGCACCCCCCCTTGCTGTACTTCTCTTTTGCCAGCCCCTTCCATCATTGGAGCTGGACCAGGAGCAGTCACTGGAACTAAAGCCAGAGTCCTGTAGGGATTACTGGGCCCAACCTCAGAGTTACTGGAAAATTGGATTTTTAGCATGGAGCTGTTAAACCAAGAAAGAAGAAAAAACATTTTTTTCCCTCTGCTGCTCATGAATTTCTAGTTCTTGGAGACCTGCAGAGCCTAATCGCCTGAATTCAGCAGTTTGTTTGCGTGTGTTTTTGCATGGGTGTGTGCATGTGTATGCAGTGTTGTGTCAAGGACAGAAGAGGCATTATGACAGTTGGGGGCATATGATGCTGCAGTGTGGTTCTGTGTGGCTCAGTTGGTAGAGCATGGCGTTGGCAACGCTTAGGTTGTGGGTTCAATTCCCACTGGGACCACATATACTGAAAAATGTATGCATTCACTACTGTAAGTCGCTTTTGATAAAAAGCGTCTGCTAAATGGCATATGTTACTATGTTATGCAGTGTTATGTTGGGACATGATGCTGTAATGTTAAATTGGAAACATACTGCAATATGCTGTGGTGTCAAGTTTGGGACATACAAGGTGCTAATTGGATTGTCAAACCCCCATGGGACAGTGGTTGGGGCTGGCAATGACATCTTATTCACTTAGCAACACGCAGTCCACTCCCAGCCCCAGACTAATTGTAATGAGTGGAACAAGTTCCCTCACTCTCCTTCTCCTCATTTTCTCTTCTCATCCAGCGAGCAAGCTGAGGCTCCACAAGACCAACCAGAGCCTGTGGTTTGTGGAGGACAGCCGTGTGAGGGTCAACTGCTCCATCACCTCCCAGACCAGCCCAGAGTCCCAGCACACGGTCCTGTGGTACGCCCAGAAGAACGAGGAGCCTGGCGACACCCCCGAGCTTCTGCTGAAGATCAACCACAACTCGGCCTTCGAGTACGGGGCATACGCTGAGGAGGAGCGCCTGAACAGCCGGGTGCAGTCCGAGCGCCTCTCTCCCCGCCTGTACGGCCTCACGCTGCACCGGGCCGAGACCAGCGACAGCGGCACCTACTACTGCATGGTGGAGGAGTGGCTGCTGGACCCGGATGGTGCCTGGTACCAGCTGTCCCAGGACTCCTCTGGATTCACCCAGGTGGTGGTGAGACGGCCAGGTAGGCAAGCCACATAGGCCACACTCATGGATTGGTGAGGAAGCTGTATAAATACAGTTTTAAAAAAGGATATCAAACAATTCCTCATAGGACACTATAATTTTTAGCTTTTGTTTTTTGTTTTGTTTGTTTTTGTTTGTTTTTATTGATTGTTGTATTTTGACGTTGGGTTTAACTATTGATTTATTACTTTTTATTATACACCCCCAGTTTGCTTTCAATATCATGCTAATATATCGTAAATAATGTTTTTAGTGTGGACCCCAGGATGAATAATGGTTGCTATGGTGACAGCTAATGGGGATTTGAACAAAACAAATAATGAATTGGTCCTCCTGAAGAATGTGGGGTAGCCTCAGGTGTAGCCAGGTTAGCACTCCAGCTCATGTTGATATCCACTAAGAGTACAGTGATGATGAGGGTGTGGTGGTGCAGGATGCAGAGGTGAAGCGAGTAGCCACAGGGGTGTGCAGGTAGGTCAGATGATATGCCTTTAAGTACATAAGTACATGTTTTCATTCAATTATGAAGTTTCACCTTTGTGTTCTTTACCTCTGGATTACAAGCATTACTGGCTGTGGTTGTGGACCACAGTGTGTGTTGCAGGCAAATGTTCAGGCTTGAAATTCGTTGAGAGCAGGCTGAAAAACAGAACATCTGGCTCCTGCTGTCTGGAACCTCCACAGTGCATGTGGTGTCCTTTACAGTATAGGCTGGCCACTCACGAAGATGGCTATATCCACTAAAGGGTCTACTGGGTATTGCCACAAATTGCAGTTTCATCTGATATGGGAAAAGCTTTCATTCATTAAATATTGTCAACCAGAGGCCATCCCTTTCATTCCCCCCCTGGGATGTTCCTAGAAACCCTACTTATCCTCATCAGAACTGCAGTGTCTCACAGTTAAGTCAGACTCAGAAATTATATAATGGGAGCCAAGCCCCTGTAAGTGCTACTGGTTGTATGAAATCGAATATAGCAGCTGCTCCCTTCCCACACCGGTCCCCCTGGCCGGCTATGCATAACCCCCCATCACCTCTTCAATCAGTCCTGCTCTGTTGACCTCATAACCCCTCCCCCGCCCACCTGCAACCCAGGTGACTGAGCAGGCCGCAGCTGCTCCGCCCAGTACTGCTCACGTCCAGATGGAGCAGCTGTCAGAAGTCCAGATTCTGTCCTGTCACCTGCTCCAGCGTAGGGTCCCTGTGCACCTCTGAGGAAAGCAACCAATTTTTTACCCTTACGCAGTCTAACTGAACAAAAGTGACTCTGCATTTTAAAAACAAAAAGAACAAGGTGACCTTTTCTCCACAGTCTGTTGCGCGATGTGTCATCTGCGCCATTAGTATGCAGTGCGATGTCTATGGGTGTCTGTGGCGTCTGCCTGACTCCGACGTGAAGGTCAGAGGAGGGGCACCTGTAAAATGAAGCTCTGTTTATTATTTTATCCAGTTATGCGGACTATGGCTCAGGTTTACCTAATATCCGCAGCGTCAAAACATTTATCAGCCACAGATAATTCAGCCACTGTGTGCGCCGCTGTTTACAACTGGCCCACTGTCCTTCATTTGAGGGAAAGAAACCAGAAAATCATAAATAATTTCTGCATTGTTTATTTGTACCCAAGACACCTTGCTTGAAGGCCAGAACCATCAGGGTCTGTGTTTAAGATTAGTTGCAAATCAGGTAGATAAAACAGACCCCAATCCTGAGCTATTCATTTTCAATGATTCAGCAAGACATAGGTAGGTATGTAGCAGGCCTTCTCCAGCTCTAATTCCTTTTGCTCCAAACTCTGCGAGACCTCACTTCCAATTGAACCATTTTGTATGGTGCGGGAGGTCTCACTGCTATTTCTCCTCCACCCCACAGAGATCCGGCTGCAGGTGGAGGAGGCTGAGTCCAATGTCACAGTGAAGGAGGCCGGGTCCATCAGGCTGGGCTGCAGCATTCCTTCCCAATCCAGCAAGGATTCACGCTTCTCGGTGTCTTGGTACGTAGTCCGAGCAGGGGGTGATGAGGAAGAAGAGGAGGAAGAGGAGGGTAAGGGGGACCCCGAGTGTGTCTTCTCCATTGGACATGATGCTGTGTTCGGGAATGGGAACTGCAGCCCTGCTGAGGGCTCCGGACCAGACTCCCGCCTCAAGTTTGAGAGGACGACCTTTGACCTCTACACCCTGACCATCCAGAAAGCCCGGCCCAGCGATGCCGGGAACTACTACTGTCATGTGGAGGAGTGGTTGCTGAACCCTCGAAATGCCTGGTACCGCCTCGCCACCAACAATTCTGGGGTCACCATCATCAATGTGCTGGAGCAAGGTAGGCTCAAACATCCGCCTTGTCACTTTAGAAGACCCAGGCCACAAAGATCAAGCACTTTTGTATTAGCTTTTCTGAAACTATTTTACAATGTTTAGCATCCTACAAGGGACTTATAGTGTGTGACCTTTGCCACATGACTTTTCTGAATATATGGTTCTTACATACATTGTATTTTTGGAAATAGATCTCATAGACTTAACAAACTCAAACACAGCCAGAATGCCCGGATATTCTTGGTGTTTTGTTGTTTTGACCTCATCTCTCTTTCTTTCTCTCCTGTGTTTATAGTTTCCTCACTCCAGTCGGTCGTCTGCTCCAATGACTCCCTCTTCTACTTTGTCTTCTTCTACCCGTTCCCCATCTTCGGCATTTTACTCATTGCGGTCCTGCTGGTGCGCTACAAGGCCCGCAGCTCCAGCAAGAACCAGGAGGGCAAGAACGGCGCTCCCTTGCTGTGGATCAAAGAGCCCCACATCAACTACTCCCCCACCTGCCTGGAACCCCCCGCCCTCAGCCTGCACCCCGGTTCCGTGGAGTAAGACCCCCTTATCCCCTACCCCCCGGTACAGGTGGAAACCACCAAGGAAGATCTATGGGCTTCTCTAAGCCTCAAGCCTGTCACCACTGTGTCAAAGCTGTCAAAACTGTCCACACATCTCTCCAACAGCTTATGTCTGGAGAACTCCAGGCTGTTTCAACAATAATTGGAAGGGTCATCTTTGGCAGATTCACTTTTTCTCTTTTCTTAATATTTTACTGTATGAGTCTCCCTCCTCCCCCATCTCCAAGGCACCAGACAGTACCTGCCACCTCTTCCCCACTTCAGGACACCTCCACGGTATTAAAAAAAAATGTCACATTGCCAAAATTAAGTTTAGACTCTATTCTCTTTGATTGTGAAACTGCTGTTAGGTGTCCGTCAAGGTTTAATGTGACGTCAGAGCATCTTTCTGGATGTTTGATGGTTCCTTTTTGATCTTTTGTTTATCATAACTACAGTCCAAACCAGGCACCCAGAATATAACACTAGATTGGTTTACTGGAACACAGGTACATGGGGATAAATAACATTCAGAAAATACTATAATGCAGCAAGGAGTGGGATTTGTATCCAGTTGGCAGCAATGTGTTTTGGGGAATGAATGTAGTATGTACTGTGAACGAAGGAACTTGTCTTCTGATACTGACCAGTTACTGGGGAGAAACCTGGCCGGTCCTTGGTGCCAAAGATCCACAAACACTTTGGCAGAACGCTCGTCAGCCACATTCAGGGTTATCAGGCTGAATGCATTTGGGAAGTCTGCATTAACCTGACTTAACATCCATATATTGTGAACACAATCAGGCTTCCGAACTGCACTGTTACCCAACAGGAAGCTGTATATACACAGAGAACTTTGAAAAAACGAAGTGATGTTGTGTCTACCAGTTCATTAGCTGTGAGTGTATGTGACTTATATGACTACATTAGGCTGAAGAAAAAGTATTGTGTTTCTTATTGATCATCTTCACCCTGAAGACAGGAGGAGTGGGAGGGGCTGTGTGGTGTTTGGAAGAAAAGGTGAGGCTCTGACCAATCAGAGCAGGCATCCTAATTCTGTGATTTACTGGAGCAGGCGTGTCTGAGAAATATTTCCGACTGGGACCAGGAAGTGGGTGGAGATTGTGCTTCACCTATGCTTCTGTAAACCTGCTGCTCTATCACCTGTATAATTACATCGAACACAATGCATTGGCTAAATATCGCTACAGGTGTTGGAGATTGTTTCAGACACGTCTCTGCCATGGCTGAATGCTGAATCTCTCCATCTGTCTGAACTTTGATACAGAGAGAGAGAGGGAGAAAGAGAGAGGGAGAAAGAGAGAGAGAGAGAGAGAGAGAGAGAGAGAGTGAGTGTGCTTCGCTCTGAATTTCATAGAGTGAATCCAAATGCCTACTTGATGGATATTTCAGTGCCAAGAACGTATTCTTTGATTTGTCTGCAAATGCTTAAAGCAATCCAGAGAAAGAGAAAAGCCTATTGACTCGAGACGGGAATGATAGCCTGCCGCCAGCCATTGGCATATAAAAAATGTATGCACATAGAGGGACATTTTGTAGTTCTTTTAGTGGGACCCCTCAAAAACTCTCAATCACTATACACAAATGACTATACCTGTGAACGAACTAACAGGGAATAGCAAGAAATAATCTGCTATTGCCTTTATTGAGCTGGTTTAAAGTCTTAAAGTCTAATTTCATAATCAAAGGTATTCTTCAGTATTAGAACATTTAAGACAATAATATGTTGATTACCACTAAACATCCTCACTGAAGGAATGTATACGAACATGTGTGCTATATTGGTAGACAGGGCATAAAATATGAGGCTGTCCCATGTGCCCATTTGCCCACAAGGACATTAACATGGATACCACCATGTGAATGAACGCTAAGACAATACCAACACAGCAACCCAACTGCCATGTTGTACCAACTTCACGTCATTGCTAATAAACATATACTCGGCTTTGACGGGCACAGTCTGAGTAGGAAGTAAAAACATACATTTACAGGCATTAAAGACATGCAGACATTTTCATTTTATTTTGTGTTTGTTTATTTTATATGTTAATTGTATGCTCTGAACAATGAAGGAGCTTCTTTTTTTGTTTTGTTATTTGAATTGCCGGCGCACAGTAGCAAATACATGACAGTTTAGTTTAGCTAGCCTCTGTCCTCTATATTAAGGCAAGTAGTCGCATGCGCTATCTGGTTACAATAAATAAATATCATCACAAAGTGTCCACAGATACAAAGCAGTGAAAACCACAGATGTATAAATACTAGATTGTTTAAATCTATTAAAAGCAGGGGTGCACAGATGGACATTTCCTGAACCAATATCCAATATTTGCCTGACCGTATCTGATTATTCTGATATTTATGAGTCTGATTATCCGATGCTATATTTCAGAATGCTTGCTTCTAATGCAAATACTGGGACAGTTTACATTCACCAATAGATGTGTCTTCTTGTGTCTTCTAGATTGTTCTTCCTAACAGCACAGACACCTAAAACAGTTATAATGCAAGAAAGAAAGACATTATTGAGCATAAAATCTTTAATTGAGCTTCAAAGGAAACAGTTGTATAATCTGTACTTCCAGCTTCATATTTTATTACCAGCTCATTAAAGTGGAATTAACTGGCACAGAAGAAGCAGATATCAAACACTGGAAAAATGAGAGGAACCACACATAACATAAGATGATGTTGACCAACTTAATACATTCTATTTATGGGATCCATAGCACAGGATCCCCTTTAATTATTTGTGACATTTTCTTAGTCATTTATTATTTGAAAGCATTAATAAATAAAAAAAAAATCATGTGTTGAGCTGATTATCCCCATTTCATAGCTTTGAAATACGAATCAAATGTTCTTGGTTGTACGTGAGCCGCTGAACTTGCGTATAATACTTGGCCTTTGAAATTCATGTCAATAAATTGTGTAGTTAAACTTAACATAAATTTAAATCGTCATAGGAGATGCATCTGAAGTCTAAAACTGTACAGTACACATTGTACACTGCTAAGTTTGCATCACAGTTCAATTCAGTGTTCATTAATGTATGTTAAGGCTATATTTTAGCCAGACTTTATACATCACAAAATTGGTCTTTAACCTCATAAATGAAAAATCCGCCAATAGCATATTTGAACCTTTTATTGGATACACCCATTAATGTCCAATAAATATAATGGTGCACCCTTAATTAAAAGCAATATATGTCTGAACAAGGCAGCTGTGTTGGATGGGATGGATTTAGAATCAGTTTTCCTGTTCCTTCTTTGACTCTGAATTTGTAAGAGAAGCAGCTGAGGTTCTGGAAAGGCCTGTAGCTATTCCATCTGTGTGAGGTCATTCAGGGTAGCTGTGCAAGGCATAGACATTATAACCGATCTAGTCATTTTATATCTATGGTGAAAACACTGCAGCTTTGTTTGCTGTGAAAAATATGTGACAAAATGTATCAACTTGATGCTATTTATTGAAATGTACTGTAACAACTAGTTAGAAAATGTAAACTTCCTCAAACTAATTTCTGTGTGGATGTCATCACCCTCATCAACTGAACAATGTGAAGCAGTGAAACTAATAGCAACCATCACCATAGAACGGAGCTGCTCATTGAAGCGATATGGAAATGGCATTCGGAAGCGCAAAGTGCTAAAGTGGGATGAGTACACATCTGAGACTGCTTGCGGAGCCCCTGTGAAGGACCGTTTGAGCCGCACTCTGCAGCACATGCGTTTCAAGTCAGCTTTGCAACTCTTAGGGACAGTCAGTCAACGTTCTGCTCTTTGTTCTCTCTACTGTCAACATGTACATTGCATGACAAACGGGAAACCTTTTGATGTTTTGTAGTTTTACGTTTGACTCAAAGGTGTGATGATGAGTTGTTTCTTGTAACAGCTTTCAATGTCAGTTCTAACCTTTCCATTTCCTTGACAATGTTAGGAGTACGGTTTAACTGGTCCTAAACCCAGTGTGTAAGAAATAGAAAGTTTATGAAGGAAGGAAGTTGAGAAGCATAAAGGTTTTCTCTATTTACTGAATGTCAAGGGAAGAGATGGTTGTCCTCTTATCAGTTTGCAATATTGATAACAATTCATGTTCTTTTGGTTCTTAATTACAGTTAGGAAATGGAGAGGATGGCGCTGATGTTTGCTGTCTCAGAAAACCAGCTGGCCCAGCTGTACAGAATTGCTCTGAATTGTGTTTTTGAAGGAATATACCCAGCCAACTCAGTGTTCTTACAGTGTTGCCATAACATTTTGAAAACGCTATGTTTGTTGGCTGTGTACTGGCTCAAGAGTTGGTGTAAACATTGTGGTGGTGTATATTCAGTTCTGCTAGTGCAGTTTTTTTTAATGTTGTATTTTATATTGTTTTTAAACTTCATTTGTACAGAAAGAATGCACTGAATTAAAGAGGAAGGTCAGCGCTTTTTATGCTTTTTGGTACAGTTTTTGCTACTTTTAGTTTGATGGTTTATTGGACTGTATCAGTGCTTTCAATGGCAAACTTCAGAGATCAATGACTGCTTCAGTATGTTGTATTTTTTTATTTTTACAGTTCTTTTGCGATAGTCTCATTATCAGCCTTTGTTTCCTGATGCTTGTGGACCCAGATGGAAAGCCCTTTTTTAAGCTGTTATACAGTGACAGGATGGGGCCAGATAAGGTTTTCTCAAGCATCCAAGATGCACACAGAGGAGTGAGGTCATGCGAACAGGCCATGTGATTTGGGGAGCTGATTTGAGTTGATATTCCAAGTGCATTGTTTGTTTGTGTGAGTCTGTGTGCACATGTATGTCTAAAGGTGCATATGTGGGTGTGTGTGTGTGTGTGAATGCGCGTACATGTGTGTGTGTGTATGAGCATGTCTGTGTGCACGTGTGCATGCATGTGTAGCAGTGGTGCTCCGGTGCATGGAGCGTCCTCTACAGAAAGTGACGTGGATAAGAGTGTGATTAGTTCCCCGAGTTAGAGACTTGAGCTTTAGCTCAGCGGGCTAAATCACTCTCTTGTCACATCGAGATCCTCGGTTCGAAACTCACTGCAGGCAGAACCAACTCCGTTACACATGTACCTGCATGGGTGTGTGTTGTGCATGTGTGTGTGCGTGTGTGCGTGTGTGTGTGTGTGTATGTTTGTGTACTTGTCTCTGAGCATGTGTGCATCGGTGTGTGTTGTGAGTGTGTTTGGGTGTGCGTGTGTGTGCATGTAAATGTGCCTGTTAGGAGTCAGATGGGGTGGTATTCTATTGGCTTTGCTCTGGACCCCTCCCCCTTGTGGTTCAGACTCCTGCTCAGACCTTCTCTGATGCCACAGTCCTCAGCCACTGTGAATGTTTTATTTTTCTTCAAATTACACTCAGCATGCTCCCAGCTCTGGACGATCATTTCAGTTAGTCCATCTGCAGTCTCTATGGCTTCAGCAAATAAATGTTGTTTCTTTGGTTAGATCTGGGTATTCAGTTTCATATTCTTGTTGTGTTTTTTTTCCCTTCCCTCTGGTGATCAGAAAAGGCTTCTGTCATAATGGGTATGAAGTTTCACGGGTCTCGGAAGTATTGTAACCCATGGTATGTTTAAATAGACTATGATGAAGTGATTGTGCTTTCCTGTCATTTCCATGCCAAATGAGAGCCGTACAATACCGTATGTCGATACAATGAATGGTATCGCACTAAAGCTCAGATGTCAAGGTGAACACCCCAATCATAGGATAACTGAACCAGTGATTTCAGTATTGAATCTGTAAAAAGTAGTCACGACTTCATGCGCACGTCAAACCTTTGCAATACTTTTACTGACATTATGTGCATATTTATGTGCATACTTGGATCAGTGCATGAGCACTGAAACACACAATAAATGACAGCATAGTGAATATTTACATTGGCCACTCAACAGAAAAGAGCTTTATGCTCTTTATGCATTTGTAGGTGATTTGTCATCAAATTATTTAAAAAAGTCAAATGCAAATAGTCAAAACACAATTCCACAGCCTTCATTACAGATGTTTCTCACGATGGGCTGAATGATGCATCCAGGCTACAGTGGCTTCGACCTGGAGTATACAGAAATGAGACAAGACTGAGGACCTTTGTTCACATTATGTGCATGATGTGTACTTGGATTAGTGCATAAACACTGAAACGCACAGTAAATGACAGCAGAGTGAATATTTACATCAGCAACTCGCTTAACAGAAAAAGTAATATACTCACCTGTAGAGGATTTGTCATCAAATAATTGAAAAGGTTCCACTTCCTATTATATCCCTCACACTAATGTTGAGTCGTGATTACAAGTAGTCAAAACAGTGTTCTACAGCATTCCTTACAGATGCTTCCAGGCTACATGCGACGTCCAGCAAGTGGCTTAGACCTGGAGTATACAGAAATGAGACAAGATTGAAGCTCCGAGGCTAATTAATGAATGGAACTCACATTACAATGTTTGAATATAACAAGCTAGGGCACTGCAAGTTGGAAGAGGCGAAGCAAAGGCTAATTCAACACACAAGTTTTGAATTCAGGCAGTCATTGTATGTTCCACAACCTCAGCATGAAGCTACAGTTTTTGCTACGACTATTAATAATCTGGCTCATTTTCTTACTATCTTGCTTGCATTTTTTCAAGTCCAGAACATTTAAAATCACCTGCCACAAGCAGTCTACCGATTTTGATTAATCCATAAGCTGTGTTTAATTTGTTGTTGTTGTTCTTGCTCAAACCTCAATAAGCTCCTTATCTTACGCTTCTTTCCAACATGTGTTCATGACCTTTAACTTGTCTTGCTGCAATCTTCCATGGGTTTTCCACTGGTTTTGCTAGGAATCACTGTTGGCATATTGTTGTTGAATGCTCATTTTTCATTAGTTGTTGAGCATGGGTCATGAGACCCAACAATAATCTTCTCTAGATATAGAACTGAAGAGTTATTAGCTCACCGCCATCATAATTCATCAAGTGTAAAGTTATTGATACTTCAAAATTAAAACATGTTTCCTATAACGGTTTTGCTTAATCTCATATAAAGACAAACATTGTGTTTGTTTTTTACTCTATTGCAAACATGCTCTTTTGGAGATACAGAATCAAATCATCTTTAGCCAGCTAAATATCTGTGTGTCAATTTTTAAGGAGGAAACAATTCAACACAATTAGATATTTGTTAGTTAATACTCACCATGTAATAGAGAAATGCTCATGATTTTTTAAATCTTTGCACCAGAGTTGTGCATTCTTCATTTTAATAACACAGCCTACAATTGTATTAGGCTACACACAATTTCTCCTTGTTTAAGGAGATTTAACAGTAGTAAACATGTGTTGATGAGATATTTCAAGGTCTCATTTAATATTTCCATTCAATGAAATTAGTCTCATTATCCTCTATTAGGCTGGTAGTCTATATTTATGCTCCTCTTTCACCCACAGGTGAGTGGTGACCCTGGTCTAGGCTTGAAGGACTTTCACAATCCCAGCACCTGTATAAAGAATGGAATTATTACTATATTAATGGGCATATGTTTTTTTTTTTTTGTATTTACCTCTCCATGGTGTCAGCTGGATGCATTATTGGATTACTCTTTGTTTATCTCTAGAAGAGACACTGTCCCTTTTTTTTGGAACACTGACATAACAGGTAAGGTGTACAGATAATGCATTCGTGAATTGCAGTTTCTAGAATGCTGCGTTAAAGAGTTGTACCCTACAATATACCAGCAAGAATATGTGAATAAATACTCTTCTGTATAAGAGCCAGTGCTATGGAAATGTTGAACAGTGCAAACGCATGCATGTGTGTGTGTGCATGATTTTATATCTGTGTCCATCTTGCACAATGAGAAGATACACTATGACATGGACCAGATGTCGAGAGGGGTACGGTGAGACTTGAACAAGAGGGTGTGGGATTAACATAGCGCCAAAGGATATGCACGTCAGAGGGATATAAAGTAATATTATCACAGGGTGGGAGAGGACAAGTTATCGCAGACACAGCGGAACTGTGCGCCCTCTTTTTGTTTGTGCCTCAGTCCGACCGAGGAGCAGGGACAGTGAGGGGGACCATACTGGCTGGAAAGATGCCATAACTTGCCCTCCCTTTGCATATCTTTAAATAATGTCTCACAGCAGTTGTATGACCCTCTTAGACATATACAGTATTCAAACCTGCAACAGGGCCAAATAAAGTACAAAAAAGTCATGCAATCTAGGGCAAATTCAAATAATAAATAACTTTGGAGACTTAGTAGTACATGCAAACTTACAAGTACTAAATAGAAAACTGTTGTCATATACAAGTAATTGCCAAAATAAAGGAAACACCAACATAAAGTGCCTTAATAGTGTGTTGGGCCACCAATCTATTGTCTGGAACTCGATTGGATGCAACACCACTCTTCCATGAGAAATTCCATCATTTGGTGTTTTGTTGATGGTGGTGGAAACCACTGTCTCAGGTGTGGTTCCAGAATCTCCCATAAGTGTTCAATTGGGTTGGGATCTGGTGACCGAGAGGGTCGTGGCATATAAGAACATGAGAACATAAGAATACATAATGATGAGAATGGTCCGTTCGGCCCATCTAGGCTCATAATGTCCTCATCTAAAGAGTATCTAGTACTACATCTAGCCTGGACTTGAATAGCCCAAGCATTTCTGCCTCTACTACCCGACCTGGCAAGCTGTTCCAGGCATTGACAACTCTCTGTGTAAAGAAAAACGTCCTAATATCTGTGCGGAATTTGCCTTTAACTAATTTCCACCTGTGACCTCTTGTTCTGCTGACCCCACTTATCTTAAAAAATCTTTGGTATTTAATTTTATTAATCCCTTTTAGGAATTTAAAAACCTCAATCAATTCCCCCCTAAGTCTCCATTTGCTAAGTTTAAATAGATTGAGTGCCTTAAGTCTATCATCATAACTTTTACCTTTCATACCAGGTATCAGTTTAGTTGCCCTTCTTTGGACTTTTTCAAGAGCTTCTATATCTTTCTTGTAGTGCAGTGCCCAGAAATGCACACAGTATTCTAAGTGAGGTCTGACAAAGGCATTATATAACATTAATATAACCTCCTTTGATTTATACTCAATACTTTTTGCTATGTATCCCAGCATCCTGTTGGCTTTTTTCACTGCTGTAGCACACTGCTTTGATGCAGATAGGCTTTTATCAACTACAATTCCTAAGTCCTTTTCAAACTGAACACCTACTAACTTTTCTCCTCCCATAAAATACTCCTGTCTAATGTTTTTATTTCCCACATGCATAACTTTACATTTAGCAATATTGAATGTCATCTGCCATGTATCTGCCCATTTTTGGATTTTGTTTAAATCTTGGATTACTTTAGTCGATTCCAAACTGTTTGCCAAACCCCCAAGTTTTGTATTGTCGTGGAAATTAAAACTCAGTAGGATCAGAGAGAATTTCTTATATTAAAGCTTATATATTCAGTATTAAAGCTTTCATTACGAACAGCTGCACGGAGACCCGTGTCACGTAGGACAGCGAATCACCCGCCTTCAAATTCAAATGGATATTTATATCCAACACAACGGAAGGGGAGGGAACAATCACAAGGGGGAAGTAACAGGCGTTAACTTACAGGTAAATGGAGCTATGGGCTAACATGAAGATATAACAGGTTGTTAGAACAGCCCTCCAAGGGTCTTAACCCAATGGGAAGGAGGTTTCCTGCCGTGGGGGAAACGTTACAAAAGAACAAATGTTCCTTTGAAGTTGTGGCACGAAAAGCCTTTGGTCTCTGACCGGACCACTCCGAACTGCAGCGTCACACTGAGTTAATTAGTGTCTACGTCCCCTGTGGTTGTGGTCTAGCATCCCAACTTGATACAAAATTTCTTCCTCCACAGTATCATCTGCAAATTTAACTATTTTTCTACTAACGTCCATATCAAGATAATTTATGTATATAAGGAAGAGCAGAGGTCCCAGCACTGATCCCTGCGGGACACCACTGCCCAGAGCACCGAGGTCAGATACGGCCTCACCTACTGTTACTCTTTGTATTCGCCCTTGCAGATTATGAACCCACTCTGAAACTACTCCTGCAATTCCTACTGAATTCATTTTAGCAATGAGCCTCTCATGTGGTACCTTGTCAAATGCTTTCTGAAAGTATATATCCAAATATATAATATCATAAGCCTGGTTCAGGTCAACACACTTTGTAGCCTCTTCGAAAAAGTCCAGGAGGTTTGTTAGGCATGACCTCCCTTTGAGAAATCCATGTTGGCTCTCCCTTAAGATATTATTATTTTTCAAGAATGATTCCAACTTATCCCACCTAAGCATTTTACATGCGATGCAAGTTAAACTGACAGGCCTATAGTTCCCTGAGTCAGTACGGTCCCCCTTCTTATATATTGGAATTATACTACCCTGCTTCCAGTCATCTGGTATTTCTCCAGTGATTATGGATTGAATGAAAATGTCTGTCAATGGTTTATATATAATTTCCCCAAGTTCTTTGAGTACTCTGGGATATATGCCATCTGGGCCTGCTGCCTTATTTGTCTTAAGTCTTTGTAGTTTTTGTAGTACTTCTACGTCCCTTATCTCAAAGTCTTCCAAAACATTCTGTACCTTGTCTATACATATAGGCATATTTATAACCTCTTTTCTAGTAAAGCTCTCAACAAAGTAACTGTTTAGTGTGTTAGCAATATCCTTATTATTATTATAAGTTCCTTCCTTATTCTTAATGCACTTAACCTCATCCTTAACTTTCCTTTTTCTACTACAATATTGAAAAAACTTCTTAGGATTACTTTTTGCATCTTGGGAAATTTTCATTTCAAACCGCCTTTTAGCTGATCTTATTTCCTTTTTAGTCTTAGCCCGCATATTACAATAATCTAACTTGTTTCTCTCTGAGTTATCCTTTTTATATACTCTGTACAGTCGTTTCTTTTGCCTCAAAATCTCCCGTAAAGATTTAGTCATTTAGTCATCCACTGTGGAGACTGTTTTTTCATCCTATTTTTCCTTACTTTAGGGATGAATTTACACTGTACATCTACAATAACCCTTTTAAATATAGTTCTGCAATCTAGAAGTTTTACCCAATCTATATTACTTAAATTCTCTCTCATTTTATTAAAGTCAGCTTGTATGGTTTACATCGTATGGTTTACATCATGCTCATCTAACCATTCAGTGACCACTCGTACCCTGTGTATGGGGGCATTGTCATCCTGGAAGAGACCACTCCCATCAGGATGTAAATTCTTCACCATTGGATAGGCATTTACCTTGCCATGGCAGGAAAATGCACCCCACACCATAATAGAGCCGCCAGAACCCTTCGTTTGCTCAAGTGTCTCCTTTATTTTGGCAGTTACCTGTACATATGTATTTAAAACAAAATATACTGTTAAAGTAGAACCCAACAGTGAAGCTCAGAAGGGCACACTGGAGGCCGTGTGATAAATACAAGGAGATAGTTCTTCTTTGATACTCAGCAAGGAGAGGGAAACTTTAGGAGGGTCAATTTTTCACCGACTGACAGCCCAATCTCGATTGTACCATAATTAATTTAATTTAGCATGACTCTGGCTCTGTGTTCTTCCTCTCCTAATGGCTGAGAAAGGCAGTGTAGCAGCATGTTCAATTATTAACAACAGGGCTCTTTAGTTAAACGAGTCCTCTCACATTTATTATTCAACTCTTTTAGAGGAAAAGCATTTAGACACATGATGAATCCGATGAGCCTTCTGCGGAACCATGGATTGAAAGTCAATGATGGATTTGGGGGAGGGTGGGGGTGCGGGTGGGGGGCAATTTAGGATTGGGGACCATGATTGAAAATCCAATTACAGTTCTTTGCATTTTAGGCGCCCTGAACTGTAGGACTAGGGCCTATTTAGGGGACAACTATTGATGACTATTCTTTGTTTGTCATGCAACAGAGGTTTTGCTTATCTACAATAATTTCACTACTTCTAATCTTCTCTCGGCTGCATTCACTGGAGAAATTATAGATGATGCAACTTAATCACTCAATTATGCCCTTTGTTTTTTCAGGCAGAACCGGATCTCATTAACCTTGCTACATTGGGTTTACATAGTAAAAACATCCCTTTGTGTGATGCTGTTACCTCAAGGAATTATTCCTTCAAGTGAAGACAGCAGGCTCCGTCCCTGCCTGTCTGTGTGTGTGTGTGTGTAAGTGAATGTGTCTGTTGATTTATGATTGTCCGTGCACATATGTGTATCTGTGCTAATGGCTTTAAGTCTGTGTGTATGAGGATCTGAGTTAATATGTCTATTTTCTTTGGTTGTTGGCATCTGTGAATGTGTTTAGAACTTTGTGTGTATATGTGTGTGTGTGTGTGTGTATGTCTTTTATCATACCAGGGTAAAATGTATTTAAAATACTTTTAACTACTTAGATGCTGGAAACGTTTGAAACACTGCCATCCCTGAGAATTTGTTACTAACCAAAACATACCATCGTGTGAAAGAAGAATTATTTTTTGAATATTGGTGAAAACAGTGTGTAACATTACACACTATTTGCTGATGTCTGAAAAGTTTAAGTTTTTAGAACGTTTTACCCAGGTCTGGTGTATATGTGCGTCCATGTTAATGCATGCCCATTAGTTTGTGTGTGTATGTGTGCTCCTTCACAAACATAATTAAAATGTCTGCGGTGATCTGCAGAATGATGGGTGCAGGCTGCTCACTCGTGGGGGAGAATAAGAGGAGTTGTCAGGGGGATGAATTGTTGCATGTCCATAAAGGCTGCCCTTAGTGATAACAAGGCCGGGAATGGCCACTGTAGTCCAGGATAAATAAGGATATGCATTACTCATCCTGACATCAGCAGGGGGGGAGGGGGTGGATATATTTGTTTAGAAGGAACAACAATAAAAAATAGATAGTCTGTCATAATGATCGATCGGCTGCCATTGCCTGATTCACTAGCTTACTGCCAGCACAGATACTCTTGTGCTGATTATAAATTAGTCTTGGTTTAGGCTAGCTTGGGTATCAGATACACAGGAAGATAAGACATATTTCCTCTTCAAATAGCACTTCTGTCAACATTTAATGGGACAGAGAGAAAAACTTGTTAGAATCATGTAATTCATTATTTTTGGTCAATCATTTTATTGTTGGAATTAATTAGCTATTATTTTCATATTTTATTGTTATCATATACCTTAAGGAGCGCGCTCAGAGAGGATGGTGAAGTCTTTGGATCAGTAAGAGAGAGCAAACTAGGTGACTGTAGGCTGTAGTCTTGGGAAACTCGATGTGCATTGTACAGGGACAACATCTCTGGGACAATTCCGGTTTATGGATTTTCATCGAAATCACTTTTAGTTTAGAAATCGCCGGTGCATGTTTTTCCAGCGGCTAGAGGAACTGCTCCCCCTTTACCTCCAGACACTCATCACAGCCAGACCCCTCCGCTCTGCCTCCTCTGGCAAACTGACTTTGACTACGGGTGCCCAGCAGCCGCTCCTCACGGTATCGCCTCTTCTGTGTCCCGACCCCTTGGTGGTGGAATGACCTTCAGAACCGCGGAATCACTTGAAATTTTCCGCAAGAGACTCAAAACCCACCTTTTCAGACTCCACTACCACATAATTCTGTACATCTAACCAATTGTCATCACCACTGCATACTTGTTCAATACGTTTTGTATATGTATCCCTGCTTACTCCTCATTTTTTTTTTAAATGTTTTTTTTAAATTACTAACCTTTTCCTTCCCAGTGTTACAGGTATGGTATACAGCTGCCTACAATTATGTCTATCACTGTATTACTGCACTGATCTCTTTCACAAACTATAATTGTTCCTACCATGTATTAATGCACATCTTGTAAGTTGTTCTGGATAAGAGCGTCTGCCAAATGCTTCAAATGTAATGTAAGTCATACATTTGATAGCAGTACTAATATAGAAGAGCCACTGGGATCATGCGATGAGTGGCATATTTCAGAAAATCAAAACCAGCTCCTCTAGTCTAAGTTGGTTTTGGTTTGAGAAAAAAAACATTTATTATGAGCTGTGAAAGAATCTAAGTGACAGGCTTCAGCTGTTAAGTCCTGTAAATTACAAGAAACTATTCTTGGCATGTAGTGCAATGCTTTCCAAAATTAAGGAGAAATATGTTGGGTAAACTTTTCTACAGTGGATAAATACACTACCGGTCAAAAGTTTTAGAACACCCCCATTTTCCAGTTTTTACTGAAATGTAAGCAGTTCAAGTCCAGTGAATAACCTGAAATAGTACAACGGTAAGCGGTAAATGCATTGAAATCTTGAAATTTCCATTGAGTAGGCCATTGAGTAGGCGAAAGGATGGTTCCTCAGTGTGTGACACCAACTGTCAAACATGGAGGAGGAAACGTGATGGTCTGGGCTCTTTTGCTGGATACAGAGTCGACAACTTGCACAGAGTGACTGTTAACCCACGTTAACCCATTACTTGTTCCCTGAAAAGGGCCTTTTTTAATAACTCTGAAATGTACATTATTTTTCAGTTTTTGGTAAACTAAACTTTTTTTTTTTTTTTTTACCTCTGGCAGTTCACCGTTGTACCATTTCAGGTTATTGAACTGCTTAAATTTAAGTAAAAACTGGAAAATGGTTGTGTTCTAAAATTTTTGACCGGTACTGTATATCCTTACATACAGTAAGTGTTTCATAAAGTAAAAGCAACAGTACACATGTACACAAAGCACTTGTGTGTCTCATCCTGTTAAAGCACTAGTTTTCTGGCCTCCCGGGTGCTCTAGTGGTTCAACGCTGGCCACTGCGACCGGGGTTCGATTCCGCAGTGCCAGAGTCACCTCTAGCCGGGAGTGCCACCAGGGGGTGGCAATTGGCTGTCCGCCCTAGGGAGGGGGGAGGGAAGCCGACAGGGAGTTTGCTGCGTATAGGAGTGGCTCTGGAGTACCGGAGTCACGGTCAACATCTTGGCGAGTGCCGTCTCGGAGGAGACAATACTTCGCCTTTGTCACTGCCAGTCACAGGGCTACGGCAGCGAACTCATAATACAAGGGGGGATTGACATAAAAAATAGAGGGTGTAATTGGCTACTAAATTGGGAGAAAATGGGATAAAAGCACTAGTTCTCAGTGTGCACTTGTCAGCATAGTGACAAGCTCTATTGCATGGTATCAAATCCTGACCGTGCCAGTTCCAAATTTGGCTGACAGGCATGTTTTTGCAGATTTGAATGATGTAATAGTAGCAGGAAACTGATAGAAACCCCTTGCTTTTCAAATATTATTAACACGTATACTGTTATCTCATTCAGTTTAGACACTGCTGTGAAGCGCACAACAAGCCGAGTGTCTAAACAAATCAAAGTATTATTTTTTCCTTGGTCTTCTGCATGAAAGAAGTGATCAAGAATAAAAGCTTTCATGCAGTGTGTGATTCTACAATCCGATGGCAAGCGTAGTGATGTGTGAAACAAAGGACTACTGGTAGAAGTGAGGAAAACTGTCAACCTCTACCTACACACTGTACCACATACTACAAAACAAATGCTACACTGCAGACTGCATGAAAATAAACTACAGATAGTAGTTTGAATGTATCGACAGCACAATGAATGCAAAAAATTGTGGCTACAAAGCAGATTCTAAACACGCTGAAGGAATGTTGCTAAACATAAATGCATACATTCCTCGTCATAATCCAATAATAACAGAGTGCTATCAGTGGTATTGAGAATGTCTGGTTACGTAGGTAATCTTGGTTTTATGAATGTAAGAGCGAACTGATTGGTTCTATATGGGAATTGGCAGATCGCCAATGCCAGACTGAACAAATCTAAAACAACGCCAGCTGTTGGCAACATCCCTTTAATTATAAAAGGGGCTTATGCCCTTTGAATCAGCCTTGGAATGATGTGAAATGTCATCATATCCCGCAGCAAGGGAGTGAAGCCAATCAGTTTGCTCTTACCTTCATAAAACTAAGGTGTGGCAGGGTGGGAGGTATGGCCACCTTGCCAAATGATGAGTGGGTAGAAAAAAACCACAAAGGGGTTCTGATGAGCCAACGATCAGTTTATTCCCTTTCCTTGGAGAACTCAAAAACAAATAAAACAAACAAGGAGCAAATTCAAACTAAACACTGCAATGGCTGAGGGTAATACAAAAAGACAGTACCATTTGGTTCATATCCCAGAACAGTCTCCCTTCCGGCATGGCGGGCTGTGCTTTTATAAAGGCGTAACAAAGGCAATGGCCAACACCTGAGCTGATCGCTGATCAGCCTGTAGGCTGTAGCTGGGCCTGCCTGTAGGCCGCTGCTCCCCAAAGTCCTGTAGTGCTCCCCAGGCCATGGGAGGGAGCAGGAACTCCTGACACCAGCTAAAGGGGAGGTGCAGCCCTCTCCACTCCTCCCTCAACTACCCCCGGCGTCACATAAGCTCACCTACGTAACCGGATGTTTTATCTCATGTAGAGCATCACTTATTGGCTCTATATGGGAACAATCTAGAATAACCGATGGAGATGCGAGTACAGGCTTCTAGCGAACTGTAGGAAGTAACCGGATTATTGAATCCAGCCATGGTGTCAGTCTGCATGCTCTGACCCACTCCTGATGGCAAAACTCTAGACGGGAAAGGGCTGACTGGGTGTCCAGTGCAATGAGACCTGGCAGAGAGGTTTTTCATTATCAAAACCCTGGCCAGGTCTACAGCTGGTGTTGTGTTCACAGATGAAAACTGCTGCCAGGGGAGGAAGAGACAGTGCCGCCCCTCCCTGTTCTGCTAGTGATGTAGAGACAAAGCAGGGAAGGGGCTTGTGTTTGTGTGACACACAACCTTCTCATGCTGGGAGAGAGGTATTGTGTGTGATTTAACTTTTGTTTCGAGGGAGAGTGGGTTCCTGCTTTAGATTTTTCATACAGCATGCCTTTCTCATAAGGCGGCAAGCAGCCTGCCCTCCAAGGAAATGGGTGCATTCAGAAGAGGACACTTGTCTGCCGCGTGTGTCGGTGAGGCTTAGCCACAGATGGTGAAGCTCACTACTGGACACCCCATGATTTGCCCCAAAACCACGAGGCACCGCTTGAGACAGGTTGAATAGAGTTGTTTGCCCAGTGCAGTTCAAAAACCTCCATCAGCTGTCCCTCTCCCTTATCTAACAGGTCTGCCTGAAAAGCAGCGAGGACTACCACCGCGCTCTGAGCAGCACAGACCTCACACACACACACACACCGCACACGCACACGCACACACACACACACACACCACACACACACACACACACACACACACACACACAAACTTGCACACACACGCACACATACATACACACACTCACAGAATATATATATATATATACAATGGGGGAAATAAGTATTGAACACATCAACATTTTGTTAGTAAATGTATTTCCAATGAGCCTATTCAAGTGAAATTTGCACCAGACTTTGGTATTAACTCTAAAAATCCAGACAAAAAATCTAAACATTAAAGTCCATATGTAAATGAAGTTATGTGTAATAAAGTGGAATGAAACAGGAAAAAAGTATTGAACACACTAAGAAAAAGCAGTACACCACAGCAAGGAAAGGCAAGGAACCAGCTGAAAACCATAACTAATTAGGAGGCAACTCTACCTCCAATCTGTGCCAATTAATGTCAGCTGGGTTAGAATATATTGATGGGCTATAAAAGGTTTTTTTTTGTTACCAAGGTGCCACACAAGAAACATCTAATGATGGGTAAAAGCAAAGAGCTCTCTCATGACCTTCGCAACCAGATTGTTGCAAAACATGAAAATGGAATTGGCTACAGACGTATTTCACAACTTCTGAATCTTCCAGTAAGCACCATTGGGGGCATTATCCGTAAGTGGAAGCAACATCACTCCACCATCAACCGGCCACGCACAGCTCAGCTCCTCGCAAGATTTCTGATCAGGGAGTCAGAAGAATACTTAGAAGAGTAGCCAAAGAGCCAAGGACCACTAGGAAAGAGCTCCAGAAAGACTTGGCAGCAGGTACAACAGAAAGGACAGTAGGCAATGCACTCCACCGCCATGGCGTCTGTGCACGCTCAGCCCGCAAGACTCCACTACTGAGAAAAAGACATTTGGACAAGCCAGTGAACTACTGGGAGCATGTACTCTGGTCAGATGAGACC
Organism: Aldrovandia affinis; assembly: GCA_029706075.1. Lineage (NCBI taxonomy): Eukaryota > Metazoa > Chordata > Actinopteri > Notacanthiformes > Halosauridae > Aldrovandia > Aldrovandia affinis. The sequence goes on along the minus strand of JAINUG010000026.1, from coordinate 72,945 downwards.
AACATTGAACTTTTTGGCTGTCACACAACACACCATGTTTGGAGGAGAAATGGCACTGCACATCACCCGAATAACACTATACCAACAGTGAAGTTTGGAGGTGGAAGTATCATGATGCGGGGCTGTTTCTCCTCTCGTGGTACTGGCAGACTTCATATCATTGAAGGAACAATGAATGGAGCCATGTACAGAGAGATTCTTGAGATGAACCTGCTGCCATCCACCAGGATGCTGAGGATGAGACGTGGGTGGACCTTCCAGCAGGACAACGATCCAAAGCATACAGTAAAGGAAACTCGCAATTGGTTTCAGAGAAAGAAAATCAACTTGTTGGAATGGCCCAGTCAATCACCTGACTTAAACCCAATTGAACATTTGTGGAAGCATCTGAAGATCCAGATTCACAAGAGGGCCCCCGCAATCTTCAAGATTTAAAGACAATCTGTGTAGAGGAATGGGCCAAAATCACACCTGAATACTGCGGGCGATTAGTTACTTCATACAGAAAGCGCCTTGAAGCTGTCATTACAAACAAAGGCTTCTCCACTAAGTATTGAATTAATTTCAGTTAGTGTGTTCAATACTTTTTTCCTATGTCATTCCACTTTATTACACATAACTTTATTTACATATGGACTTTAATGTTTAGATTCTTTGTCTGGAGTTAATACCAATGTCTGGTGCAAATTTCACTTGAATGGCCTCATTGGAAATACATTTAAAATGTTGATGTGTTCAATACTTATTTCCCTCATTGTATATATACACTACCAGTCAAAAGTTTTAGAACACCCCCATTTTCCATTTTTTACCTGGTACAAAGGCAAGCGGTAAACTGCCAGAGGTTACGTTTAAAAAAAAACATCCTACACCTGTCAACATCCTGGTCAACTGTGTCCAGCATCTTGTAGAAATCCACCCTGTAATACTCCTCAGGAGTTGCTGGTATGTAAATATTATATTTATTATAGATTGCTTAAAATATTTTTTTGTTTTTAATGCCTGTTGTACTGATATGACTTACAAAATTGTTCCTTGTCATGCGTGTCCTTGAATGGTAGGCTAATAGTCACTACAGCAATACATTTTTTAAACATTAGTGATCATTTAACTTTTAAATGCCTGATATCACTGACCTAATTGTCCCTTGCACAGTTTTTTTTACATGTAATGGCACATAACTGCTATATCATTTTAGTGGTATAAGTTCATCAACGTTTTATAAGAATTTTGAAATGTTTATGATAAAATCATTAATTTATAAGAGTATTAATTTAAATTCCAGGTATTTTATTAATGCAAACACAGCCTACATTAAAAAAAAAAAAAAACTGATCAATATAACTGATTATACATTAACAATATATTGTAGTGATCCACCGCGGTCGCTATATGTAAATATGTGTGCAGGGCATTGTGGGGGAACATTGTTGTGTGTTTGAATGTTCCCCCCAGTGTTGGTTATTGTTGTATGTTTGAAAGTAATGTTGTGTGTATGTTTTAATGGTTCGGTATGTGTTGGACCGGTGGTCACGGTGGGACCAAGAGGGTCGCCACCGCGACCGATGGCTATTTTCTGTATAGTGCGGTTGCCTGTTTTACCATGCAGAATGTGTTCAGCATCCGTTGTACTTCCTGTGTGACATATTCTAAAGTGGCCAATGTGCACCCTGCGTGACCCTTTTGGGATGCGCCTGTTGAAAAGATATTTGGGGACGTGCGGCGTATGGGACGCAGTATTGCTCATGTTGTCTGTAAATAAAGTGGCTAACGGGGCTTTGCGGTGTATGACGCACATAGCCACATTTTCCTTACTGCTTGCTTCCAAGTTGTCTTCTTGTTACACCCCACCGAGCATGCTTGCTACATTGGTGTCAGAGTGGGATGTACCAAGTGCCAGACGAAGCAAGAGTAATCAGTGACGGCATCTATCAGATGCAGGCCGAGCACCCCTCCCTGCGTTCCAAGATGGAAGAGTCCATCCACCGGATGTGGCGAACATGGAAGAGCGAAGCTGCGGAGGCCAAAGATCTTCCCATGCCGAGATAGACAGGCCCTTCCGCCGGATGTGGCGCCAGGCGAAGGAGTGTTTTTAGCACGCCCAGCCGGGGCTAGCGCTACTCGCCCATGCCGCTCTATGTCCGAGCCCAGGGATGCTCCCACCAACCCTGCTGCGTCCCAACCCCTAGCCAAGTTACCCAAGTACGTTGGAACAGCGGCTCTTACATAGTACCTTGCCCAGGTACAGCTAGCCGCTGAGTATAACAGATGGGGCGAAGTGGTCACAGCCGTCCACCTAGCTACAATATACATTAACAAAAACAATAAACTGTTTGGACAGGGGCAAGGCAGGGACAAGACAGGGAGCGGGGCATGGGATACATCCATCAGTCACCAACACACTACACTCATTTACCTTGAGGTAAATGAGTTTGTGGAGATACTTCGGGATGGGTCTGCACCTCCTGGGCCTCTTCCCCACACTGTAGAATATGCACTCCACTGTTGTGGCACCGTCAGCATTTTCTTGGCCACGTGGGAGAGCTGGGGCCTCATTTATAAAAAGTTGCGTAGAAACCATCCTATATTTGATCTAAGATCATTTCTGAAATGTGCGTAAGTGTGATTCAGAGAAACTGAACGTACGCACAAAAAAACCTGCGTACGCCAGTCCCCCAGATGTGAAATCTATAAATCGCAAATGATCTTGAAATTGTGCGCAGGTGAATGGTTTTAGATCTCCGCCTTGTAAACGCCCCCTAATTAATATCATTAGCATATAAAGGAGCTTGAATCAAAACACAAATCCCCTACTTGACAATGGCGAGCTGCAAGAAAAATCATTTTAGCGAAGCCGAAATCGAGGTCCTGTTGACGGAGGTGCAGATGCGTGCAGTGACGCTGTTTGGGAGCCTTTCCAGTGGCTTTACCAGTAAAACCAAGTATGTGGCCTGGCAGTCTGTAGCCCAGGCTGTGGCTAATTAAGTTGTTATATTAAAGTTAATTCAAAAGGGATACATACAAAATTGGGCTTAGATTAATTGTTTCAGTTATGAGTACATTTCGATTTGGTAAGTGTGTAATGTTAAGCACCTTGGCCTTTCCCTGTGTGGATGAGCTCCTACTTCATTGCAAATTGTAAGTGCCAGAATGAACACATTAGTGTCAGGACTTCTTATTACCACACTGCTTCTGTAGTTGGCTGCATGTGCACAATGAAGCAGCAGCCTGGTATCAGCTTCTTCCTGTGTGTTGGCAGTGCTATAGCCTCCAGATCTCTGGTGACTTTTACAGCGTATGGTATGGCACTCGACCCCATGTCCAATTACAACTGTGACATCCTCAATTATGTCTCCCTGTCTTGCACCATCTATCAAATAAACATTCCAAGAGATTTTCTTTGTTGTCCCCACAGGCCAAGAATTTTGACCACTGCAAGGGGCTCTTTTGATCCTCTGAATATATTTCCGTGACCTGAGAGCCCTTTTCTGTATGAGGTTGGCGTTCTGCATTATTGATGCTCATTTTCCTGTAGGTGTCAGGGACAAAATGCAGTACTTTAGATTCTGTAGCTTTAGCTGTACAGATCATGTATTTTAATACACTGTGTGCAAAGACTCCAAATGTTGCTTGAGCCTTCATGACTTAAACAGATTGTGTATACTTTTACTATAAATCCTCTTTTGACTGATCACAATGATGTGAGATTGTATTTATTGGAAGTGTGTACAAGTTATGATCTTCTTACTCATTGCCAATTAAGGGATATTAGATGTCTGTCCTTTACATGCTGCATACCTTTGTCAGAGCATTTGCTGATTTGTGACTTAAAATCTGATTAAATCAGTCTCAGTATTCATGCAAATTTAAATGAGTGTGTTTTTCTACAAAGGTGTAGAACATGCTGTGATCTATGAGCTGTCAACTGAATGCATTCAGTTGTTGTTGAACTATCACAATTTAATCATGCTGTGAAGTACTTTAATTTCATGTAATTATATCATACCAACCTTCAGTCACTTGAGCTGCCTTTTCCTTCCTCTTGCATGCTCGGGTGATGTTTGTTGTATTGGTGAATTGACTATAGCATGCACTGTGATATTCTAAGCTAGCTGACATGGTCCTGCTCATCTTTTGGATCAAGTTTTAAGGTTTCAATTGCTTTTTCAGCAATGTCATGTGTACCAAGGTGTCTTCAAAGAAATACACACTGCACAAATTTGGCATGTTGACCACCATCTACTGTATGTTGACTACACATGCATTTACTTCTTCATTGGTGTTTTATGCATGTGACACATTACATTACATTACATTACAGGCATTTGGCAGACGCTCTTATCCAGAGCGACGTACAACAAAGTGTTAACCGTAGTCAAGAACAGTTTAGCTGAAAGCCACCCTAGTGGGAAGTACAGTTCCTGGGTGCTAGGAGCAACCACATAGTTAAACTAGGACCCTGTAGGTAAATCTGTAGCCACAATTCAAAGGTAGCAATAAAGCAATCAATGCAGAAAATAATTCCTAAGCCTAATACAATACATAAACAAGTAGACATGTGTAAAACTAAGCAACTATGTCCCTAAGTTAACAAAAACCGGACTACGGGGAGAGGTGCACCCTGAAGAGATGACACCTACCGTAATAAAGTAGTTGGGGCACAAATATTTATGGGTCATGTGACACTTGTCCCTGTCTAAACATGTATTGTTAATTACATATTGTAGCGACACCCCCGGGAAGTTAATAGTTCAAGGTTCATGTGTCCCTATTGCATGTTACTGACTTGTGGCATATCAGGTTCCGCAGTGTCCAACCTGTCAATCAGCCTGCTCTCTGCCAACCACAAGAATGTCTGGAATGAGTAATGCAAGGCAGGCTGTGGTTGGGGGAGCAGTGGGGGGGTTGGCCCTGCAGGTTCATATTTATTGGGAGGTGTCACCTTTGTTCCCTTTCTTTTTGTTCTGGTGCTTCTCGACAGAAAAGTGACAGACTGCAGATAGTTTCCCTCTTGAAGAAAAGGGTGAGTTTTATTTGGCATGAGCTATGGCCATACAGTAGCTTGTTAATCAATAAACCGTTGATTAGAGAACTCAGCCCGGTCTGTTGCCTGTTTTATTATTTTCTCTTTTAGCTAGATCGCTACAATATGAGCACCAAGTCCAAACAGAAATAGATTTTTTTTGTAATGAAATTTTTCACTGTTTATGTTTTTAACACACTATTTTAGATTTTCCTCCCGATTCGGAATGGCCAATCATATTCACAAGCCTGTCCCATCGCTGCAGTGTCCGTTTTGTAGAGCAGAGACCAGCGCCAGTCCTTGTGAACATGTGCAGCTCATCTTCCCTCCACAGCCCACTGGCTGAACTGCGCAGCTGCTGCTCCACAGGATGTAGGGGGTGCGCGAGTAAAAATGATACTTTATCGGGTAATAATCTAAATAACAGCGAGAAAAATCTGAAATGTTTGTTGACATGGGGCTGCTGATATCATTATTATTATACAAGAATAAATTATATTTGTTATGTTATTATCTTATTAAAATTCTTTACGTCCTTCATTGCGGAACGCGGGATGAGCCAAAATGTAGGACTGTGGGACATCTGGTCACCCTAAGAAACATAGTTAATACTGTAAATAAACGTGTTTTAATACATGAGGCTTTGATCCTACATACAGGTAACTGCCCAAACAAAGGAAAAACTTGCTTTGTTTCGAGATACAAGGAAAAAGAGGAGCAACTCTGCACATATCATTCCAGGGCATGATCAGGCAGTTTCATCAAGAGAAGTGTGTCGAGAACTTTACAGAGAGGAATACTATGGTCAGGTTGCAGTGCATAAACTCCATATTACATCAAAAAATTCATGTTTGCAAGTAAAGTGGTGCAATGAACACAGGCAGCGATCTACTGAGCAGTGGAAAAAGTCATATGGTCAGATGAGTCATCCTTCACCCTGTTCTCAACAAGCAGACGAGTGCATATGTGGCACATGCCAAAATAAACCTACAAGGCTGAGTGTTTGTTTCCCACAGTGCAGGATTCTGGCGGCTTTGTTGTGGTGTGGGGTGCGTTTTTCTGTAATGGTTTAGGCCCATTCAACCCCTTAGAGCAGTGGTTCCCAAGCTCGGTCCTGGGGACCCACTGTATGCTGGTTTTCGTTCCAACCATAATTGCAACCTCTCTATTGGACTCTATTGATGCTGCATTGACATTGAATTGGCAGATCCTTCCCGCCTCGCTGGGTTGAAATACAGAGGAGATATTCAGCGATTCGCTCCTGTCCAAGGCACAGGCAAACCCCAGTCCAAACAGCGGCTAACGATTACCGCACATTGTGCACAGGAGCCAGTGAGCTGGAAAATGGGGATTGAAAACCATGCAGTGAGCCCTTCAGAATGACATGGAATATCTTAAACTGTGAAACATTAACATCAGAGTAGGGGCGTCTAAGGATGCTGTCTCAAACTGAGGCAGGACTCATCTGTAGGCATAGCAGTCCACAGTGTTTGTGGGAATTGAGTGAATTAAAAACTTTCTCTCAATCTCTCTCAAGAAACTTTATCTGTCCTACAGTCTGTTTGTTTGGCAAAAAAAAAAAACATTTTCCAAAGTGAATCAATAGAGTACAAGCCCTGTAGCTCATGGAGGACTGTAATTGGATTTCTGGTGTTTAACTGAGTGACCTTTAGAAAGCTGCTCAGGGACATAATATATGCTTTATTGTTTTTATTAAGTTCATGTGATAGTATGTCCTACAGTATATTATTCAATTTGCTGTTGGCTAATCAAAGTGATTTATTTATAATAAACCATATAATAGGGCTTTTTGTCCATGAGGTTACAGGCTGTGAATCAATCCCAGTTTTTAAAGGCCAGACAACCGATTCTGAGGTCAGTGGTGAAATGTCTGGATTAATGTATAATGCACTTACAGCTGAATAGTGTTTCCAGACCTAGCCTTTAACACACAGAGAACCTGTAAGAAAGGCCTAATGGAACACCACTGAAAGACAGCACACGATTTCTACGATTTCACTTTGTGCTCTTTCAAAGGAAGTTCACCGTGGACTTTTTCAGTTTTTTTTTCACTGTTGATTTTATTTTTTCAGGTGAATGTTCAAAATGTCAAAGGGGAGTTTTAGAGCAGGCTGAATCCCTGATGGAAGCTTGCTGCACTATGAAACGTGGCACTTTAACTTCATTGCTCCAGTGAACAACCTGATAACAGAATTTGTCAGATGCAAAACTGTAAGTGCATGTAAGTTATACTGGATATGGGTGTCTTTCTGGTGAAATAATTATGAATATTATTAGTGAGGAGTTTAGACAGATGTGAGGATTTGCAAAAACCCCTTTCCAATTGAGAGATGCCCCATTGGTCATCATTATTAGCCCATGAATGACAATAGTTTTAATACCTGTGATTATTAAAGATGATTTGATTACTGATATGCCTTCTTGTTAATAATTCCATTTAACACACCCACAAAAAAATATATTCTGTTTCCATTTGCCCCTTCTGCATCACTATTCATTGATGTGAACTTTCACAGTTCAGTACTGAACTAAAACACCAACACTCACAGGCACATTTCGAATAGATGCTCTGAACAGCTGAAAGCATCCTCTTTGTGAACATCCTGCCCTCGAGGCAGCAGAGATGGGGGAGGAATGTGTGTGTATGTGTGCATATGTGTCGTGTGGGGGGTTACGGGGGGGAGGGTTCTCCCCTGGCGAAGCTCTCCCAAAGGTAACACCAGTCTAAGAGTTTAAGGCAAGGCAACTCTACAGAGAGAGAGGAAAGAGAACGGTATCACCGCTCTGAACCATCCCCTGCGCTCTGCGGGAGCCGACTGTACACTGACTGGCTGTTCTCTCTGGAATCAAAAACACTTCAGCTGTGCAGCAGAATGAGCTTCTCTCCAAAACAAAAAACAAGCTTTTTCTGAGCAAAATGCCTTCAAGCAACACATCTTTAAGTATCTGCTCATTTTAAGGAACAGTAAATTACATTAGCATTACAATTTATTTCCACAATGAATGGGTCTCGAAAGCAAAGCACGTTGAACAGGGTTGATATATTTGGAAATAATGTTAATGAGAAATTTAGATTGATATATTTATATATATATATATATATATATATATATATATATATATATATATATATATATATATATATAGTGTATATATATATATATATATTATTTGTAGCATCTCCCACATTTATATGTGACCATATGTTAATGAACCCAAACAATCCATATGTAATAATAATACATACACTTATGCATTCACCCCTGAACATATTTGATATTCACATAGATATTCTTATGTATATACACATATTGACATGCAAATGTGACTAAAAGCATCTCCTTACTTTTATCCACATCTAATGCAATGTGAATGCATACTAGAAGCGAAAAATGAAATAAAAATAACTTCTTGTTCTTATCAATATCATGGCAGGTGGGTAATTTAACATGTAATAAACAATTAAATGGGGAGAGACAAAGCAAGGGAAAGTGGAAATGCAACCAATGATATATTGAAATAAGAACAGGATATAACATTTAAAAAAAGAAAATGTTGCACAGTTTAAATTGGTTGCTTACCTACTTTTCATTGTTATCTTTAATCGCAAGTAGAGAATGGGGTTATTGTTGGATCGGTTAGATCAATTTTATTGGTCTCAATATTAAAAATCTTTAGTCAGGAAGGGAGCCCATCTTTTTGAACATTTCTCAGGTTGTAATCTCAATTGATAACTGATTATTTCCATTATGTAAGCTACTGTTGAGGCTGAAACCCCCTGACATCAACCATAACATAAAACACAGAGAACCAAAATTGAAGGTGCAAAAATAAGAATTAATTAAATAAGGATGATAGATGACTATATGTAAAAAATATAGCAAAACGGAAAAAAAGATGAAGAAAAACTGGAACTCTGCAGATGGACAAAAATGAGAAAACGGTCTTTAAAGAAATCTAGTGGATGGCTCCCAAAACAACCAGCAGCCACAACTGAAAACAAGGGCCTGGGCTGTGTTCGAAACCGCTCCCTATTCCCTAGTGCACTATATAGTGTGTACGCCATTTTGTAGTGTTTGACAAATTCTAAACTGTTAATTTCGTTCACTATATAGTGAACGAGAAAATAGCCACAATTCACCGTGATTTGTAGTGAACAGCGAATGTACCCTACAATTGATCCTGTGTACCACAATGCAATGCGGTCGTGTCATACCATCATATATACACTTCCGTTTATGCCTCAAGAACAAAAGTTGAGCCAACAGCAGTAAAACAGAAACAGGAATCATGGTGGTAACGTTAGCTAACTGCTTTAGCCACCGATAGCTACCGTTATTATCGCTATGGGAGTTGGTGCTAGTCGTGAGCTCGTGAGTTATCCTAACGTTAGCACACGAGCTAGTTAGCTCACGACTTCCATAACGGTAGCTATTGGTGGCTAAAGCAGTGGCTAGCAGACAGCACCACAGTTGACAAAACCACACTTGCACATCATTAGAATTTCAACAATTTATTTGGGATTTAACATTCAAAACTGAACATGCAAACCCGATACCACCTGAGTACATTTCAACCTGCTGCCATGAGTGCTCGGTTTGTTTACGCGATACTGGGCGCATCCGCTTGCGTCACCTGAATATCCGGCACTTTTCTTTGGACGCAAATGACGTTCAGTTGTAGTATCCGAAAACAGTTTGTCGTTCACTACATAGTACACTATATAGTGAACACTATATAGGGAATAGGGAACGAGTGAACGAGTGAGCGGTTTCGAACACAGCCCTGGTTTTAAAGCCTCCTCCACAGGTACAATCAGGAAATTAGGTAATTAGATGCACCTGGGAGGAAGGAGAAGCGATGGAGAGAGGGGGGAGGAGGGAAACAAAACTTGCAGCCATCACAGCTACACTTCTTTGACTTTATTTATCCGTTCGGAAAAGGTTGTGGGTTCTCTCTTTAACCCTTTAACTGTTATGGAATCTTTGTTGTTATTAATACAATTTTGAGTAAGTACCTTTCTTTCGAAGTGTATACAGTATGTAATCTGGTATCGGCCGTAAAATGACTACTGGAGCATTCTTTGTCAAAGAATATCATTAATTGTTGTTACCACAGATGACCAAAAGTGAAGGGAAGGACCAAAATATTGGTTGTAAATATGTGTGGGATATTTGTAGTTTGTGCACCATATACAGCATATCTCTCCAACAATTACTCAATCTATCATGAAACATTTTAGCTGTAATATATGGAGTTCTGAAGAATCTCATAACTGTTTTCCACTGAAACTCACGCAGAAGAGTTGGTAAGTTTTGTTGGTAAGTTGGTAAGTTTTCATCCAGCTATTGAGCTCTGAGATCCATTTATCCAGACATAGTGGTGTGGTGACAGAAGAATATTGCTTCGTACATATTAGTTATGTGTTTTTCCTTAACTAGCCCTTTTTGTATCTTTACGAAGTAATCTTCAATGGGGTATGTTTTCTTCTTTTTACTGAACCACTCCTGATGGTCTAGAAAAATAATGTCTAATGCAGAAAAGAGTTCTCTGCTCTTGGAAAGATAAACTCTGTCATTAATTGCTCAAACCGTTCCCACTGTTTGTTGTCCAGAGGTTGTACAAACTACAAGTTTAACCTGGACCAGTTTTTAAAACCTCCAATTTGCAGGGTCATACAATCTTTTAAATTGACCATTGATGTTAAAAAAAGAACTCAGTTGAAGGTTTGAACAGTTTCCATAGAATTTTCCAAGCTTTCATGGAGGGTGCACTCAAAGAGTTTCCCTTCCCAGAAAGCAATTGCAGAGAAGTGCAGTTGTGTACACTTAGTTTTTTCCACGTTGAGCCATCTGGTGTTACCGTTTTCATTTATCCACACACGGCTATAAAATAGTATTTGAAATTTGGTAAATCTAGTCCACCCAGCAATTTTGAGAAGGTTTTCGACCGAATTCTTGGATGTGTTCCCTGCCAAATGACTCTTTAGGTGAATAAAGCAAAGATGGTTTTAAGTAGAGGCACCAGTTGTCAGGGATGTGGTAGGTGTGGAACCAAGTGCAGGCGAGAGAGACCCAGAATGCGAAGATGCGTTTATCTTTAACGCTGGCAGGAAACAAAAACACGTGTTTGCAAAAACACGTATTAGAACTAACAAAACAAAACAAAATAACAAACAATCAGGAACAAACAAAACTAGCTAATCAGAAAATCCAAAACGTATTCCAAAACACGGAATAAGTTAAACACAGGAACTCTAAGAAACAAACAAGAACTCAAACAAACTTTTAGAGGAGGCAAGAACACTAAACAACAGCGTGTACGTCAAAGCAAAGCAAGACAATGTTCAAGCGACGAACAGAAGATGCCAGCCGGTAAAATAATGTCCCGGTTACATTTTTACATTTTAAGCATTTAGCAGACGCTCTTATCCAGAGCGACTTACAAGATGTGCATTAATACAAGGTAAGAACAATCATAGTTAGCGCACAAGATCAGTGCAGTAAAACAGCAATAGACATCATTGCAGGCGTCTGCGTATCATACCTGTAACACTGGGAAAGAAAAGGTTAGTGGGGTTTTTTTTTGTTTTTTTGTTTTTTAAATAGTGTAGAACAAGTAAACAGTGGTGACGACAGATTTACTAGATGGACAGTGTTCAGTGGTAGTGGAGTGTGAGGGAAAAATTTATTAGGCCTTCCCTCAGTCTGTTTCCAGCTTGCTGAATGAGTTGTTTATGCTTCCACTCACGGGTCAGACATTGTCTGGATACGGTGTTCCATTCAGGAAGAGATAAGCGAGTGTTGCTAGAAGTGGGAGACAACTCATGTGGAGGAATGAGAAACATTAAGATGTTTGGGTTGGAGAGCAGGAAACGTCAAGGTCGGTTCCCAGAGAATGAGTTTGATTATTGTGCTGTATAAATTATAATAGAACCATGGAAAGTTCATACTGGGTGATGGGTGAGAGTTGCCCCATACTAATGTATGCAAGAAATGTGTATGTTGGGAGGGTAAAACGTGTGTCTGGACCCATCAATAAAGGAGGAGTTTCAACCATGACCAATGGGTGAAACTCCAAAGGGCGATGGTCACCTCGAATGTAAAAAGATATGGACTTACCCATGACTAGAAGGCTCATTGTTGGGCTAGCATTTGGTTGTGTTGATAATTTTAAAAACTGATTTTGTATTCCATGTATGGGGTGCGTGTTTTCCTCCTTTTCCCCCCCATCTTATCCTATGGCTGTACATTTTCTTGCGGCTGTTGGATCGGTGGTTCTGGTCACATTCCTTGTCCACCAGCGTCTTGCTGCGTCAATGTCCCGTTACCTCCTTCAGGTCTGCTTGGGCAAACTCTAGAAAAATGCCCATACCCCTGACAAGTATAACACCTCCATCTGTCCTTTTGTAGTTGATTGCCCCCACCGCGACCTCTTCCTCTGCCTGCTCCTCTGTTTGTTTTATTCCCACGGCTCTGCCCTCCCTGTCGATCCGCTCCTGCACCTGTGGCATCGCTCCGCATGCTTCACATCTGGGACACCAGGGGTTTCTCGTCTTCCCGTCATCTCGTGGTCCCCTCGGGTCGGGGTAATCCACCAGCGGGTACAGTCCTCCACCTTCTGTTCCCGTCCCCGTTGACAATGGAGCTCATTTTGTAAATAATGTAATCCAGAGTTTGTCAGAAAGCCTGCAGATAGACCTGAGAACACACTGTGCTTATCACCCAGCCAGTGGTGGTGCAGTTGAAAAAGGCCTGTGAAACAGATACAAGAGCAGTGCTTCTATTCTTACCGGAAAATGGCCATAAAGTATCAAAAGCGAAATTACAATGTTGTTCTAAATGTGAACGTATTTTATGACTATATGCGATAAAATCATAAAAAGGAGGGATTGATAGAGAAATTCTGTGTTTAAAAACAGTCCTAAGAAACAGTACAAGTATGTGAAGTTATTCAGAAACAATTTTTAAACACAGAATTTCTCTATCAATCCCTCCTTTTTATGATTTTATCGCATATAGTCATAAAATACGTTCACATTTAGAACAACATTGTAATTTCGCTTTTGATACTTTATGGCCATTTTCCGGTAAGAATAGAAGCACTGCTCTTGTATCTGTTTCACAGGCCTTTTTGGAAAAGGAACACAAAAGTAAATCCTCTACATTTGAATTAATGTACTCCCCTCGGGCGGCACGAACTGCTCTAAATGTACTGCTAATTCAGCAGAGAAAATCGCTGGCGATTCGACATATCCTTGCGGAAGGACAGTCCAAGTCCATCGTTTACCTTTGAATTTTAAATGCAAACCAAAACTGCTAATCTGGATGTACCGCAATACAAAGAAAATCAAATAAAATGCGTTCGCTAAATCAATCACAGTGAACCAATTTAAATTTGACGGCACTTGAAAAAGAAAAACCAGAGTGACAGGGTTTGGTACAACAGGTGAGCTCCTGTCATTTTACCTATGTCAAATTTATTTTGAGCCCAGAGTGTTTGCTGAACATCATTGAATACCCAAGGATTTACCTCATGTAAACTAGGGTGGTCATCGGAAAAAGATTTTTGTTCTGATTGCAATTGTGTATGCACACTGCGTTGTACAGACGCAGTAGCGAAAAATGGCATTTTTACAATTCCCGTGGAAAGTGATTTCTGTCTCACTTCACCATCTGGCTGCCAGTCAGTAACAGCCTGCATGTCGCTAACCCAAGAACCCACATCTTCCCATTCACTGTCGGTAATTTTAGATAATGAAATATACGGCTCCCTGTCTTGTTTAAATAATAATTTCTGCTCTTTACTCAGGTTTACTAAAATTCCAGTGAATTTCGGTCCAGAATATATAGTACCTAAACATATTGTTTCATTTGTTTGCGGCATGTTCCAGAAACACTCATATTCTAAATGTCTAGTCAGGGATGAGAAACAAGCGATGCAATGAAAAATAGCTGAGGCGGTCTGATTGGACGGAATATATTTACACAGTTCTGCAATTATTTTGTCATCACACAACTCCCATCTATAATACCAATCTATCAATTGTGTAGGTACTATCGGAAATAGTCCTAAAACAGGTGATGTGACTGACAACCCATTTTCATCACATTCAATAGTCATTTTGAATTTTAAATCTAAATTTGATAACGGTGCCCTAGGCACACTTCGTATCACAGACCATGAAGCACCGCTGTCAATCAAAAAAGATATGGACTTACCCATGACTAGAAGGCTCATTGTTGGGCTAGCATTTGGTTGTGTTGATAATTTTAAAAACTGATTTTGTATTCCATGTATGGGGTGCGTGTTTTCCTCCTTTTCCCCCCCATCTTATCCTATGGCTGTACATTTTCTTGCGGCTGTTGGATCGGTGGTTCTGGTCACATTCCTTGTCCACCAGCGTCTTGCTGCGTCAATGTCCGTTACCTCCTTCAGGTCTGCTTGGGCAAACTCTAGAAAAATGCCCATACCCCTGACAAGTATAACACCTCCATCTGTCCTTTTGTAGTTGATTGCCCCCACCGCGACCTCTTCCTCTGCCTGCTCCTCTGTTTGTTTTATTCCCACGGCTCTGCCCTCCCTGTCGATCCGCTCCTGCACCTGTGGCATCGCTCCGCATGCTTCACATCTGGGACACCAGGGGTTTCTCGTCTTCCCGTCATCTCGTGGTCCCCTCGGGTCGGGGTAATCCACCAGCGGGTACAGTCCTCCACCTTCTGTTCCCGTCTCTTGCTTCATGCTCGTTCACTTTCGCATTTCCATCTGTAAGGGGGAGGAAGGCGGCGCTGGCCGCTAACAAGTGTACCTGAAACTTCTGGCGGTGGTGATCTTATGCTCGTGCGTGCTAGTCCTTCTCTCAGGGGTCCGTCCGGAGAGGCAGGCCACACTTCTGGATCCTCTTCGGCAGAATGTTCTTCTTCGGTTGGCGGGGCTGCGTGCCTCACTCTTCTGGCCACAGGAAAATGGGGGATTGAAGTTCATCTATTAATTGCTGTCTATCCTTTCTGTGTTTGCTCTTCCCTATCTCCACTGGCTCACTGCCCTTAACTACCATTAAATCTGCTTTATTCCCACATTCGCTTCTTCTTCTCTGCCTCCCCCACATTTTCCAAAAACATCCCAATCAATCACTTCCTCATCTCTTCCTTTCTTACTTGCTTCATGCTTCCCACATTCTCCTGTACCCCCCAAGTGTTTCTGTACTCAATGTACCGTTAGCAGGGAAACAGCCCCTAGTGATTCTGTGCCAAAAGGGCACTTGTTCTAAAGCCATCATTCCCCATTTGTCATACATCACCTTCACCGGTTCGGACAGCGGATCAGGGAGACATGACGCCTTGCTCCCTTTGTTGTCCATCCTGTCACTCAAATGAAAAAATAAAAATAAACCTTTTTTTTCAAATTAAAAAAAAAATTAAAAAAAATAAAATAAACCCCCTCTTTTTTTTTTTTTTTTTTTTTTTTATCACACACCAACTTTTTATTCACTCTTACCCATTGGTAATTGCATTCATATCACATTCATTTTTTATTCACTCATACTCAGGCGCAATTGCATTCATTTTTTATTCACTCATACTCAGGCGCAATTGCATTCATTTCACATTCATTTTTTATTCACTCATACTCAGGCGCAATTGCATTCATTTTTTCTCATACTCACTCTTAGTTTCTTTTGTAAATTCTCCCCAGGTAAATCCCAGGGGCAATTGTTCACAAACGCTTATAATAATAATTTTTCTCGAAGAAAAAATTATTTGTCATACATCCCTTCTTTCTTGTGACAGAGTCCGCACCTTGTAAGCGATAATCGTTATACCACTGAGCCTTTAACCCTCTTTTCTCTTGTCTTCGTCTTGCATATTTTTTTATATTTTTTTATATTTTCTTTACGGCCCCACACCGATAGGACCCATAGCTATGCTTCTGATCAGTTAGTATTGACTCTTCAGAATTCCCCAGTCCCCACCGGAAAAAACTTTTCATCAATTACTCGCCTCGAGACGGCAGGTGTTACCTCTGCCCCGAATCCACACAGGAATTCCCCTAGCGCTAGTAGGCACGTTAGGCTCTCACCTAACACTTCTTAGAAAAACAGTTCACATTTACATTACATTTACATTTACATTTACATTTACAGTTCCTCACGTGTGCCGTTTTCGGCCCGTTAGGCTCCAACCTAACACTAATTAGAGACACCTCAGGGACTTGAACCCCGTCCCGGAGACCGGGAGTGTTACCACCTAGGCATACACCTCCGCAGGGACTTGAACCCCGTCTCGGAGACCAGGAGTGCCACTAAGAAGTTCCACGCTCACTATTTCCCTTTACTTTAATTAATGAACACAGTCTCACCCTTATTTATTTTTGTTCGAATGGTGTTAGCCACCACAAACCTCCGCAGGCTGTCAGGTGGGTCTCACAAATCCTCCTACGGTAGTAGAGAGTGTAGAGCTCCCTGGACCGATCCTCTGATGGTCCCCGTGCACGGTTAACCCTTGAGTCACTGCGGTTGATCAGCGGCGGACGTTACCATCCCATCCTCGCCGCCAAGAATTGTCGTGGAAATTCTACTATTCAAAGGAAGCGAGACTGTGTTCTCAATTATCAAATCATGTTTTATTACTGCTTCGAAACAGGGGAGATACTCTGACATTCTTCATGCGAGAGTGTTAGACTGCTCCCCTGTTTCGAAGCAGTAATAAAACATGATTTGATAATTGAGAACACAGTCTCGCTTCCTTTGAATAGTAGAATTTCCACGACAGGAGTCTGAAGAGGTGGGTTTTGAGTCTCTTGCGGAAGATTGGAAGTGATTCCGCAGTCCTGACCGATTGCAGGAGGTCGTTCCACCAGCGAGGGACCAGGACAGAGAAGAGGCGAGACCGCGAGGAGCGGCTGCCAGGCGCCCGGAGGGATGGGACAGTCAGTTTGCCAGCGGAGGCGGAGCGGAGGGGTCTGGGCGGGGTGTAGGGAGTGATGAGTGACTGGAGGTATGGGGGAGCAGTTCCTCTGGCCGCTTGAAAAGCAAGCACCATTGACTTGAATCTGATGCCTGCTGCGATGGGGAGCCAGTGCAGAGAGGAGAGTAGAGGGGTGACGTGGGTGAACTTCGGCTGGTTGAACACCAGGCGAGCGGCAGCGTTCTGGATTAGTTGCAGTGGCTTGATGGCACAGGCCGGAAGGCCTGCCAGCAAGGAATTGCAGTAGTCCAGACGTGAGATCACCAGGGCCTGGACCAGGAGTTGAGTGGCCTCTTGGGTGAGGAACGGTCGGATCCTCAGGATGTTGTGGAGGGAGAAACGGCAGGTCCGAGTGATCGCTGCAATATGGCTCGAGAAGCACAGCTGGTTGTCCAGGGTCACTCCAAGGCTCCTGGCAGACTGGGACGGAGACACTATGGAGCTTTCCACGGTGATTGACGATCAATCATCGGGAGCCCTTCGCTGGGAGGAAGAGCCTGTCTTCCCAGGTTCAGCTTCAGGTGGTGGGTGGACATCCATGCGGAGATGTCAGCCAGGCATGCAGAGATCCATGCCGGGAGCTGGGTATCAGATGGAGAGAAGGAGAGAAACAGTTGAGTGTCATCAGCATAACAGTGATAGGAAAAACCATGAGCAGAAATAACAGAGCCAAGTGACTTGGTGTACAGAGAGAATAGGACGGGGCCTAGCACCGAGCCCTGCGGGACTCCGGTAGAGAGGGTGTGGGGAGAAGAGAGGGATCCTCTCCAGGCCATCTGGTAGGACCGGTCAGCCAGGTAGGACTCAAACCATGTCAATGCAGATCCAGAGATTCCCATCTCGACGAGAGCTGAGAGCAGGATCCGGTGGTCCACGGTGTCGAATGCTGCCGACAGGTCGAGGAGGAGGAGGACGGAGCTAAGGGATCGGGACTTAGCCCCGTGAAGAGCCTCAGTGACCGCAAGGAGAGCAGTCTCTGTGGAGTGGCCTGCTCTGAACCCAGATTGGTTAAGTATTCACAGCTGTCAGTAATGACCTTGATTGGTTTTGTGCATTCTTGGTGTGTCTTTTGCTTATCCTGATTGGGGCTTGGGGGAAATGCCTGTTTGCTGGTCGAGTCATGACAGAACTCCCCCCCCAGGACCAACTCCCGACGGTCCAGGAAGAGTCGCCTGCCGAGCTTTGAACTCTTGGGGAAGACCTGGGTCAAGGATCTGTCTTGCCGGAATCCAGGACCGATTTGCCGGACCGTATCCCTCCCAGTCCACCAGGTACTGGACCCCTGACTGTACTCGGCGGGACTGGAGGAGACGCCGAATGGTGTGCGCCGGGTGGCCGTCGATGAGACGAGGGGCGGGGGGAGGCCTCGCCAGTGGTGCGTGCGCCCTGACGAGCAGGGGCCGAAGGCGGGAAATGTGGAACGTCGGGTGTACACGGCGCATCTCCGGAGGCAACAAGAGACGGTAGGCCACCAGATTCACCCGGCGGACCACTTTGAAGGGCCCTACGAAATGTGGAACTAACTTGCGGTTCTCCACCTTGAGAGGCAGGTCCCAGGCAGATAACCAGACCCTCTGGCCAGGGCGAAAGGTGAGCGCCGGACGATGGAGATGGTTGGCCTGAATGCGATGCTGTTGGGTGGTGCGCTTGATGACTAACCTAGCTTTATTCCAGCTGCATCGCCTTACATGTAGCTCCGCTGATGGTACCCCGGTCTCCCTCTCCTGGTCAGGGAAGAGAGGTGGCTGGTAGCCGAACTGGACCTCGAATGGTGACATCCCGGTGGTGGAGCAGCGAAGGGTGTTGTGTGCGTAATCGGCCTAAGGAAGGTGGCGGCTCCAGGACATGGGGTTGGATGACGAGAGACACCACAGGGTCGTCTCCATGTCCTGGTTGACCCACTCTTTCTGCCCGTTGGACTGGGGGTGGTATCCCAACGAAAGGCTGGCCATAGCCCTGATGAGCGTGCAGAACGCTTTCCAGAACTGGGCGGTGAACTGTGGTCCCCGGTCGGACACGATGTCGGTTTGAAGACCGAACACCCAAAACACGTGTTCGGCCACCAGTCCCGCAGTCTCCTGGGCCGAGGGTAGTTTGGGCAGGGGAATGAACCGGCAGGCCTTGGAGAAGCGATCCACCACCATGAAGACCACGGTGTGACCGTGCGAGGAAGGTAGCCCTGTGACAAGGTCCATGGAGATGTGAGACCATGGGCGGCAGGGAATGGGTAGGGGATGGAGTAGTCCTTGAGAACGTGTCCGGGGGTTCTTGTGCTGAGTGCACACGGCGCAGGCCAGGATGAACAACCGAACCTCCTCCTCCATCTTGGGCCACCAGAACCGCCGACGGAGAAACTCCAGGGTGCGCAACACCCCTGGGTGTCTGGTCAGATGGGAGGCGTGACCCCACGGCAGTACTTGTCTCCGTACTGCTGAGGGAACAAATAAGTGGTTAGTTGGGCTGTCACCAGGGTCTGGTTCCGCTCGTAAAGCCCGACGGACTACGGTGTTGATGCCTCACTGGATAGGGATGATGATGCGGCTTGGTGGGAGGATGGTCTCCACTGGGGCGATGGTGTCCGTAGCTTCGAAAATCCAGGAAAGAGCATTGGGTTTCTGGTTTTTGGACCCCAGGTGATAGGAGAGGGTAAATTGGAAGCGGTTGAAGAACAGGGCCCACCCGCTTAGCCTGCTTTAGGTACTCCAGATTCTTGTGGTCAGTCCAAACGGTGAACGGGTGTGCCGCGCCCTCCAGCCAATGCCGCCACTCATCCAGAGCTCTCTTCACAGCCAACAGTTTGTGGTCCCCAACGTCGTAGTTGCGCTCGGTGGACGTCAAGTGGTGGGACAGGAAGGCGCATGGGCGGAGCTTGTCATCTGATTTCAGCCGTTGAGAGAGGACGGCACCGATGCCGGTGTTGGACGCGTCTACCTCGACCACGAAGGGCAGAAATGGGTCTGGAATCGTCAGGATGGGTGCCGAGGTAAAGCATTGCTTGAGGTGCAAGAAGGCTTGTTCGGCTTCGGGCGTCCAGACTAGCTCTTTGGCGTTTAACCTGTTTGACCGAGATGGGGCGTGGCCAGTTGTGAACAACCTGTGTCTTGACTGGGTCCATCTAGATGCTGCCTGCATGTAAGATGAATCTCAGGGATGTGAAGGTAGAAGTATGGAACTTGCTCTTCTCCAGCTTTACGTAGAGTTGGTTCCGCAGCAGCAGCTAGAGGACATGACGCACGTGTTGTTCATGTTCCTGGACGTTCCTGGAGAAGATGAGAATGTCATCCAGGTTAACAAACACGAGGCGGTTGAGCGCCTCTCTCAACACGTCGTTGATGAGTGCCTGAAATACCAGCAGGCTGTTGGAAAGCCCGAACGGCATAAATAACTATTGAAGGCGGTCTTCCACTCATCCCGCTCACGAATGCGCACTAGGTTGTATGCGCACTGGAGGTCCAGTTTAGAGAAGATGGTGGCGCCCTGGAGCATCTCGAATGCTGTGGACATGGGTATCTGTTCTTCACGGTGATGTTGTTGAGCCCACGGTAGTCGAAACACGGCCGCAGGCCTCCATCCTTCTTCCCCACTAAGAAAAACCCTGCTCCCGCCGGTGAGGTTGAAAGACGGATGTGCCCGGTGGCGAGAGCCTCCCAGATGTAGGCACTCATTGCCGTCATCTCGGTTCTGGACAGTGAAAAGGTCTTGCCCCGGGGGGGACTGGTTCCCAGAAACAGATCAATGGCACAGTCATATGGACGGTGAGGTGGCAGAGTGAATGTGTGTTGCTTGCTGAACACCGCCTGGAGGTCCCTGTACGCCAGCGGCACTCGGGCCCATTCCTGGATCTCCGGTTCCTGACGTGAAACGACAGCGGGAGGACAAGGCAGCAGGCAGGTGCTTTGACAGGCCAAACCCCAGCCCAGTATCTTCTCTGCGTTCCAATCGACGTGGGGGTTGTGCCTGCTTAGCCAAGGGTAGCCAAGCACGAGGGGTAGCTGAGGAGAGTGTGTGACAAAAAACTCCATCTGCTCAGTGTGGTTTTCCATGATGGTGACCTGGAATGGAATGGTCTGCTGTGTTATGGCACCGGATCCCAGCGGCTTGCCGTCCAGGGCTGGGACTGACAGGGGGGAGTCCAACGTCACCAGGGGGATTTGCAGTTGCTGGGCGAGATGGAGGTCGATGAAATCCCCAGCCGCTCCGGAATCAATGAAAGCTGGGGCAGAGTGATGAGAGGTGTTCCAGCGCAGGGAGATGGGCAACACCAACCCAGTGATGTGAGTCGAACCGGGAGTAATCGCTGCACTTCTCACCACCCTCCCTCCAATGGTAGAAGCATTGGCTTTTCCCTGTAGTTCCGGACAGGAGTCGCGTTAATGCCCAAGCCGCCCACAGTACAGGCAGCTGTTCTCTCTCCGGCGATGTTCCCTCTCGGTAGCTGAGAGACAAGCTCTGCCCAACTGCATGGGTTCCTCCTGCTCGCTAGGAGGGGCTCGAGGCGGTGAACGAGAAGCTGATGGGAGTGATTTCGTCCGCAGCGGGAGTGATGTCTACGGTCGGGGCATGGGGTTGTTTGTGCGGCGCTCGTTCATGCGTTCCAGGTGGCGATTGTCCAGCTGGATGGCTAATGCCATGAGTTCTTCCCACTGCTCAGTGCGCCCATGGATAACTAGTTCATCCTTCAGGCCCTCGCTGAGACCCTGCCGGAATACCGCTATCAGCACCTCATCAGCGGCCAGAGTGTGAAATTCAATGGCGTACGCGACAACCGTCCAGCATCCCTGCTTGATCCGGAGCAGCTGGTTAGCCGCTTCTGGACCCCGGACCAGATGGTCGAACACTTTATGAAGCTCGGACCTGAATCGAGGATAGCTGTCGCAGACGGGCCCTTGTTCCTCCCAGATGGCCGTCGCCCACTGCAAAGCGGTCCCGGTGAGAAGTGAGATTTGGTATGCTATCTGGGAGCGATCACTGGGGAATTGCAACGGTTGGAGCTCGAATGCCAGCGAACACTGTGTGATGAAGCCGCGACATCTCGTGGGGTTACCGTCGTAACATTCCGGTGCCGGAAGACGCAGTTCACAAGGTAAGTGGACTTACTTGGGTGTTGATCATGGGTTCTGGGGAAGACTGAGAAATGGCGGTCGGGGATCTCGATTGAAGCAGCTCAGTGATGGTGGTGAATTGGCTGGCTGTTTGACGGCTGAAAGAATTAAATTGCTCAGTTAGTAGAGCGATAGCCTGGTCCTGCTGTCTGATGGAGGCTTCCTGGCTCTGGGTGGTCATGCACAGGAATTTCTGGGTCGCCTCGGTTCCCGCTGGTTCCGATGATGGCTCGGACATTCTGTCAGGGATGTGGTAGGTGTGGAACCAAGTGCAGGCGAGAGAGACCCAGAATGCGGAGATGCGTTTAAGATATTACGTTTATTGTCTTTAACGCTGGCAGGAAACGAAAGCAAAACCGTGTCTGCGAAAACACGTATTAGAACTAACAAAACAAAACAAAATAACAAACGACCAGGAACAAACAAAACTAGCTAATCAGAAAATCCAAAACATATTCTAAAACACGGAATAAACTAAACACAGGAACTCTAAGAAACAAACAAGAACACAAACAAACTTTCGGGGAGGCAAGAACACTAAACAACAGCGCGTACGTCAAAGCAAAGCAAGACAATGTTCAAGCAACAAACAGAAGATGCCAGCCGGTAAAATAACCTCCCGGTTAAGTATTCACAGCTGTCAGTAATGACCTTGATTGGTTTTGTGCATTCCTGGGGTGTCTTTTGCTTCTCCTGATTGGGGCTTGGGGGAAATGCCTGTTTGCTGGTCGAGTCGTGACACCAGTAAGATCTGAAAAAGGAACAGGAGCCTGAGGAGTTCATTCTAATTGTTACTATTCTCCCTGTCATTGTCAGGGGTAGTATAGACCAGAGATTCAATTTATTTGTATTTTCTCTATTAAACCAACATAATTGCTTTGTATAAAAGATCATAGGCAGTTGGTATAAAGCATGAAGCATACAGGATTGATATTAGCCTCTTAACCTGCTTATAATATACAATGAAACAGGCTACAGGCTAGATTCTGCTTAATTTACCAGCTAGCTAGCTAACTATCATAATGTAGCTAGCTGAGTTAGCTTGTCTTGTTATAGAACTGGATCAAATGAGTCTTCAAAAACAAAGTTTCAATGCATTTCACCATCACCAGTAGTATGTTTGCCCGCATTTGCGATTGCTTTGCTTTTAAAGAACGCGTTATCTATTTGAAATTAATCGCATGCGTTAACGTGTTAACGTTGACAGCCCTAGTTCAATCGAAACAACGTACCGATATTAGCTTAAACCACTCTTAAACAGTGTTAGCAAGTTGCTTACCTTTCTTTTGAAAGAAATTAGTGAGCAGTTGTTTTCCCTCAGTTTGCCTTTTTTCTCTTCCTTTTCTTTTTTGATACCCCGACTTCACTTTCTTCTGGAAAGACATGATTGACTGAAACTTGCGGGCTCCAGCATCAGCACCAGTCAGCGTGATTAGCCGTGTTTGGCGACGAATCTTAGTGTAGGTATGTTACAAAAATGTGAGATGTTATAAATCTAGCCTGACCAGATAGAGCATGAAAATACTTTTACCAAAATACCATTTGATACCTTATTCATTCTCATATCTTAAGTTTTAAGGAAGTTATGGTCATTTTTACACTTGGAAATTTGCATATTGACCCCTATTGTTTTTCAATGATCTTGAAACAAAAGCTGTGATTCAATAACATAAATGCCCATACCTTTCTTAAAAATAAAGATAATTGCATGAAATTTTCAGTAATTACAGATTGAAGCATTCTAAAAAAGATATGATATATCTTAATTTGAATTATCTGAAATTACATTACATAATCAATTAATCACATAATTACATGTTGCGCACACGCCGCGACACGGCAAAAACCACGGCAGGCAGTGAGCATTTGGGCAAAGATATCTCACATTCCGGGTCAAAAATATCGCATTTCGCATCGACAGATTTCAATGAAATTTCACCAGAAACAAGATAAAATGTTAAATTAACGTCCTGGGTACCTTTTATTTAGTCCTGAATTTATCATTTTGAAAGCACTAAACACGAGTCTGACTCTGAAGTGTAGCGTATGACCAAACCGAGCAATGTTTAATCAAATTTCGGAAACAAGATGGAGGATCGAGTTTTCAACTACGTTATATCGCAGACATATGGTGAAAAAAAACTTGAAAAGCCTGCATTTTTGGGGTACGGCCATAGTCTCTTGTAATCGCTTGCACAGGGACACAGGCACATCTAGACCGCCGCTGCGCACGGGAATTGTAACATACCTACTTAGTGCAGGGGGGCGGACTAAACCATTTGCGCTTTTGAGAGGGGAGAGGGGAGGGGGCCCAGAGAGCCTCCAATATTTTTATGGATACAAAGTTCAGTCTCTCAAACTATTTATTCAGCCAATATAATTTAAAATTGCAGACAAATGGTTTTTTTTTCATTCCAGGCTTTTCAAGGGCCCTCCCCCACTTGGGGCCCTAGGTAGTCAGTTCCCCTTTTCCCCCTGCTACGATGCCCCTGGGTTGAATATAGGGTTTGGAATACACTGTGTGAAATTGGGTCCAAATCGAACTTTATGCATAGTGTTAATAAGAGCAGCCCAATACCCAGTCAAAACACTTTTCTGCATCTAGAAAAGTCTGACTTGATGGTAAGCAGTCTTCAAATGTTATCTGACAGGGGTTGCCCTGATATAAAGCCTGTCTGGTCTGTGTATATTATCTTGGTAATGACGGTCTCCTATGTTTCTGTTTGAGTTTTCAGATTTGTTCCTCCAGAGTGGAACCTTTCCTGTCTTTCTCTTTCTTTCTTGATTCTGCATAGGCTATGCTATGTATTTTCCCTCTCAAACCATCTTTGCCCCTTCCCATAAAATGACAGGAGAGTTCTCTGGGGATTCATTGAATTTCAGATATTGCTTTATTTCTTATTTTACTCCAGATTTCAACTCAACCTCATTCAGTACTAGGTGACCTTTGTCTCTTCAAGGCCCATTGTAATGTGACAGTGTGATATCTTGAATATCACAATCGAAAATTCTGTATGAATCACTTTTAGATGCAAAACAGTCATCTGTTCATCAGTAGGATTGATGTGGGTGAGAATATAAGGTAAAATCTCCAAGCATTGGTTATCCCATGCTCTTCTTTAGCACTCTGCTCTGTTCACCCTTAATAATAACTTTAAAAGAAAAAAACTATTTATTTCCAGCCCAACACAATCTAAAATAAAACTAAAATAAAAACAATTCAGTGGACTTCCGTTTATGCCTTAAGCAAACATATTGGTTTCTCTCATCAAGCAATTTGATTAAATTACTCAAGCAAAAGGGGATAAGGCATAGCCAGAACACCAAAACAGGAGTCTGTGCCTTTAGCTGCATGTTATAGCCTGCAGCTAAACTAGTGACCTGCGTTTAGTTTTGTGCAGGAAGCTGGCAGAGACAGGCTACCCTCCGGGGGACCAAGTGCCACTGGGTGCTGTCACTTACTGAAGGGGAGGAGGGGAGGGGCAGGGAAGAGGCCATCATTAAATGTGTCCATATGTGGAATGAATTTAAAGAAAGCAGTGTCTTGCAAATAGGAGTCATTGACTTATGTCTATCACTGGTCAAAGTCCACTATTAGTCAGGTAAAAAAGAGAAGCCAGTGTTT
This sequence comes from Aldrovandia affinis, assembly GCA_029706075.1. Classification (NCBI taxonomy): domain Eukaryota; kingdom Metazoa; phylum Chordata; class Actinopteri; order Notacanthiformes; family Halosauridae; genus Aldrovandia; species Aldrovandia affinis. Next base: position 47,208 of record JAINUG010000026.1, on the reverse strand, counting down.
TAATACCTAGCTCAGGGGTCGGCAACCTGCGGCTCCGGAGCCGCATGCGGCTCTTTCAGCCTTATGTTGCGGCTCCGCGTGGCTTGGGAAAATAAAATAAGTATCCAATTGAATCGGGCGCAAAATTGGGCGCATTTTTTTTGGCGTAGCACCCCCGTTGACAGAAAATCCGAGGGGCGCAATAATTATTTTCGCGTTGCACCCCCATCGACAGAAAATGGTGCGGCTCCCAGTGTTTCTTTTCCGTGGAAACCGGGTCCAAATGGCTCTTTGAGTGTTATGGGTTGCCGACCCCTGACCTAGCTGGTTAATGAAGGGAGAGGTACAAGGGAAACAGGAAAAAGGGTGAATAGAAATATGGGTATTTTTACTGATTAACAATCAATCCCATTGTGTAAAATCTAGACTAAGAAAAAACCCCACATTGAAATCAAGGCTTTGAAGAATATATTTCAATTAAAAACGGTTTGCAGATGAGGCAAGCAGTTTGTTTTCATAAACCTTACAAAAATACAATTCCTATAACATTCCCTATCCTCTACACATGGACACATGCCATTTTTATCGCATGCATGAAGATTTATCACGTATAAAATAAAGTATTTTATATTTTGAAACACTGTTCTCATGGGGGATGCACTCACACTAGGAAAAGGGAAACCAAAGTGCTCACTGCTTATCTGTTTACCTTTAGGATATTGAGCGCATCTCAGTGGATTGTATGGCAGTGATGAGAAGTTATTTCGCGTTCCTAACAAATCTTCAAACTTTTACCATCCCCACACAAATGATAGGCCCCAACATGTAGTTCTTACATAGTTTATGACGTAAATACATTCTGTAAAATTTCAGTTTTGAAGCCACGAAAGAATTTAAACATTTCTGAGTGCTGCCTCTATGGTGTTATTGTTGTTATAGTATGCTGTATAGGAGGAGAGAGAAGAAAAAGACACAGGAAGAAAAAGTATCCTGCCAATAAATTAACAAAATATATGCATATCCGAAAATTTGCCTACAATATGGACCTTCCTCATAAAAATGCTCTTTTCAAAGTCTTCTTAAAGGTAAAGACCTAGCTGAAATCTGGATTAAAACCAGAAAATTAATTAATTAATTAGGAAAATTAAGCTTACTCAGCCATAGTTATGGCTCTCGGGTGGTGTATCCAGGTGAGGCATATGTTCTTAGGGAATCCATACATTTTGACTCAATACAAAGCCATGGGGCACATCACTACACTGTAACCAGTGTTTTAGCAGGGCGAGCCATCATCCATCCATTATCTAAGCCGCTTATTCCTGGTCAGGGTCGCGAGGGGGGGCTGGAGCCTATCCCAGCATGCGTTCCGGGCGAGAGGCAGGAATACACCCTGGACAGGTCGCCAATCCATCACAGGGCACACACACCATTCACTCACACACTCATACCTACGGGCAATTTAGACTCTCCAATTAGCCTAACGTGCATGTCTTTGGACTGTGGGAGGAAACCGGAGTACCCGGAGGAAACCCACGCGGACACGGGGAGAACATGCAAACTCCGCACAGAAAGGCCCCCGGCCTGGATTCGAACCCGAGACCTTCTTGCTGTGAGGCGACAGCGCTATCCACTGCACCACCGTGCCGCATGGCGAGCCACCAGACAGCCCCAAAAAATAATTATTAAAAAGGTTTTAATGCTCCCGCATTAGGACAATATCATGTAGTGGCACAACAAAGTTTTAATTGAGCTAACATAAGTTTTCCAAACAACTCTCTGTCCCTGCTATTTACAGCAATTCAATTTAAATAAATTTAAATCCACTTTCATGCAGATTTCGTTTTGGAGGTTATTATTATTATTTATTGTCATTGTTTTTGTATTACCTTCATGAAAATGTACTACTGCATATCCAATACTAGGATTATATCCATGGTGTCTATCACCGAGGGACAAAACACTGTCATTGCCTGCAAGATAACTTCATATAGCTCAGAAAAATCCTTTATTGTGATATGGTGCCAGATTTATCTGGGAGAAATTGTTTTTGCTTAATTGAATTTGAATGTTTTTGCTTAATTGAAAGCTCGCTTTGAGATGACTGGCCAGTTTTTATATAATCTAGGTCATATTCTATGTGTTTAATGAATGCAAGCTGTCAAAGAACACATAGAAAACACTGTTCTTGTCAAATACATGTTTAAATATACACATTAAATAAATGCATTCAATTAAATAAATAAATACATAAATATATGACAACCTCAGTAGCAACAATCGTAATTCAATTATAAAATGACCCCTTCAAGTATGTTTTACAACAATAATTTGACAAAATAAAATATCAGCTTAACAAAAAAATATATACTGATGTGTAGGACCATAGAATAAAGGTAGGTTGTCATGGAAACTGTGAGCATAGTTCTTATGTTTAGAGGGTCTACATAAAACCTATGAATAAAGGGAATACGCTCAAAATGACAAAAAAGCAGACGTGAAATGATATGCCCTTAACCCTGCGACCTCTGGTTCATATTTATTAATAAAGAAAGTAGAGAAGTAAAGTGAGTAGGACACATTATTTTTTTAAGATAGTTGGCTGAAAGTCAAGCCAGGAAGCTACGTCCTTGGGCAGTTTATACCAGTTTATGAAAGGTTCAGAATATTGAAGGTTGGCATTGAAGTAGGGTTATTTACTGAAATTGTATGTAACGACCACCTACTCAGCAAACACGGGGCCCACTGTTCTCTCTGTGACATGTTCCAATATGTATTTCACACAGCTGCTCTTGGTATATCCTCAATTGTAAACTGTTGTTTGTGGGAATGATCTTCCCCTGGATCCACCAATAGTACATTGTATTTGATTTGTACAAAATCACAAAACAAAGTAGCACACAAGTAAAATCCAAACACAAGCTTAGATACAATATTATTACTTTAATTAATTTACTGAGCAGCCACCTTAAGGTTGTTTGTATGTTATATATTTTGTAGCCCATTCCTTAATTGGAGAAACAATTAAATTATGATGCTCAAACATAAACAATAACATCCTTTCTTGTTTTTAAACCAGCCAACATTCATGTCTGATATTCTCTTGCAGAGCCCTTGTTCCACAAGCTCAGCATTGGAAAGATATTGTTGCCGCAAACCCCAATATTGCACCCTATGTCAATGATCCAAATTAACCTAGCCCTAAACCTAACCCCAACAATTTAATTTAGAAATATAGCTGATCTAGGTAATGAACCCAAATCCTAATGAAACTACAGCTCCCATGATGCTCCATACTGGGAAAAGGAGATACAGTAAGACACATTGGGACTGCTGTGTTGGTAGAGGCTAGATACTCCCCCTCCAGAGGATGGTATGCGTTTAGAGATATGATTGGCTTGGTGTTTTTTTCCGATTTTACAGTGCGCATGACCGAACCGTAACCCTAAACATAACTCTAACAGGTTACCATGTTGAATTTTGCGCTTTTCAGAATCAGAATCAGAAATACTTTATTGATCCCCGAGAGGAAATTGGTACACTGCAGTTGTTCACATATACACAAGAGGGGAAAAATAAGAATAGAGAAATACTAAATACTAAATATAAGTAAATAATAAGACAATAAAATAAGGATAAATATAAATATGTAAATCAAAATGTGAAATTGAATTGAATTGCACATCAGTCAGTGAAGTATATACATTAAATAAATAAAATATGGGTGCAGTAAGTCCGGGGGACAATCTATTAAGTCAGAGTGTCTGACACTCTGAAGGAGGAGTTGTAGAGTTTGATGGCCACAGGCAGGAATGACTTCCTGTGGCGATCTGTGGTGCATCTCAGTTGAAGGAGTCTTGCACTGAATGTACTCCTTTGATTGGCCAGCACATCATGGAGTGGGTGGGAGACACTGTCCAGGATAACACGTAGCTTGGACAGAATCCTCCTCTCTGACACTGCCGCTAGAGAGCCCAGCTCCACCCTCACAATGCTACTGGCCTTGCGGATCAGTTTGTTGAGTCTGTTGGCATCCGCTGCCCTCAGCCCGCTGCCATTTGACGTCACGTGTACTTTGCATCTCTGTCCTCTGGAGCATCTAGCTCCTACCCTGCTGTATCTGGGTTCCAAAGCATTCAAATCCTAATCTGAGTCATGAGGAGACTGCAAAACTGAAAAATAACAAGAGTAACTAATTAGCTGAATATTCCTCTTTCAGTGCTAGTGTAAAGGAGGACTATTATTGCGTACGTTACATGCATTTATTAAAAAATAATAATCCCTAGAGTCAAGATAAGACCTGATTAGTTCCCATAAGACTATGATTTGTTGTGTCTACACTCTCCAAGGGACAGAAGACAGAATGCTTCAGAATCCTGAAGAGAGCCTAAATACTGGGAGACTTTGATACCACCTCTTGTTGTGAAGTTCATTAGAGCAAAAAATGCTTTGCATTGCCCCCAGACTGCTGCTGTCAGCTGAGCTGATGACTGAGCAGGCCTTCTCTGATATTTTCTTTGGTGAGAGAAAACGCTCTGTAATTACCCTGGTGATTGCAGGCTTCAATGCTAAGGGGCAGAGGTGCACTGCATGCAGAGTGTAAGAATTAAAAGCCACCTGTTCTTCCCCTAGATTTTCTAGTTATATGAGATACATATGTACATTCCAGTTGATGGAGACCATTTTGCATCATCAAGCTATGATCATGAAGCAAAACTGCTGCAGTTGTTTAAGTTTTAATGTGCAAATGAGACATGTCATGTTTATCACACACCAAACCAATCAGTGGCTTCCTGCTAACACAACAAACCAATCAAACACATCCTGTGAACCCAAGTGCAGGATTAACTTTCCTTGCTGTATGTGCTTGCCATTTACATGAATTGTTCTTTTGAAGGTGACATTGGGTCTGTACAACCCCAACTCCCATGCCAGACCGCTCATTTAAGATCAACAATTGACCATTAAGTGCCTTAATATCTGCACATGGAAGTCAAAGTCAAAGGGATGCAAGAAGAATGCCATACCTTATGTTAAGACATCTAGTGATTCCAGTGCATGTTATTTGCACTTGAACACCTCAAATGCAAAGGTGCCAACACTGGAGTACATATGAATGCTGCTCTTTACAGAAGTGTATATGCGGCACCGGGGCCACTTGCGGTTATATAAACATTAGTCACATGCCAACTGACTAACCATCACCCAATCTTCTGAGTCTCTCAAAGAGACTCACTTTCACAAATAGATGAGATTCCACCCACCAGAACCAGAGACAAGAAGAGTTCATAAGAACATCATGACAAGTACAGTACAGAGAGCTTCCATGGAGAAGAGTCGCACAGTTTATTTCTGCTCCGAAACCACAGAGAATTACTGGATTGATAAAAAATATGCTTCGCATAAACTATGCTCATTCAGTATGGTATCTATGGCCTCTATGGTTGAAAAATAATGTCTTCCCACAGAGAATGGCTACAAGATTGTTAGCTTCCCCAGTACTGTTCAGTTGGCCCATTTTATGAATTTAAAATTCCTACTGTCACTGTAGCATTTGTGTTGAGCAGAGTTGACATTTTTATGTGGACACACTGAGCATTTCACTGTTTATATCGACCTTATGGATTCCATTGGCTTGGAAAAGAAACAGAAGCTAATGGTTTCCACTGCCCCACTGTTTAGCTCTTACAACAGTGGCGGTGTATTGGGCTAATGATCCAACGGCAACTGCAATGGACCCATATGTTTGGGAGAGCCTGGGAAAAGCTTAAAAAATACAAACCCTGAAAGTTATTGACCCCTCTTCATCTCAAGATGGCTGGGCAGTGCATCAATGTATTCACTGAACCATTGTGTGCGCTTCATTCTTTTTTCTATAAATGAATAATACATGATTGGTTTACTCCTTCCAGCTCACAGAAGAACATTGTTTCTGTGAAGACTGAGGCACAACCTCTGTCGTTTTGGGCACCTCGGGAGATCCGGTAGATTTCCCGGTGGGCCAGTCTGACTTGGTCCGAAGTGGGTCGGCCAGTTTTGTAAAAAAAAAGTTTTTTTTAAAACACAGAAGAAGAACCCAGGCTGCTTGAGGCTCATGATCTCCTGGAACACACAGACACGCTCCTGGCTAGAGCAGGGGTGAATCCAGTGGTCATGGTCCATGTTGGAGCCAATGACATGGGTAAGGGTAGAATTAGGATCAAAGATCAGGAGCAGAATCTCCACAGTGGTCTTTTCTGGAATTGTACCAGTACCATGTGCTAGTAAAGGGAAGCAGAATTTTATATGGAGATTCAACACGTGGCTACAAACCTGGTGCAGGAAAGAGGGGCACAGGTTTATGGGGCACTGGGACTCCTTTTGGAACAGGGGTGACCTGTATAAGTGGGACGGGCTACACCTGAATCGGAGGGGTACAGCTGCATTGGGCCAGCATATGCTTAGGGAAGCGGAGGAATATTTGCACTAGGGACTGGGGGGAAGGGGGCAGGGAGATAGATGAGTAGTAGTGTTAAGTATAGGGAGGTACAGACTGCCCAGATGAAAGATACCAGGGCAGAGTATAATATTAGCTGTGAGGATATAATTAACAAAGATCTTTCAGAGCATAATGCGAATAGAGGTGGTTTGGCACAGTTATGTGTGGAGGGGAAGGACACTACTACACTAGGACAAGTGTGAAGTTCCTGTGTTTGAATGCTAGAAGCATAACAAATTTATTTTTGGAAAAGGAGGCTGTCAAAGGCAATCTTAATGTGCAGGAAATTCCAGGTGTTAACTCATTCATTCCTTGTGAGGACATCTGGATTAGACTACTGGGAGATCATTAGAAGGGCCTTAATATAGAAGTATGCTACAGACCACCAGCTTCTGACAGCAACATAAATACTATGCTCTATGGCAGGGGTGTCAAACTCATTCCATCGTGGGCCGAGTGTGTGCAGGTTTTGTTGCAACCCAGTGCACAACACCAGGTGATTTCAATTAGTTCCCTCCTTGGTTGAAGAAGGAAGCTAATTAGTGAAATCACCTGGTGTTGTGCACTGGTTGCAACAAAACCTGCATACACTGCCCACGATGGAATGAGTTTGACATCCCTGCTCTATGGTAACATAAAACAAACCTGTGCGGAAAGAGAGACGTTAATAATCGGTGACTTCAATTACCCCTCTATTAATTGGGAAGTAGTGTCAGGTCAGGGTAAATGTGAAGAGGAGTTTTTAGATTTGGTTAATGCTTTTTGGTATAGTCTGTTACTCAGCCTACAAGAGGGAAATCAATACTAGATCTGGTTTTGTGTAATAATCTTGACAGAATTTGCAGCTCAGAGGTAGTAGAACCGTGAGTGATCATAGTGCTGTTACTTTTGGCCAGATTAATTATGATTCACAGAGATTGGGACATCATTGCAGCAGCTTCTTTTTATTTATTTACTTCAACCGAATCAGGTGATATTAGTTGGATATCTATATCGGTGCTCCTGACTTATTTTTCGCATTCAAGAAGCTTAATGAGATTGTTGTCACTAGCTAGCACCAACCAGCTAAACAAACAACATTTTCAAGCCGTAGGCTACTTGATTAAATAGACAGATCGCTAGCTAGCTGATGCACATGTAGCTAACATGAGCTAGCATGCTTAATAAAACAATCCGGTGGTCGCCAGCTCATTGAGATAGCTAGCCACCCAACCTTATCAACCTGGGAAACAGCAGAGGCAGGGTTTATTAGCTAGTACCAAACTCCATCCATCCATCCATTATCTAAGCCGCTTATTCCTAGTCAGGGTCGTGGGGGGGGGGGGCTGGAGCCTATCCCAGCATTCGCCGTTCCGGCGAGAGGCAGGAATACACCCTGGACAGGTCGCCAATCCATCGCAGGGCACACACACCATTCACTCACACACTCACACACTCATACCTACGGGCAATTTAGACTCTCCAATTAGCCTAACGTGCATGTCTTTGGACTGTGGGAGGAAACCGGAGTACCCGGAGGAAACCCACGCGGACACGGGAGAACATGCAAACTCCGCACAGAAAGGCCCCGGCCTGGATTCGAACCCGAGACCTTCTTACTGTGAGGCGACAGCGCTATCCACTGCACCACCGTGCCGCCTAGTACCAAACTATGAAGGGATAATCACGTGTTTACACATTGATTGTTAGGGTTATCACAAATAATGGAGCGAATTGTTGTGAATCGTTACATAATTCTTGCATTCTGTGTCAAGCTAATACTGAATTTGATATGTTCCACATTTTCCTTCACATTGGGATAACTGTAAACATTTCTAAAGATACATATTGGTGCCTAGATTTTTTATTTTAGACGCTCAACAACCGTGCAAAGTATCCATCGGCATTGTGCAATTAAATTGTGAGAAATCACAGTTGCTGAGGTTCTGTCGCAAACAGGTACACTCTTGTTGCATGATGATACATTAGTGTGTTGCTGTTGGTAATTTCAACATGCAGTGTCTGAGAAGCAGTATTTAGTTGTGCCCCCTGTGAGTCTCAGATGCCCCCCATTGATTTTCTCCCGGCACCAAGCCTGGAGTCTGTGTGTTTGTGTGTGTGTGTGTGTGTGTGTGTTGTGCATGGCCTGTCCATGGAGGGCAACATCTGTTGAACTAATACGTGAATGTGAATTGCAGTGATGAGGGTGCATTTATTTCAAATCGTTTGCATGTTGTGATCCACACAAAAGTTTCTGTGAAATCAGTGAAGCCCTAAATGCTGAAAGTGTGGACACCTGGTTGTTGAAACTGAACCATTTGTGGAAAATGAAGTGTTCAAAGACAAAACAAACCTGCATCTGCTTCAGTACAAATATTTGGAATGTCCTGACCAAGGTTGAGAGTCACTGTCGCGTTTGAAAGTAAATGCACATACATGCTTCCTTTCATCACTTATTAATGAATTGTAGGTATGTCCTTCCAACTGCTCCCATCTTTCGTACAGTTTTTGTGTTGGGAAAATGCTATACATTCAAATGCCAGACATTTTAGGACTTCATCTTCGTCCAACTTCAAAATCCCTCGTTGCACCTACCAAAGTCCTTCATCCCATAAACTAATTACCCTCCTTCCTTCTTTCACAGCTCTGGGGGAAATGTAATTTTAGTTTTTTGTTTTTCTCCACCCACTTTATATAAATTGCCCAAACCACAGGTTAATCAAAAAAGAAAACCTTTTAGACATAACGTCACAAGCAAAGAAGACTAGGGCCCCTTTCCTCATAGCTGGCTAACTAAGTTATCCAGGTAACTTTCAGAATAACTTGACATAAGTCTGGCCGTAAAGCAAGCTGAAAGTCTAACCAACTTAAGTTAGTTCAACATGATAATATTAACATTTGCAGTAAGGAATATTTGACTACACAATTATTTGTAAAATGCTGAAAGAAGTGGCTATGCATGGCTGTGATAAATGTATTGAGACCGGCAGTATTTAGCAACTATCGCTGTATTACTGCACCGATCTCTTGCGCGAACTATGATTGTTCCTACCATGTATTTATGCACATCTTGTAAGTCACTCTGGATAAGAGCATCTCCTAAATGCTTAAAATGTAAAAATGTCATGTAAACATCAAGCTACTGTTTGTGCTCCATGCTCCCATCTCTTAAAACAGTATAGTAAACAGTATAGCTAATAGCTAGCTAGCTAGTAGCTGTGCCATACACACAATTTTTTAATACTGTGGGATTATTGCATTTTATTCATTAAACTCTTAATTTATAACTATGGGCTTAACTCCTTGATTAGTAGACACTCCGTAGCACACACATTGAATATAAATGAATATAAAGTGCAGAGAGAAAAACTCAATTGAAACGTAAAATTCCACCAGAGGTTGGTTAGTGGAAGGAGGGAGGAAGGAAGGTGGACAAAGATGTTCTAAAATGCATGCAGTATGTTGAAGCCCATCCTCATTATCAAAGCACCAGAAACCATCAGCCACTTGTGAGAATGCAACAAAACAGTGCATTCTGTATGTTGTGTATTTTAGTGCGTTCGTTTAAGAGCTTATATTTTAAAACAACATTTTGCAATCTGTGGTCTGGAACCATCATAGATTGTTTCCAACTGGATATTAAGCTCATCTGTAATCAAACTTCTTCAACACAGTGTTATAATGGCAGGGGTATGTGATATAGTGGGTAGAGCAGCACACTCTGGACTTGAGGGTTGTGATGAACTATTGAGTGGGAAATCAAATATGGTATTTGAAGCCATATTTTCACAATTAGAAGCTCTCTAAGTGTTTTCCCCCCTACTCTTTAAATTGGTTACTTTACACTGATAGCAATGTGCACAGCACAGTTTGTCCTGGCAGCCTCAAACAATGAGCTTCATCTCTCTCATGCTGGAATGGAAGCAGCTGTGGACAGTGTTTTGCATATGTAACAGAGTTGGTTCTGCCTGCAGCGAGTTTCGAACCGAGGATCTTGACGCGAAAAGAGAGCGATTTAGCCTGCTGAGCTAAAGACTCAAGTCCCTAACTCTGGGAACTAATCACACTCTTATCGACGTCACATTCTGTAGCGGATGCTCACGTGTTAACCCCACGTACCAGAGCTCCACCGCTACATTCTCCCCCTTGAAACTCCTTCAGCAGCAACCACAACCCGACCGATTACCATCAGTCATAGCATCCAGGTCACGGCACCAATGTAACAGAGTTGGTTCTGCCTGCAGCGAGTTTCGAATAGAGGATCTCGACACGACAAGAGAGCAATTTAGCCTGCTGAGCTAAAGACTCAAGTCTATAGCTCTGGGAACTAATCACACCCTTATCCCAGTCGTATTATCCTGTAACGAACACTCACATGTCAAACAATCCAAGTCACGGCACCAATGTAACGGAGTTGGTTCTGCCTGCAGCAAGTTTTGAACCGAGGATCTCGATGCGACAAGAGATTGCATATTACATTGTGAATCATTTAATACCCTTGATTTGTGTCACTGCTGTATGCTCTAAAACAGTCCACTGAACAGTAATTTTCTGTGTTCATGGAGCTGCAGTAAAGATATATTTTATAGACCGATGACATAGAGCAGACATGGTCTAAACATTACATAAATGTGACAGAGGCGTCTCATGTGTGCTGGATTTAAGAGTGGCTTCTGATTAATTGAATTTCCCGTCTCTGAATTTGTAGACCTGAAGGACAAATATCATATATACACAACAGGAGCATGTTTTACAGATGAATATTACTGTAAGCAATGAATAGAAGACGAATCACGGAGAGAAAATCCAGCCAGTATTGACATTATATATATCTCCAGTCCGCACATTATGCCTTTTCATTTACATAATATAATTCTCAAAATGGATGTTTGTCACCACCACCACCACCACACCATTAATTTAGCTGCCTGCACCTATATAAGGTTGATGAAAATTATATGCAATACAATATGGTGCAACACATTTAAATGTAGTCAAGTATAACTTCATAACTATTTATGCATTTACTGTGCTACGAATTAACTAATACATATATCATGCCACTTCCCCAAGTGCACTAGACAATACTTTGCAGAGAATATACATGCAGTACAATAAGAACAAAGAGTGCAATTAAAGTGCAATACTCCAACACGTTGCTTTTATCTCTCTCGTGCACAATGGGACTGATATCATTCTAGTTTAAAACATTCAGAAAGGCTGTTGTGATTAATGATCTTGATGTAAATCTGTTGAGGCACACTGCCTTCTCAATAAGACATCTGATGTCCACGTATCTTTTATGGACCAATCAAAAAGGGAGACATTCTAAAATCCACTTTGGAGGATAACACTGTTTTCTTAGCATAGCTGTGATGTTATTAGGCTGTGGAACATAGCAATTGACCATTGTTTTTTTTCTGCCAGGAATACTTATTTTTATTTTGTATGCTTATAGTATGCAGACTGTATACCACCCTGGCGAAATTGATTTCCGGGAGACATACAGGTGCGTTTCAGGGAAACGTCCATGAGACAGAACTTTGGCGGAGTGGGTGGGGGGTTGGGGGTAAGTAATGACAGGCCTGCATGAACTGGCAAATATTTCAGGAGATTTAAATAAAATAGAGGTGTTCCACGAGAACAAACCATTTCTGGGATCATGTGCAGACTTGCTCTCAGAACTTCCAGGAGACTTTGGCTGTTTGGCTTATGTTTCCCTCCAAAACGAATAGTCACTATCCCCTACAGAAGCTTGAAGCTACATATACTAATAGGTTATAGTACTATAATTTAGGTTGCTTCTTATGTCTTTATTTAAAAACCTTCATTCCATTTTTTTATCTCCAGTTTGGAATTGATAATTGTACCTATTCAGTTACTGCTGTGCCACCTATACCCACGCATGGAGTACTGCAGCTGAAGCATGTGAACTCCTCCAATGCATACATATTTTAGCCTGTGACTATTTTCATTTAGTCAGTTAGCTAGTTAGCTAGCTACCTTATCTTCATGCCCACAAACTACACCAATATAAGGTTTAGCTAGCTGTAGCAAGATAGTAAACTGTTTTACTACTATACATAAGAACATAAGAATACATAATGACGAGAACGGGCCGGGGCGGCACGGTGGTGCAGTGGATAGCACTGTCGCCTCACAGCAAGAATGTCTCGGGTTCGACTCCAGGCCGGGGGCCTTTCTGTGTGGAGTTTGCATGTTCTCCCCGTGTCCGCGTGGGTTTCCTCCGGGTACTCCGGTTTATTCCCACAGTCCAAAGACATGCACGTTAGGCTAATTGGAGAGTCTAAATTGCCCGTAGGTATGAGTGTGTGAGTGAATGGTGTATGTAGTGCCCTGCGATGGATTGGCGACCTGTCCAGGGTGTATGCCTCTCGCCCCAATGCATGCTGGGATAGGCTCCAGCCCCCCCGCGACCCTAACTAGGAATAAGCGGCTGAAGATGAGATGAGATGAGAACGGGCCATTACAGAATGGTGGTAGAGCTGGTGGAACAGTACAGCGAAGACATGCAGGTCTCTGCTCTGGGAAACTGGCCATGATAGCTGATGCCTAGCTAATTCAGTCTCTAGGTTTAGCCTTACACTGTGGGAAAACAAAGAAATCCCTTTATAGGTTACAGAAGCACACCTTCACGGCACATACTTCCAATAATTTCTGACTAGCTGTTGACACACTTAAAGTACCAGAAGTCAAGACAAATGAAAAGCATATACTCTCACATATCTCTTCCAACACCGTAGCTAGCTGCTAATATTTCTTGCTGAATAGCTAGATGTCAAGCAAGCAGAGATTATAGTTATAAATATAGTTAGTTATCAAGTGCAATATTTCTATTGATTAACATTACCCTTGACCTTAAATGTTCTTTTTCAAGTATGATAGGAAGGTGTCACATGCCAGGTGACAATTCTGGACTGGAGCAGAGCAGCCGATGGTACAAACTGGCAGAGGAGTGGGGTTTGCCGGTCTACGGACCGGATCTTTATTTCTCACACTCTCCCCAGACGCGGGAGAGCGAAACAGTGGGAGAGCAGGTTAAAATAAAACAAACACAAACACAAAGTTTTCACCCTACTTGCCGCGAAGCTTTCGGGCAAAAACAATTAACTAAAATAACAAACTAAAATAAACAACACACATGAAAGCCCGCCTCCTCCGAGGGGGGAATCCCCTTTCGGGGAACACACAACAATTCACATTGTTGTGTGTTCACATTTAACACGCATCTCAACAAGACACCGCGCCTCCTCAGACCGGAGTTCCCCTAGAACCTCCCCAGGCACACACATATTCAGTGACTTTTCAAATGCTTCCCAAACCCATGCACACAGAGACACTCTAACTTTTCAGTCCGAGCTCTCTTTTGACCCAGACACACAGAGACCCTCGCCACTCCTCACAGTGAGAGTTCTCTGGCAACCAGCCCTGAGACACTCTTCACTCTTTCAGTGAGAATTCTCGAGCCGTTGTCCAGAAACACTCTCCACTGCCCGAGTGCGAGTTCTCTTCCAATCACACCGAGGGCGAGAGGCGGAGGGCGCCCTCTCGCTCTCTTTCACGATCACTCTCTCTCTTTCCCACACACACAGGAAGCACTTTACTCAGTCACTTTTAGAGTGACGCACACAGAACTCTACACAGATTCCACACAGACTCCGTCTCCCAGAAGCTTGGATTACAGACACGCGCCACCATGCCCGACAGAGTCACATCAAACACCAACACTCACAAATGACACGCCCACAGGAACGCCCACCAACAAGTCTACAATACACACATAAATGACAAGACGAACACTTCTCAAGACACACACGAATGAGAAGACGAAGACTAACTGTCTTGGCACACGCACACGCACACGCACACGCACACGCATGAGCGACAAGACAAAGACTAATTGATTCCCCACTTGCCCCACCTGCTCTTAAATAGGCTTACTTTCTGTCTGGCTCAGGTGGGACTCGTGAGGCAATCACCTGTCTAACATTCACACACCTAATCACAAAACACCAAACAATTGACAAACCACACCCACTCACATTCTCACACACAAACAGGTAAGTGAATAATCACTTACCAATCAACATCAATTAAATCATAATTAAATCAATTATGGCCTTTGGAGCAACCTCCAGGGCAACAGTTCACACTCTCACACTCTGTGAGAGTGCCAAACCTGCCCCCGGAAAGTCTCACTGCTCCAAAGGCCTCCACAACAGGGAAAAACAAAGGCAACCCTGCCACTCCCATGTTGCCGAGACCGACGCCCTCCATAGAAGGATTTTCATATTCTATTATTTTGAAAGTGATGTCACCTCATGCTGATACTGTAATCAATAAAAGCTTTGGAAGCTAGTATTATTTATGTGAATGTAGTGTTAGGTTCAGCTCTTGGCAAATAGCACATTGTTCAGATATGCTGTCGGCTGGTGCATGTGGTGCATTCTCACAACCTGTTCAGTTTACAATCTGTCCTTTGTTCATTGTTGCCGCACCTGTAACATTACCGACAATGCATTGAGTGTCAATGGAGACAGTAACCTTTCAATTGACTAGAATGAACAGATACTGCTATTGACAGATTATGATGAGGTTTGTATTGTTAGGGGTACTTGAAGACTTGCAAACATGCAATAGGGAGGAGTATATAAATAAGGCAGAGAAGATGAAGTTGAGAGTTTGTAAAGATTGAGACCCATGGGTTATTTTGGTTATTTCAGTAGGAAACCCCAAAAAGGACCAAAGAACTCTTGTTCCTGTGTAGGTATGGCAGTATTTCCCACCAGGGCTGTATCCAGGAGTCGAGAATTACCGAGGTCATGAGACGTAGCCCCTCTAGGGGGGTTGGTCACAAGAAATGTCACTAAGAAATATTGTATGTAATAAGTCTACCCTTGTAGCTAATTCACTAAAAGAGTAGTAGACTGTCATGATTTTATGAATGGCCACTGAAAATGTACACTAAAATGTAGCTAACTTTGTGCCTATCACCACTGTCAATGTGTGCTACGTTAGCTAACTTTAGCCTAAATTAGAATTAACACTGTAAAGTCAGACTAAAACGTGGTTTGTTACAGTCAGCTAGACAGAGACAGCTACGTTTGGCTAGCGACTACACAAAGTAACTATCAATAGATGATCTCTGGAGATGAATAGCATTAATCTGGTTATAATATAAGCAGTCAACTTTTTTATAATGTGAGAGATCTCTACACCTACATCATACTTCGCTTAGCTTCAGAGTTCAGAGCAGTCTGAGTTACAACTCCCGCTGTGCAGCAAAGTCGTCCCAAGCGTCACTGCATCATCTTTGCTGAGCAAAGATTTTGTAATAACGACAAGATCCGCCTGCTCGGGATGGGTCCACTTCACCGAAGTAATGACGATGGCGGTTATTGGGTAAGTGGTAATCTTGGCTTTGTACAAACTGTTTTATGTACAGTAGTTCACCACTTTTATTCAGTATTACACTGAATCAGTATGTAAAAAAAAATACAACTCAGACTCTGAGGTCATATTGAGGTGTCCTCGATGGTAGATACGGCCATGTTTCCCACCAAACCATAACTCGTCTAGATAGCATATCTACCATACTATTGTTCTGGTGCTTTAAATAAGTTTGTAGCTCTTCATGGCAATAATAATTTAGTAATAACAAAATAGGCAATAAAAGGCTCCCTTACTGTTTGGGCTGGATCAGCCTCAAGCCTTCCCACTCTCCAGCTCTCTTGTTTCTCACGTGCCTCTCCAGGTGGTTGCACCACCAGTTGAATGGTGATGAGAGAAAACGCTCTCACCGCATCAGAGACAGAGTTACAGTGTGATCATTATTTCTCGTCAAAACCAACATGTGCAGGAGATAAAATCAGTCATAGGGGATGACGGAGGAGTGTTGTAGTGAGGTAGTGTTGACAAACCTCAACAAACACATCTTCATTTTCCAGCAATCTTTCTCCAATGTGTACATTCTGACATGTGTTCATGTCGATGGTGATCTTTATCTAATTTGTCCTGCTTAGTATCCTCTACTGTAGTATGACCACCTTTGAACATAGAGATGCAGATATTTGAGGTTTTCTGCCACTCTATTTCTCAGCTGTGTGAAAGTCCCAGAAGGACAGGGACTTACAATATGTGGGAAAGGAGAGAATGAGAGAGAGAGAATATGCTTCAAGCAAATGATATCAGGGATAATTGGATTATACTTTATTATGCCCGTATCTGAGTTCAGATAAACTGCATCACATTTATACATGCATTACACTGTACTTCATATTTGATCGTAGAATGTTAAAATTTGAAGTAAAGAATGGAGTCTTTAGACCCAAAAGCAACATAATGTTTTCTCAGTGTGACTTAGAACTTCAGAAGCAGTCATACCCCTTCACCCCCAGGTAAACAGGAGCAGTGTAGGAACCCGGGCCAGTAGGTATAAGCATCTGCTAAATGCCTAAGATGTAATGTGCATAAATGTAACTTATTACATTACATTACAGGCATTTAGCAGACGCTCTTATCCAGAGCGACTTACAGTTTACATTTCTTTACAATCCATTTATACAGCTGGATATTAACTGAAGCAATTCAGGTTAAGTACCTTGCTCAAGGGTACAACGGCAGTGTCCCACCTGGGGATTAAACCTGCAACCTTAACGTTACAAGCCCAGTTCCCTAACCATTATACCACACTGCAGCTCCATTCTCCATTATAATGTATTCTGTTCATTAATGCGTATTAGATTAATTTGGGTCAATTTTAATTTATAGTGATAACATTTGTCATATTCCAACATTCGGTCAATTTTTTGCAATATCACTTTGAAGATCTTTGTTTGAAACTTTTCTTTGGAACAATAGATGTGTGCAGTCAGCCAGGGTTCTGCTGGTCCTGTCCTGCCCATCATTGGCGGTTTTGGTAAGTTGTCTGGTGTTTGTTTAATGAATGTATTATTCCTTTTGATGGAACCTTTGGCTCGTTATCTGTTTGCGTGGCTTTGCATGTTTTTTGGCCATTGGGTTTTGGTTACTTCGTTGTAACGTAGGTCACTTTTGAGCCATAACAGGGTCTTTATGATACGGAAAGGAAATAATAGAATGCAGTTTTTTTTCAAATTTTACCCAGTTTTTTCTCCCAATTTGGTAGCCAATTACCCGCTGTACTTAGTTCAATCCCCTTCCCTCGTAGTTCGCTGCCATAGTCCTGTGACCGACAGTGACAAGGGCGAAGCGCTGCCTCCTCCGAACGCAGCGAACTGTGTGTGTCGGCTTCCCTCCCCCCTCCCTGAGGCGGACAGCCAATTGTTGCCCCGATAGCACTCCAGGCCAGAGCCGACTATGGCGCGACGGGGAATCAAACCCTGGTCGCCGTGGCCAGCATCGGACGTTGAAACCACTAAACCACGCGAGGCCCCCATAGAGTGCAGTTTTAATACTGGCTCATAAGTCATTCCACCTCTAGAAAGGCAAAGAATATAAAGACATTTAGCAAATTCAAAATGAATGTAGATAATGTCTACCAGTAGATGATGATCTTTGGGAACTTGATACTGAATGAAAATGGCTACAAACGGATGACAAAGAGTTGTGGAAAACAACACATGCAGACAAGAACAAGTGTTCTATTAGCAACAAGCTGCCAATGGAGTACTATAGTGAGTTAGAAGCGAAAAGAGAAAGGCAGACATCAGAAGTTCAGTTAAACAAGTCAAGCTGCAGATTTCAGTGTAATAAGAACTAGAGAAAAAGAAAGGCCAGAGATGAGCAGCCAAGATTAAAAGACCTAGCTTGGTGTGTGATCTGGAAGGTGATTGGTTAACCCTGAGCTCGTTTATGATCGGTATGATAAGCAGGGTGTAGACTCACCAATTCAAGTTATTCTAGTTTTTTATTTTTTATTAATGTTCAGAAGAAGAAAAAAATCACTTGGAAGTTGTATGGTAAAATGTGTAAATAAAGGTGGGAAAAGATTGATTTAATATATTATATATTATTTTAGGGTGTAAGTCAACAAAAGGTGACATTTTTGAGACAGACTTTAAAGGGGCACTGTGTGTGTGTGCCTGTGTATGTATTTGTGTGTAAATGTGGCATAAAAGGATCAAAGGAAAAATAGAAAAGGATGAGGAGGAAATGATGAATATGGACATGATGATCTTCACTCTGTCTCTCAGGCAGTCAGTTTTCCTTTCAAATGTGCAATTATTAACATTTGAAACCAAGTCTTTGCAAATTGGATGTCTTGCTTCATCTTAATCATTTGTCTCTTTCTGTCAACATGTCAATTTCTTCAGGTCTAACTTTATCCTACTAAGGACCTACTTTGTGTGCACTGTTTTTCCCTGATGTTCCCTAATAATTATACAACGAGAAGAAGGAACTCCTTATGGAAGTGCTTTTTAAGAATTTGACACACAATACAGTCATTTCATTATACTGTACATTTTTATGTCACTGTATCACAGGGGAAAGAAAACCGGAGAATTTCGCAAATATCTCCATTTGACATTTTACCTGTTACTATGTCTTGTTATGTTTCCTCGCTTAGAATATCAACAAAAAATGCAACTGGTGAAATGTTCTGCTGCAACTCCTCTTTCGCTGTTTGAGTCTTCCAAGGCTCAATCCTGCTCTCCTCATTCTCAGGACACCCTGTCTCTGCTGACATCCACATGTGAGGAATGGAGACAGAGCAATTTACGGTTGTAAACAACCGTTGTTGTCGGGAGCGCGGTCCGCTGCTCTGACAGGCCACCACAGCACAGCTTGGTAGTGCCGATTTCCTCCCTCACAAAGACGACGAGTAGGGAAGACAAAGTAATGCGTGAGATGTGTCTTTGTGAATTTTGCTCCTTCTGAAAGACCTACGGCAGTAGACAATGGCAGCACTCCCTTTTTACATTTGTTTTTACCAAATTTACCACAGGGTAACTTATTGAGTTTTACTCTATGAAGAAACATTATTGGAATTGCAAGAAATCAATCCTCTCATCAAGGTCAGTGGTTCTAACATGTGTTTTTACTTGTGTTGTTCTGTTTTTATAGAAATTGTTTCAGAAAAGATTTCAAGGCTCAAACAAGGCTCTACCTCACCTCAGTCTATACTGTCTATACTGGCTGGCTAGATCCAGCATTTTGGTCTTTTCGCATTAAGGCAGGATTTACAGTGACTGCCACTAGCAGACTAGAAAAGGTCTACTTACTGTTGTGTTCTTGCAGTACCACTAAGGGTCTTCATAGTGTGGTGTCCCCAGGGGTTGGGCAACACACACAGATCTTGCAGAGGGCGTAGGCAAGTTTAAGAACACGGAGGAGGCAGTATTCAAAAACAAAACAATGATTTATTAACAACCTCTTGACAAACACAAAACAAAGGGTGGGGTCTTCAGGGGAATACAAGCATACAAAGTCCGCAATCCTTATTTGTCAATGTCCAATCCAATTCCAAAATCCAGTTCCAAGTCCACAATCCAGTCCGTAGTCGATATTCAAAAGGGGGTCCTCACACAATCCAATTCCAAACACAAAACACTCCAACACTCCAACACTCCAACAATCCAACAATTCAACAATCCAACAATCACCCTCTCCAAATACTGGCACGTTCCTACTCCTTTTCTCAAACCACCCTACTCCTTTCAACATGTGCTGGGAGCGAGTCCTTTAAATAGGCCTTGAAATGGCCTTCAGCAGCTCCATTGCCTTCACTCCGTTCAGGTGTGACTGTGGCCTGCTGGGAAATGTAGTGTTTTGGCTCCCCTGTGTCGAAGGACCCGGCAGCCATTTCCTTGTGCAGCCCCTTGGGCTGCCACACACCCTCCTCCTCAGCTCTAACCTCGGGAGGGCTGAGCGGCACAGGTTCAGCAGTAACCAGGAGAGCCACCATCTCCAGGTCCCCTTAGGAAGTGTCCCCCCTGCGTCAAATGTCCGGATTCCATTGTCTCCGTTCGCCTGAAAAAACATCTGCACGCTGTTAGTGAATGGCACAAGTTGCTCACCTTTACTGCCACCAAGTGGCCATATGGGTGTACCGGCTCTGGGCTCCATGGACGGAGCGGTCACCGCTCCTGCTCTGGTCTTCACCAGCCCTCCATGGCTCCTCCGGTGCACTTTGTGCCGTTTCGGAATCCAGTGTCCTCGCTTTAGCCTTTTCTTCCACGTCCCTTTTGCTTTCAGGGGGTCAATTTCAGCATCCAGTGAAAACATGTTCCTCAACACATTTTATTCCTGGATTTATTTTCCACATTTGCCTCAAAATCCCCTTTCCCTAGCCATTTCCTAGGGTCATCCCATTCGATCATCTGCCTGCTCCGTTTCCCGTTTTTCTTCCGACGAGAATTTCTGCGCTCCATTCTTCTCTGTCTTTTTAATTCTACCGGAACAGAAAGACTCACCACATCAGGAGATGGTTGGGTGTCCCACCTGACCTCAGCCATCACCAAGAGGCTTTCTTCCACACCATGGTCCCACCATAGCTCCTCCTCTGCTAACTGCTCCTCCAGTTCCCCTCCAAGGTCCTGCAGGCTGAGTGGGACTGAGGACCATCTATCCCGCTCCAACTCCAACGTCTGGTCGTCATCTCCTCTCAGCTCCACTGGCTGCGAGGCCTCCACCTGCATGCTAGCGTCTTTGGTGACAGGAACATTACATTTACATTTACATTTTAAGCATTTAGCAGACGCTCTTATCCAGAGCGACTTACAAGATGTGCATTAATACATGGTAGGAACAATCATAGTTAGCGCACAAGATCAGTGCAGTAATACAGCAATAGACATCATTGCAGGCGTCTGTGTACCATACCTGTAACACTGGGAAGGAAAAGGTTAGTGTGTTTTTTGTTTAGTTTTTTTTTTGTATAGTGTAGAACAAGTAAACAGTGGTGACAACAAATTAGCTAGATGGACAGAGTTCAGTGGTAGTGGAGTCTGAAAAGGTGGGTTTTGAGTCTCTTGTGGAAGATCGCAAGTGATTCTGTGGTCCTGACCGATTGCAGAAGGTCGTTCCACCAGCGAGGGGTCAGGACAGAGAAGAGGCGAGACCGCGAGGAGCGGCTGCCAGGCGCCCGGAGGGATGAGGCAGTCAGTTTGCCAGAGGAGGCGGAGCGGAGGGGTCTGGCTGGGGTGTAGGGAGTGATGAGTGACTGGAGGTATGGGGGAGCAGTACATCTAGCTGCTTGAAATAGTAATAAGTACCATGGATATAGCTCTCGTTACTTTCTAAATGCAGAGTCTGATACAGGAAGTGAATGGACATGCAATGCGGTACATATGGCTACTACTATCCAGTTATTAAATCCTTAACCATCTCAGTTATAGTGTGTTCCCTACCTAGCCAAATACACTACAGTTTGTAAAATGTAAATTGGCGATGAGTTTTACCCACCTATTTTTCTACATATTTTGCTGAAAATGGTTATTGCTCATCGTTTTCAGAGTGGCTAAAGATGTTCCACAACTACTTACTTCATTGCCAAAGTGAATGTAGTGGTTGAGCGACACACGTTCAGAAAGCAAGTGCAAGGTGCTAATGAAAGCATAATGCAATACATTGCTGCATTGAGAGAGCTAGCGACTACATGTGACTTTGGACAGACTCTCAATGAAATGATCAGAGATACGTTTGTGGAGAACGTGTCAAGCCATTTGTGAAAAGCTTTTGCTAGATGCGGGACTGACGCTTGATAAGGCAATTACTCTCGCAATTGAGACCGAATCCGCAACTGCACATACTAAAACAATTTCTGGATGAACGTCAAATTTTCGTGCTAGCTGTACAAGCTGAAAGTGAAAGTAAAATCAGCTAGCCGTTGGCGCCTACAGTCTGCTCGTACACCGCACACTGCTGAACATTCTGTGAAAGCTTACTCCTCCTCTACTCGCTCCTGTTATCGCTGCGGATCAGATAAACATCTGGCAAATGAAGTGAAGGAAGTGTGCCACCTATCTAACACCTGCTTTATGCAGACAGGTTGTACAATCCTTTGTGTTGTGCCATCTTGATTATTGTTGTGTTATTTGGGCTTCTGCACCTAAGTCGGAACTTAGGAAATTACAAACTGCACAGAACAGGGCAGCAAGACTTGCTCTTGATTGTCCCTATAGATCTAGTGTTGACCAAATGCATTCTCGCCTTAGATAGCCTAAAGTTATTAATAGGTTCTCTATCAGTTTATTGTTATTCATTAGAAATATTATTTTCACCCAGTATCCTACAGCTTTTGCTAATCGAATTGGTCATAGGTCTGATGTTCATCAGTACAGTACTAGAATCTCAACTCAAGGATTACTTACATTACCACGTCCAAGAACTAACGCAATGAAAAGCACTGTACTATATAGGGCTATTTCTTTATGGAATACTCTTCCTTTGAATGTTAGAAACATGCCAAGAAAGGAAGCATTTAAAAGACATGTAAAACTACTTCTGCGCGCTTGAGAGTTACTGTTGTCTTTTACCATTATTGCCTTGTAATAATTACTATGGATTTTATTGTTTTCTTCCCCCTTTAAAAAATAATAATATTGTAACTGTATTTGTGTATTATTGTAACCTGCGTATTTTACTATTAGCTATGTGAACTTTGACTTTTATTGTAACTTGAGTATCTTTAATGTTGTAACTTTAATATTTTATAAGGACCCCAGGAAGACTAGCCAGTCGTTTGCGCGTCGACTAATGGGGATCCTGAATAAACAATAAACAATAAACAAATGCATAAGACATTGGTCGCCGTAACATGCAAAAAGTGTAATAAAACAGGACATTTTACGTGAGTTTGCAGATCTACACAAACACATACAGTGTGTGAAATTTAATTGCCAGATACATTTATTCTTTACTTACAATGACATAATATGACATATTACATCAGCTCGTGTTTGTAGTTGAGCGTTCCTTGAGTAGCAGAAGGAACCTGGGAGTTGTTAATTAGTCTGTATTGTTGTGAGGTGGCACTCGCCACTTAGTGCCTAGCATCACTCGGCTATATTAGCATCCATAGTTGTGGATAGCGGCAGCTTTTCGTGGCAGCCTCACCTTCCTGGCCTCACCGAACGAAGACTCGGCGGACAAAGACGGAGGAGTCTACCTGCAGGAGTCCACCGAGGGGGGCCAGCTAGGGAGTGCTCGCCACACAGTAAGTATCATAGTTTTGTATCTCCCTGTTCTACTTCCTCTGCATCTAACACTACATGCTACCTCCCTATCCCAGTCCATGTCTCCTCTTCTAGATTGCCTAGAAGGAGAGATTCTACCCACACCCGTAATCTGTCCAATCTCATCCACCCTCCTAGATCTCCCGATGTTGACATGGTGGTAGCAGGCGGACTATGGAACTGCCAGTCCGCTGTCCGGAAGGCCGATTTCATCTCGGCCCAGGCCTCACTACTCTCCCTGCAGTTCCTGGCGCTCACGGAGACGTGGATCACTCCCCAGAACACGGCCACCCCTGCTGCTCTCTCCGCTGCCTACACCTTCTCCCACACTCCACGACCCTCAGGTAGAGGTGGAGGGACAGGTATACTGATCTCCCCCTGTGGAGATTTGGTATTGTTCCTCTTCCTCACTTCTCACCCCTCCTCCTTTGAATTTCATGCTGTCACTGTCACTGTTCCATGTAAACTGCACATCATTGTTCTTTATCGCCCTCCAGGTCCACTGGGGAGTTTCCTAGATGAGATGGATGCCCTACTCAGTACCTTCCCTGAGGATGGCACTCCGGTCTTACTCCTCGGTGACTTCAACCTGCCGCTGGAGACCTCTCAGGCCTCTGCATTCCTCCCCCTGCTTCAGTCCTTTGACTTCACCATGGCTGAATCCCCATCCACCCACAAGGTCGGTAACCAACTGGACCTGGTCTTCACCAGGAACTGCGCCTCACCCAACATTACGGTATCGCCTCTACATGTGTCTGACCATTGCTTTCTGTCTTTCTCCCTCCACCTCCCCTCTGTGCCTAAACCATCTTCACCTGCTCCTACTGTCCTTGTCCGTCGCAACCTCCGCTCTCTCTCCCTCGCTGCCCTGTCAGCTACTGTCCTATCTTCCCTTCCCCCTACTGATGCCTTCTCTCAACTACCTGCTGAGGAAGCATCATCCACCCTACTTTCCTCTCTCTCCTCCTCCTTTGACTTACTCTGTCCTCTATCCACTAAACCTGCTCGTCACCGCCCCCCCGGCCCCTGGCTAACCGATTCCATTCGGGCTAACCGACTGAAACTGCGAGCGGCAGAAAGGAAATGGAGAAAATCCAAATCCCCTGTAGCTCTGTCTGATTTCCACACACTCCTGGCTTCCTTCTCCTCTAACCTCTCCTCTGTTAAGTCTGCATTTTTCCTTTCTAAGATTCAATCTTCTGTTTCCAACCCACGTAAACTCTATTCTCGTTTTCTCTCTCCTCACCCCTCCTTCTCCCCCAACCCCCTCCTCTCTAAACGCCGATGACTTCTCATCCTTCTTTCATTAGAAGGTTGATGTCATTCGCAACTCCTTCCCCCTAACCTCTCCCTCACCCATCTCGCTACCTAAACCTCCCACCCCTCTGTCCTCCTTCTCGCCCCTTCCTGACTCAGACATCCTTCAACTTGTTCTCTCCCACCGTCCCACCACCTGCCCTCTTGATCCCATTCCTTTCCCCCTCTTCCAGTCCATTGCTATGGACATCCTCCCCTTTGTCTCCAATGCCATTAACTCCTCTCTTTCCTCTGGCTCTGTCCCCTCCTCCCTCAAATGCGCTCATGTTGTCCCCCTCCTCAAAAAACCCTCTCTGAATCCTGCTGTCATCTCTAACTACCGACCTGTCTCTCTCCTCCCATTCCTTTCCAAAACATTAGAGCGGGCTGTCTATAATCAACTGTCTGCTCATCTCTTACAGAACGACCTGCTTGATCCCAACCAATCTGGGTTCAGAGCAGGCCACTCCATAGAGACCGCATAGTCACTGAGGCTCTTCACGGGGCTAAGTCCTGATCCCTTAGCTCCGTCCTCCTCCTCCTCGACCTTTCGGCGGCATTCGACACCGTGGACCACCGGATCCTGCTCTCATCTCTCGTCGAGATGGGAATCTCTGGATCTGCGTTGACATGGTTTGAGTCCTACCTGGCTGACCGGTCCTACCAGGTGGCCTGGAGAGGATCCTCTCCTCTCCCCACACCCTCTCTACTGGAGTCCCGCAGGTCGGTGCTAGACCCCGTCCTATTCTCTCTGTACACCAAGTCACTTGGCTCTGTTATTTCTGCTCATGGTTTTTCCTATCACTGTTATGCTGATGACACTCAACTCTTTCTCTCCTTCCCTCCATCTGATACCCAGGTCCCGGCACGGATCTCTGCATGCTTGGCTGACATCTCCACATGGATGTCCACCCACCACCTGAAGCTGAACCTGGGGAAGACAGAGCTGATCTTCTTCCCTGCGAAGGGCTCCCCGACGATTGATGCGTCAATCACCATGGAAGGCTCCATAGTGGCTCCATCTCAGTCTGCCAGGAGCCTTGTAGTGACCCTGCACAACCAGCTGTGCTTCTCGAGCCATATTGCAGCGATCACTCGGACCTGCCGATTCTCCCTCCACAACATCCAGAGGATCCGACCGTTCCTCACCCAAGAGGCCACTCAACTCCTGGTCCAGGCTCTGGTGATCTCACGTCTGGACTACTGCAATTCCTTGCTGGCAGGCCTTCCGGCCTGTGCCATCAAGCCAATGCAACTAGTCCAGAACGCTGCCGCCGCCTGGTGTTCAACCAGCGAAGTTCACCCACGTCACCCCTCTACTCTCCTCTCTGCACTGGCTCCCCATCGCAGCACACATCAGATTCAAGTCACTGGTGCTTGCTTTTCAAGCAGCCAGAGGTACTGCTCCCCCATACCTCCAGTCACTCATCACTCTCTACACCCCGCCCAGACCCCTCCCCTCTGCCTCCTCTGGCAAACTGACTGCCCCCATCCCTCCGGGCGCCTGGCAGGCGCTCCTCGCGGTCTCGCCTCTTCTCTGTCCTGGTCCTCGCGGTGGAACGACCTCCGCAATCGGTCAGGACTGCGGAATCACTTCCAATCTTCCGCAAGAGACTCAAAACCCACCTCTTCAGACTCCACTACCACTGAACACTGTCCATCTAGTCAATCTGTCCTCACCACTGTTTACTTGTTCTACACTATAAAAAAAATAAAAAATAAAAAATAAACACTAACCTTTTCTTTCCCAGTGTTACAGGTATGATACGCAGACGCCTGCAATGATGTCTATTGCTGTATTACTGCACTGATCTTGTGCGCTAACTATGATTGTTCTTACCTTGTATTAATGCACATCTTGTAAGTCGCTCTGGATAAGAGCGTCTGCTAAATGCTTAAAATGTAAAATGTAATGCATGGTCAGTCAAACAAACTACAGTGCAAAGTTAATATCCATACAGCAAATGCTACTGCCCTGTCTGTGGACCTTACTGTTGATACAGGGTCATCCGTGTCCATCCTTCTGCAGTCTGTTTATGATGAACATTTTAGTGGAGTTCCATTACAGCCTCTCACTGCGTGGTTAGTGACATACTCATGGGCCCCTATTGAGGTGCTGGGTTGCTTGCCGGTGACTGTAGCCAGAGATGATGTCACCTGCCCAGCCATATTCTTCATTGTCAAGTCTGGCACTGCCCTGCTGGGTATGGATTTGATTACTGGCCTGAGCCCTTACTGGGTGAGCCCTATTGTTGTGATACAGAAGAAAAATTCTGGAATTCATATGTGTGTTGACCTGAGGGAACCTAACAAGAACTCTGCCGAGTTCCGTATGGTTTGGCCTCAGCCCCCAATGCCTTTCATGGCAGAAATCTTGAAGGGCCTTCCAAATGTTCAGAATTACCTAGATGATATCATTGTGTATGGTCACACATCATTCCGAGCATGACCGTGCACTCAAGGCTGTGCTCCAGCGTCTCCAGTCAGCTGACCTGAAGCTGAATGACAAGAAATGCCACTTTCGACAGTCCAGCCTACGTTTCTTAGGCCATACAGTCACTGCACAGGGAATTCACCCTGACCGAGAACACCTCACTGCCATTCTTGATGCTCCTGCTCCTGATGATCCCGTCTCCCTGCGCTCCTTTCTCGGACTCCTGCCGTGGTATGACAAATTCCTTCCCAATTATGCCACGGTGATCAAGCCCCTCTGCGCTTGTCTTTGGAATTATTTGGAATTCACATGGATTGACAAGGCACAGAGCAGATTCCTTGCTGTGAAACAGATGCTACTAAACAGTCCAGCCCTGGCTCTGTTCGAGCCGAACATAACAGTGGTCTCAACAGACGCATCTGATTACTGGCTGGGCGCAGTACTCACACAGATTCACCCTGACCACACAGAATGCACAGTCGCTTTCGCGTTGAGAACTCTGACTCCAGCAGAGAGGAAATACTCCACTGTTGAGAAGGAGGCCCTTGGCTGTGTGTGTGGGCTGTGGAGAAATGGAGAACATACCTCTGGGGTCGCAGATTCAAGCTTTGAACAGACCATCAGGCTCTCACAACTTTACTGATCACAAAAGGGAATGCGCATTGCACGCTGGTCGGCCATATTGTTGTGCTTTGATTATGATGTAATTTACAGGGCCGGAGCACAGAACCACACGGCTGACTGCTTGTCCCGCCTTCCTCTGCCAACTACTGCTGAACTGGATTCTGATAATGAACCTGAATGTGTAGCCCTGCTCTCAACTGCCCTGACTGCTGTGACTCGAAGTGAGTTTGACTCAGCTTGCTCTGCCTGCCCTGAAACGGCTAGGCTGTGTGCCCAAGTCTGCCGTGGCTGGCCCCTTTATGCTGCTGGTGTCAGCCCCGAGCTGAAACCCTACTACAGACTGAGACACATTCGTATTCAGAGGTACATGTCTAATTGTTCCTATTATGCTGCACTCAAGATTTGTGGCACTGTCTCACGAAAGCCACCAAGGCATTGTATGTAGCAAGCAGCGATCTATACTGGTGGCCATGCATGCAGACCCTGGATCGTGACAGATTTCAGCATGCCAACTGTGTCGGGACTCAGACAAAACAGCAAAACCGTGTGCTGCACCAACACAACCTGTGCTGCTTCCAGGTAGTCCATGGCGCAAACTGGCTATGGACATAGTGTTTAGTTTAGTTTATTTCGGATCAAAGTACAAATACATTACAGTAACAATGATAATAATATATAAAATAGTAATAGTAACATTTTAAATTGTACACATTTTATAAATCAAAACAAAATGATCCAAGGATAACCCAGTAAAGTAGCTAAAAGTTGAAAACTAAAAGCCTACTTATTTCCACTGGGGTCCTTTAAATATCAAAACTTCAAAATATCCTAATACACTTTATAAAATAAAAAAATATATATTTATAATAATACATAAATATACATATGGTATCTCAGGAATGTGTTGCAATTACTCTCTAGCCATCATTTCGTTTTTCAGGTAAGTCTTGAGAGAATGTTTAAAGACATTCAGGGTGTTTATGCCTTGTACTGATGCAGGTAAAGTATTCCAAGAGTTAATAGCAGTATTAAGAAATGAGGTTTTTGTTTGGCTTCCTGCAATTGGTTTGTGAATTGAATATTGAGCAGATCTGGTGTTATAAAAGTGAACTTCACTTGTTCTTACAACACCTTCCCTGAGATAACCTGGGCTGAGGCCATTTAAAATGCGGTACATATGACACAATTTAAGTTGTTTCACCCTTAAATCAATCGGTAACCAACCAAGTTTATCAAGCTCAGTAGCGCCAATATGATACCTATTGTGGAGATTGAGCACACATCTGATGGTTTTGTTC
The DNA here is from genome assembly GCA_029706075.1 of Aldrovandia affinis. NCBI lineage: Eukaryota > Metazoa > Chordata > Actinopteri > Notacanthiformes > Halosauridae > Aldrovandia > Aldrovandia affinis. The sequence continues at coordinate 17,946 of JAINUG010000026.1, read as the reverse complement.
TGAGCAGTTTGGAGTTTTTGTTTAAGATTTGCTTTTAGACCAGAGTACCACACACTGCAACCATAGTCATAATGACATAAGATTAGACTGGAGGCAAGTAATTTCAAAGAACTCGCATTAAGAAACTTCTTGTTCCTGTATAAAGATTTGACTCTAGAGTTAACTTTCCTAATAACAGATTTGCCTGTATCTTCAAAACTAAGTATACTATCAAATTCAATGGGTCCCTTTGAGACAGCCACTTGGGACTGCTGTTAGGCAATCACATTGACAGACTACTACTCAAAATGGCCAGAAGTCATTTTCACCCCCACAGTGACTACAGAACGGGTGATCGCCTTCCTAACAGTGGTCTTCTCTTGCCATGGTGACTGTGAGTCTCTCACTACAGATAATGGGATTCAATTTATATCTGCTGCCTTCTCCTCCTTCCTCAGTGCAAGACAGATCACCCAAGTCCACTCGTCCCTTTACCACGCTGCTTCCAACGGTGCCATCGAGAGATTCAACCGTGTACTGAAGTATTCAGTCTGTCATCCTGGAATCAAAGCCGTGGAAACCGACGGTCACAGATTTCCTCCACATCTACCGTGCAACTCCTCACGCAGCTACGGGCGTTTCTCTGTTCAAATTGCTCCAGGGTCAACGGATGCGCACGAAGCTGAACATCCTTCCTGCTTCGCCTGTGAGTGGCAAAGTCGACACCAATGTCCGAAAGCGAGTTTACCTTGGCCAGTTGCAGATGAAAGCATACTGTGACACAAAACAAGTAGTGTGCACTCCATCCTTCAAAGAGGGGGATAAAGTGTGTATTCGGAAACCACTGCACGTTCGAAAAGGCCATCCGAAATTCACACAATAAAGAAACAGGTTGGCCCGTGCACATACATCATGACAGATGGAAAAACCTGGCATGCTTCAAGTCTAACGTCCTTCCCAAGGGTTGCGTCTGCTGATCCCGTACGTGCTCAAAAGCCTCCAGACGCTCCTGTTCACTATCACACACCAGCGCCTCCTCCGAGAGCAAGGTGTCCCTCCAAGTTCGCTTCAGGACTATCAAAGAGATATCTTTGCACAGGAAGTGTACTGGGAGAAACAGTAAGCACCCTCCGCTCCCCCAACCCTGGCACCAGAGATGCTGGAGGTACAGAATGAGATGGTCCTGCATGCTTGAGTGGCCTTGAAACTTGTGGGGGAACTGCGGTAAGCTGCTGTATCTGAGGTCCCTCTGATGCTCTCCAAAAGGGAAGAGGGTTGTCTCCTTTGGTCTCTGCACTATATAAAAGATGGCTGCATGGTATTACATTTGTGTTGACTATTTTACCATTATTTCATTAATTTGATACGCATCAACAAGTCATGATTAACGTTAAGTCAACTGTTCCTGTTACTGGTTTGAACAGTTTTTAATCAGTCTACCTGATTACTCAATTAGCTATAGCCATTGTAGAACAGTATATAGTTAACACAGTACAGGAAATAATGAATGTGATTAGGGGCTGGCTTCACAGTTGGGCTGGATCGATGTGCATTGTAGATCTTCAATTACATATCTATATATATTTCATTTTTTTACATGACGATGCTCACTGTGAAATATGGTCTGTTGACAGAATCTAAACCGGTGATTCTCTGGATCTGTAGTATGCAGGTTTCAGATGGCAGCCTCCTCTCAATGGTTTGAACAATTAAATTCACTTTATAATTCAAACCTAACTCTCTCTCTCTCCCTCTGTCCCAGGTCTCCATCGTGATATTGAACAGAAACGGAAATACAGATTCTTGGCATCAATATTTCAACAGTATAGAAAATGCCTTCCAGATTGGAGTTGCATTATTAAACATAACATCCTTAGGGTAAAACTTGTGCAGTATTTAATTTCCATTGACACGGGCAATGTTGTAGCAATCAGCACATTCTCACTGTGTGTGGGAGTGTGCATGTATATGTACATGTGTGTGTGTGTGTGTGTGTGTGTATCTGAGGGTGGGTAATCCTGAGTTCTGAAGGTGTGTATTACAGAGATCTGGATGTGTGTAATGTAGAGCCCTAATGGTGTGTACACAATGTGTTAAGGGTGTGTAACACAGTATACTGAGGGTGTACCAGTGTTGGTACTGAGGGCAGTGGCGGGCCGTGCATTTCACACCTAGGCCTTCAGTAGTGCTCTGCCCAGTGGCGTAGCGCAGTAACGTAACGCTGCCCAACCTTTCACCGTTCACCGGTTTCATTTTCCGCGGACCGGGGTTATACGCGAGAGAAAGCTGAGACCAGTTTATTTATTTCATGGACCGGGGGTAGGGGAGCACCCCCACGCCACGCCTATGGCTCCGTCTGAATCGATCCACCCTCAATAACTATTTTATGGCTATAAAAACCATCTTATTCTTATTATGCAGAAATGCAGTATAAACATGGGGCTATGGGGACGGTGTAGGGACAGGACATAACAGAGGAAGACGGGGGGATAGTTCAGTGTGGGATAGTTATGCTATCTATAACATTTTGTAATGCAGCCTGCCGTGCCATGTTATTATCTGCCTTGAATGCTGGCTAGCTTGTTATTAAAAATTGAATGATACAAAGTTAATGTTAAAGACTAAGGTGGTTAGCTATAATAAGTTAGCCACTTCATTAAATCATACAAACACACTGATCATAATAAGAAAAAGCGCTAGCTGACCTGTTTTATGATTTTTATTCGAGTCACAGCTCATGTTTATTACATAAACTTAGCTGGTTAGATAGCTAGCTAAACAAGATCGTAACATGAAACATCAATAATAACCTCATAAAATTGCAATATTATTTAGGAAAATAGCAACATTTTACTCACCAAAAATCCTTATTATTTGTACACAAAATCCATCCTCCTTTCTTTCCTCAAAAAGAGTTCAATTACTCTGTCGTACAGATTATCCGTGTGTTTCAGTTCCATAAAGAAAGTCGAGCCTGCCCTGTCGTATTTCTGGCATGAGTTTTAATTCGCTTTAGGGCTGAAAATGTCCGCTCAAATGTCTGAATCACAGACTGATGTTAATTATATTTTGTCCATGAATACTTATTAAATAATTCCAAATGGTCTGTCCGCTTCCTTTCATAGCTTTTCTCCTGGCTGCGCTCCTTCCAGACGTGTATTTTCATATTAAAGCATTTAACCAATCACATTACATCATAGTCAGACACTCTCTGACTATCCAATCAAAGGGTGTGAATACGCTGACGTACCTAGGCCTTCTAGAAGGCCTTGGTGTCTCCAACTCAAAATTTGATTGGTTGAAGCAACAGTTTGATCAACACTTATTTTATGCTACAGGGCCTTCAGAATTGATTGTGAAGGCCTCCAGGCAGATTTCTTTGACCGTGGCAACAAATGATGGCTGAAATGTGATTGGTTAAATGCTTTAATATGAAAATACACGCCTGATGCAGCGCAACCAGGGGAACAGCTATGAAAGGAAGCGGACAGACCATTTGGAATTATTTAATAAGTATTCATGGACAAAATATAATTAACATCAGTCTGTGATTCAGATATTTTTTAGGCCAGCAGAGAAGGCCTTGCAGGCCCTGACGGCCCACCACTGACTGAGGGTGTACCAAAGTATTGAGAGTGTGTTAGAGGGGAACAGGAGTAGTTTCAGCAAAGACCTGCACTCCATGGTGATGAGTGGTGACCTGGGAGGGGGAGCAGGATTATGGTATTATTGTTAAATAGCATTGTAGACACTGCACCATGCTGTAGTTTCCTTGGTCAGGCATAACATATAGAGTATTAAGTTAGGCTTTAGCTCCCTTTAGTGGAATATAATAATCCACACAGTTGATTTTTCAGATATTGGGTAGACCACCTTCCCGGTGAAACCAGAACTGACAAATTCTCTTGTATCAATCAATTCTCATTGGTTTCATTGGTGCCACATGGACATGGTTCAACACCGAACCCCAAGGCCAACAAGCAGAGAGGATATGAGTGAATCTTTGCCCTAGCGTCTCTCTTAGGCAGAGAGGATATGAGTGAATCTTTACTCTAGTGTCTCTATCAGGCAGAGAGGATATGAGTGAATCTTTACCCTAGTGTCTCTATCAGGCAGAGAGGATATGAGTGAATCTTTACCCTAGTGTCTCTATCAGGCAGAGAGGATATGAGTGAATCTTTACTCTAGTGTCTCTATCAGGCAGAGAGGATATGAGTGAACCTTTACCCTAGTGTCTCTCTCAGGTAGAGGGTATATTGAACCTTTACACCAGTGCATCTCTCATTATAATGGACATTTACCCTAGTGTAGAGGTCATCATGGGTACACCTGAACCCGAAAATCCAAGAACCTACCCGAGATCCGAGCCAGCCAGGGTCCAAAATTCTGACTTGGCTCACGGGTAAGGGTTGGGTCTGATATAACTGCCATGGGTCTCAGGTAAGTGCAGCTAAAATTGTATGGACCCACGAGGACTCCACTGCAAAGATGCAAAACGAGACACCATAAATATATTGCTTTTTTTATTATTCTTTGGATGTTCCTGTTTTTTAGACAGGTTCACATGGCATGTTTATTTGTTTATTTTAACTGTGGGAAAAAACAAAGCATTTCAAATTTTTCTATTGCAAGTACAGTAGGCTTGTATTTATTTTAAACAAAAATTATACTTTGAAAGTTTCATAGGCTCAGCTTTAAACTTAGTTAAAAGTTTGAAACTATTATTTTCTATTTTATTTGGCTATTTTGTACAATGTGCAGTGCCATTTTCAATCTGTAGCTTATTTATATCATATTTATTATTTTCATTACTATTATAATCTAATTATATTTATTTATCCAAAGCATTGATAATATGCAAGTGTCTGTTGAGTCATTTTCATTGGCTAAATAAAGTTCCAACTTTCTTGTTAGTTTTGTCTTCCTTTCTCCTTTCCTTTTACTTTTTCAACCACACCCTTCTGTCATAATTAATTATAAGGTTCATGAAACATCTCAGTCACAATGAAAGCAAAAGTAAATCCCTGAATCAGTTACATAATATGATTGAGATTCAACAAGTTTCTTTCCAGAAGCTTCTACACAGGCTAACATAGTCTACACACATGCCTCACACAGTACACACAGTAGCAAACTGCATTCAGTGCTGTTGTATATGCGTTCACATACATATCACATGTATGTATGACTGGAACAAGGTTGTTCCCCTTGTGTACAAGGAACAAGACTCACTCGATGACCATAAGAGATGTAACACGAGGCCACAGCTGTACCAGTGCAAGAGCTGTATCTACTAGCTTCACTGGCAGAATTTTTATTTTTTTTGGCTTTTGTAGAATATCTACGAATCAGGCCTGTTTTTCCAAGCTTAGGCCGCAACGAAAAATACTTTATGAACTAGCCAGTTCTTTAGATGATTAGATTAAAAATGTTATTGTCCATCACATTTGTGACAGAAAATTGTCTTTGACACGGGTTCATGTAAACATAAAACACAGACCGTGATGAAACAGATAAAAGTTAAAAACAATTAAAAAACAGAAACAGTTAAGACACAGTACAGACATAGCTAAAAAATAACAGATGTGCAAAAGTAGCAAAGTGCATATGATATTATTTTTTGTTTAACAGAGTTATTGCCGTGGGAATGAATGATTTTTTTCTGAATGAGTTTCTTGGCCAATGGGACTCTGTAGCAATGGTCTGATGGGAGTAATTGGAAGAAGTTGTGGATTTCATATTACATATTACGTGCACAATTCCCTACTGCACAACTGCTACTAGTGGTCAACTACTCCTGGTCTCTCACACACACGGTAGTGCTCATTAGCTACAAAGCAGTTCAAACAACTATTGTTGATACTTGCTTCTAGCAATGCAGACAAATTGGGTTGTTGCTCCCATTTGCAACTGCACTGTGTGACCCTAACCGTGTTGAGAGCAGAAAGAGGAAATCATATTTTTTGGCTATATGAATGAGGCCAAAAAGAACCATTTTAATACAGTTTATGATCATAACAGAACAAATACAATATAGTAAAGTTGCAATAGGCAATAGATATAGAAATACAGAAATAAAGAATTCTGAATCTTGAACGATTGGAACAGAAATTGAATCATTTTTAATCAATATATTTTGTGTCTATTATCTCTAACATTTTCTCGGTCACATTATTTCCCTGAGGTAGAAACATTTGAAATGCCATTTGAGTTCACTAGGCAGTGCCATCTTTGCCTTGTTTTTATTATATATTGTATATGAATGAAATTGTTGTATTTTTATTGAATAAGCTTCGATAAGTACATGAAATAAACACCTTTTACAAATATATTTCCCTAAAACGTTTATTCATTTCATCATATCGTGCTTTAATCCCTGTCAGATATCACTGCCTGCCTGCCTGCCTGCCTGCCAAAAAAACAGAAAATAAACTTTCAGATTTGTCCTTGGCTTCCTGTGCTTAGAGATTGATCTGAGGAAGATTGTTCACCCAAGGACGATTGATGATCTGATGATTCCAATGCTGGCAGGTGAAATGTTGGACTTTCCAAGCCTTTGAAATGTTTTCCTTCTTATCAGATCTGCATATTATGTCTAGCTTAGACTGGCATTTTATTTCAACTGTTTCCTTTGCATTTGCACACAACTTCTCTTCAAGGGTGGCCTTTTGTCTCCTGTAGAAGTTGCTTTTCATACAAAGCCTTGTAACATGACTTGCATCCAACGGACAGGGAACCAACCAAAGTTGACAGAGCTGCAATTATTCAAATGGAAGCCATCCCATAAATCTGAAAAAGAGAAACCAAAAAAACATGATTTATTTGTCCGCAGAACCTCTGAGATTACGAGCACATTGGGAATGGAGGTCGTTAGGAACTATGAACTTCGTTTGATTTTGTTCTGGCCCTGCTTTATATGAAACGCTTGATTTTCCCAAATTATATTTCTTATCAATAGTGCCAGACATGCCCCCTGACTCATTTTGACAGTTTTTGAGCTTTTTATCAACGGGACGTGTGATTTGTTTAGGTTTAATGCTCGCCTCTTTGCACCAGAGCTTGATATTCATAAAGCTTAATTGCATACTCTATTTACGGTTTCGTATGCTCAAGAGAGAAGTTGCCCCGAAGCACTGACCATTAGAAAGAAAAAAACAAAGCTGACTTCAGACCTGTACTGTTTCATACCACATTCGCAAGGGTGGATCTATAAGCAGGCATATATGCTTTTTCTCAACCTTTTTATATATAGCATAGTAATAAGAAAGTAGTATGAAAGGACTTTAAACAGCAGCGGTCTTACCTATGGACACACACAGCTGAGGTTGACTTGCAATCAACAAAGCTGCTGCTCGTTGCCTTTGCCAGGCACATTTTCTGTGACTTCGGAGAGAGGAGAATGTTGCGGTTAGTGGGGTACCTCTTTCAATCGATTTTGTTGATTTGGTTTCTGGGCATTTTTGTTTGAGGTGTAAGTTTTTCGTTTGTTTTGTTGTTTTCGTACCCCGCTCAGGGGAATAAACGATCCCGGGCCTGTCCACTACCTTTTCTTGTCTCGTTTCTGTCCACTCACCACTTTACACAGTTGTCACACCTGGCACCGCATTACAGTAATATTCCAGCTAATTTATTCATAATCAGTATATTCACAATTTATTTAGATATCATTTATTTCAATTCATTGTGTGTAACCAATTATCTAATTATGAAACAATGACACACACATGCTGATCTATGCCTGATGAAGACCAGACCTGTTCGAGACCTTACAGCAGAAAATAAAAAAATTAAAAAACAAATCACACTTGGGAGCAAAAAGCAGTGTGCGGATATTTTCTTCCTTTTTGTATTCATGTCACCCTTTTTTTAAACAGCACTCACTGTCTTTATATGTGTATAAACAACATATAATTTAGCAGATAAACCCAGCATATTATGTCCATGAGCTTTTATTCAAAAGACATGTAACTGACATAACAACCTCTCTTCTTATCAAATTACTGGTCAAATTATTTTATTGGGGGAGTGAAGTTGAGTTAATAGATAGTAAGCAAACAATAACGTTAACATCAGCTCTCAAGTAACATTAGCCTATTATCTATTATCTAACTATCTTGCAGTGTAATTTAATAACTTTAGCTACAACACAACATGATTTCTAACTTAAATGTTGTGTAGCATGGTACTGTTAATCGTCTTTCGATGTGAAGACATGCTCTCCTTTAAATATAATAGTCGTATTTGTTTGTACAAGGCAAGTTTCAACAAGGCTTTTTTTCACAGCTAATTTTTTTCTCCTCTTGTTTTTCTGTGTATTCGACCTACCTAATAGCTGCCTGGCATTGGGTCTGTAGCTCAAAAATACAACCACACATTCTTTAGTATTGCTCAGTGCTGCTACCTTGCACTATGGTTTCTCCATATTTGTATAGGTCAAAAGCAGCACTGCGGTGATTTGTGACTTACCGAGCCCACTCTCTGCATCAGCTTGATAGGAGGTGAATGGTGAATGGTTTATATAGGTGCCAATCATCTTCATGTCGCGAACGCACACAGATTGTGCATCATTCGAAAGACTCGGTGAAGCAGTGCTTAATTGGTTGGCTTTTAAAACGCGTCATAACCCATAATTGTCCAATCAACAACGTATAAAGTACTATATTGCGTTACATTGAATTGTGTTAGCTTAGTGAAGCAGAGACATTTCTGCTTCACTGAAGTACCTTTTAATAATCTGAGGGTGGTGCTGTTTTGCACGATACATTTTTTATTTTTAAGTGAGACATTTTTTACTTGATTCACGGAGGAAATAGTCGTTGTGATGATACTTAGGCATTTAAAAAATGTGTGTTATGTTTTTTTGTCTGTTTGTTTTTAGGAGAAGCACTGCTTCACCTGCTGTCTTATAGAAACCTCCACTGACACACACAGACACACATATAGGCAGTGGCGTACCGTGGGGGTTCAGTCAGGGCCTTCAGTAAGCAATTGTAAACCACATACACACATCTTACACGTCTCTGTTAGAGCCAACGCAGCCATATGCAAATAATGCGCACATTATGCCACACACAGGCTCTCAACAACACGACAGCTGATCAACAATTACAACAGTAGGCTAGATTAGGGTGGGTTAAATGCAGAGTAAATTTCCCCACATGGATCAATAAAGTAATCTACTAATACACTTGTGTCACTGTGCACATTCACGTCACTCCAAAATGACGCAAATAGTAAAGCACTCACCCGTCACTTGCAAATAAAGTCCATGCGTCTGTCTTTTTTAATGAAGCGTTCAATAACATCCTCATGTAGTTGTCCTTTTTGCTTCAGTTGATTGAGCAGTTCTTTCTCAATGGAGAGAGACGCCAAAGAAGACAGTCTTATTTGTCCAGTTGTGTTCCTCGAAAGCGAGCGCTCCACAGAGGCTGTAGACACTGGGATTGTTAGGATATTGTTAGGGATTGTGAGTGCAAGTTCTGTCATACTGTCTGCAAGGCCTGTCCTCCGCAGAAAAGTCAGGAGATCACTTATACTTTTACCGTGAAAGTTATACATGACTTTGACGTTTTCAGTAGACTGGCAACAAGATCTGGTTCAGCAGCGACAGCGGCAGCCATTTTCTTTTCGCTCAAGCTACGTAGGAAATTCATGACGAAAGTTGGGGGTAGCCCAGGACACGTTGCTAGGGCCAGAGGGCGTACTGTCATTGAACATCAAAATTTGATTGGCTGATGATTCTGTCACGGATGTTTATTATAAATCAGATGTATGGTCTTTCAATGAAAGGCTAGTAGTATCTGTAGTGCTGGCCCCTGCCAGCTGAAATCACTGTGAGGTGTTTAAGTGACTTTTTTTGATGTAGGAAATTCCAGTTCAGCCTCAACAAAACTAACCATAAGTAATTTTGTGGATATTACACTATTGAAACTGATAACTAAATACTCAAGAAAGACATTTTACACACACTTAATTTTATTTTTTAAGGCCCTGCTGGCCCTGACGGCCCACCACTCTATATAGGTAACTGCCAACAAAATAGAGGAAACACTTGAGTAAACGGTTCTGAAGGCTCTGTTATGGTGTGGGGTGCATTTTCCTGGAATGGTTTAGGCCCACTCAACCCCTTAGAGGGGAAGGTAAACACCAATAAACACAAAGCCATTCTGAGTGATCACCTTCATTCTATAGTGAAGCATTTCTCTCCTCATGGGCGTGGACTCTTCCAGGCTGACAAATGCCCCCATCCACAAGGCACGAGTGGTCACTGAATGGTTTAATGAACATGGAAACATTGTAAACAATATGCCATGGTTGCCTCATTCACCAGATGTCAATCCAATTGAACACTTATGGGAGATTTTGGTGTGGTGCCTGAGATAGCATTTTCTACCACTATCAACAAAACACCAAATGTTGGAATTTCTTGTGGAAGAATGGTGTTGTCCCTCCAATAGAGTTCCAGACACTTGTAGAATCTATGCCAAGGTGCATTGAAGCTGTTCTGGTAACTCGTGGTGGCCCAAAGCTCTATTACTTTATGTTGGTGTTTCCTTTATTTTGGTAGTTACCTGTATATACATATATGGACAAATATGCGATAACTGTTTTAAAATGGATATTATATGGATCAGTCTAAGAATTGAAAGAATGTCCTACATTATATATGAAGCTATATATGTAAAACCCTCCATTTGTATTGAATTCAATATTTATATTGGCTGTCCGCCCCAGGGTGGGGGGAGGGAAGCCGATACCACTTTGCTGCGTATATGAGTGGCCCTGTGCGCATACTGGAGTTAGAGTGGTTTCTGTTAGGTTTCTGTTTCTGCCGAGGTGGGGGTCTCCTGAGATAGACAGGTAATTGTTATGGCCAAGGATTGAATCAGGAAAGCACCTTTGCACAACATGTGCGCACTTGCCTTCGACACTTAGGTTTGGCCCCTCTCCTATTTGCAGGTTAATTGTGCAGGAATTCTTGGGCTGTCCATCACTGCCTTCCCTCCCTGCACTGATATTATTCAGCTGTTATTCAAATAAATGTTCCTACGCACAATCTGATTGTCCTGTGAATCTATGTTTGTACTGATACCAAGCCAGGGATGATGCTCACATGGTTTCCCTGAGACTGCATGAAAGTCACATCAAATGATACCTGTTTAACCATAGAATCATACAGCCTTCTACTCCTCCATAACAGAGTGCATACAATCTCTGCATTTCCCAGACTTCCTGGATAATATAAATTCTTGCTGTTGTAGTAAGCTAAATAAACTGAGGGTTTCTAGATGGGTTTCCCAGCCACAGTTGGCATTGGCACAATCACAATTCGATTCCAGACCAACTGTCAGGAACGGAGTAGGAAAACCAGGCGCGGACCCACGAATGCAATAATGTTCTTTATTGCAAAGACAGGCAAAGTTCATACGGGAGCAATCAGGGCAATACAGGAATCCAAAGAGTGGTCGGGGACAGGCAAAGTTAGTTCCAGGCTTCAGGTGTGTCAGAGGCAGGCAAGACGTGGTCAATGGGCAGGCGGAGGTCGATAACAGGGAATCAGTCTGGGGAACACAGAGAGGAGCAGGGCAGGAACCACGAGGAGCACGAACAGGTGGATCGGGAACGAGACTGAGACAGGACTGAACACGGAAGCACGAACACGAGGATACAAAACACTGGGATACAAAACACGGGTAAACAAAACACGGGTAAACAAAGAGACCGCTGGAAAGTCGTGTAGGCATAAGCAAAGCACAAGTCAATCTGGCAACGAACATGGGAAAACGCACAGCTTATATACATTTAGACATAACGAGAAACAATCAGGAATTGACATGAATGCAGCTGCCACCGGAGACTGCAATCAGACACACGAGGAACAGGTGAAAACGATAATACAATGACGAGACAATCTGGTAACGAACATGGGAAAACACACAGCTAAATACATCAGACATAACAAGAAACAATCAGGAATTAACACAAATGCAGCTAACTGCAATGAGATACATGAGGAACAGGTGAAAACGATAATACAATGACAACACTGGAAACAGGTAAGTGAAAGTGAAAACACGGACCGGACAACCAGGAAAACATGGAATAAACTACAAACACGTAATTACGGGGAACAAGAACACGAGACGTGACACCAACGGATGCATCTCTGCACTAAACACCAGTACTTTAGCTGGATAGTCCACCCGAGAGCGTCATGGTGTACACATCTTTTTTTTAATATATTGAATGAACCTTGATATACATACATACATACACTACCGATCAAAAGTTTTAGAACACCCGTTTTCCAGTTTTTACTGAAATTTAAGCAGTTAAAGTGTAGTGAATAACCTGAAATGGTACAAAGGTAAGCGGTAAACTGCAAGAGGTTTAAAAAAAAAAAAAAAAAAAAAAGTCCTTCACTCTTAACATAGCTAGGCATATATATGTTCTCTTTAAATTATATTAGGCAGTTACGGTAATAGTAATGTTGTGAATAATTCTGTAAAACTAATAAAAGTAACATTTAATAATAAATGTGTTTTGCTAATTGTATGGTTTATATATCTATAACTAACATGCATAACACCCCCTTTCATGTAGCCTACTTAGCCTACTTTAAGTTAGCCTACTTTATATTCTTTCCGTGCATAAACATGTTTTATGTGCTTTATAGGTGAACATTTCAGATGAGTTGTTATATGTAAACTATTAGTAATGCGTACCGAGTTATTTATACTTAATTTGAAAGTGTATTTTATATGTGCATCCCCAGTACATCGCGAGCAGTCCCGCTGCAACTTCAGGTTTAACGCAAACCAGATTGGACTTGAAGCTCGCCGCTATTTCAGAAAAAAGAAAAAGAGAGATAGCCGATGCTATTGTGGACTGCATTGCGACCAATCGACCAATCGGAAAAAAACGGACGACTGTTGGTCAATCAAGATTTGTTTTAGTTGGGGACAGCCCTAGAGAATTGACTATTTTGATTTACCATGATGTCTAAACATTTACAGAAAATGAGTAAAGGCTTTTCTTTAAAATACTGTCCATATACACACTACACTTTTGAGTACTTGCAGATACCGAGTACCGATATGAGTAGGCTACTTTTAATAATACTGCAATTTTCAATTACCACAATAATGAGACTGCTGATTTTGAAGATACTGTGTTGTTGTTTTTTCTGATGTATTCACTCCTGTTTCACTGATGTATTCATGACACTGTTGGTGGAGCACAATCAATTTACTGATTAATTTAAATCAACTAAGATCCAATAAAAATAAAGCATGAAATTGTAACCTGTAACTCTCACTGAGTTTTAGTATGACAAAACATATATTGTAGGCTAACTGACATGGAACAGTCTGTGTGCTGTCTAAAGACTAGGTCTGTTTTGAAAAGGTAAGTGGCAGGTTATTTTTGATGAAAAGAAGTCTCTCTGCATTTTCAGCTGTGAGCCTATTTCTGTTTTCATCAACAATATGTGACACTGAGCTAAAAAAGCTGTTCACTTTCCACAGTACTACGTGGTGCTGAGAGGTATTTTTGTGACATTTGGGCAAGAGTGGGAAATTGCACTTTGCTAACCACCCAGTACTGGTGTGGTTTGTCTTCACAAGAAACTGTGGCCTCTGCAAGGTATGTCTCCAACTGGATGGCAGCAGCCACTGGAGTACTGCTCAGTGATACATGCTCATCTGCAATTTAATCGAACACACTGTCCAGACTGCTGCTGGGCTGGTCCCTCCATGGCCTTCTGATAAGTGGCTCCTCGTGTTCCTCCTGTTGGTCTGCATCCCCGCCAGACATTTTCTGCAGCTCCTGTATCACCATCACTTTGGCCTCCCTTGCTGGTGTTTGAGAAAAAACGATCCTTATATCTACAAAACAGAGAATGGAACAGTTTAGCTGACAATATACATGCTAAGCTTTTATGTCAAATCATTGACAACATTTAACTACTTGGAGGCGTTTTTAGCAAGCAACAATACAATTATAATAATAAAAAGTGACGGTTCAGAGGGAAAGAATAATAAAATAAAATAAAGTATGCTACATAAGGTATAGATTTTTTTTTACAATGTGTTGCCTAATCAATTAATACTGACACTTTTTAGGTAGGCATCATTTCCCTCCTTCAAACTTTATAGCCACACACAGCCATTCTTATAGCGTTTAAATTAAGTGCATAATAGACTATTAGTTAGCATAAATATAGGACTATTCGTTACCTTGGATCGAGTAGACTTGCGATGCAGTAGAGTGGATTTTTCTCCACGTCTGAAAAGCGTTTTTTCACAGCTGCCAGTAAAGTGTTCTTCATTGTCCTCGTCCGTTTCTTTTGCCAGCAATCTCTGAAGCACGGTGACAGCGGGAATCACCTGTCGAGTTAAGGGAAAATACGGTTATTAATAATACGGTTATCGTTTTCTCCAGTAAACTCCACTGTTTCTCGCTGAGGTTGTCGGGGAACTCATGTTCGGACCCAAATATTCCGAGGGCTCATTTATGTTCGACACGAGAGTGCAGCATGTAAAACGTACTATTCCACCGGGTTTGTACGTCTTGTTGGAGTCTTTTTATCTGCTGGTTGAGCTGTAGCTGAATGTCTTCTAGCCGGGAGTACGCCGAGGGGGAATGTTTAAAATGCCCAACTATTCTCCGCCCGACTGCCACAACATCGGCAACACTTCGCTGAGAAGGAAGGCCTTCATACACAGCCAGTTGGAGTGTGTGAGCGACACACGGAAGACTTGGGAGTCCAGCACCATACATCAAAGTGTGTCAAAGTGTTTTTTATTTGTCAAGTGCACAGTATAACACAAGGTCATTCTGAACAATGAAATTCTTGGGACATGGCAAGCAACAACTAAGTAGTGACCAATAGCAGAAACATACATAACAGAAAAACAGTAAACATTAAACAATTGTAGCAGTTCCGGAACCAGTAAGAAGGGGGATATAGACAGTAGAATAAGAGTTTTAAATATATAAATATAAAGTAAAGTAGTGCCGATGGATATGTGCATTTAAATGAGGTGATGTGCATTTAAATGAGGTGATGTGCATTTAATGTACATACAAAGTGATTAGAGAACACATTGGGGTGATGATGTGATCAATGTGATCACTGAGATTAGTGCTGCTGGTTGAGAAGCCTGATGGCCTGGGGGAAAAAAACTGTTAGTGAGTCTGGTAGTCCGTGCCCGGATGCTCAAGTAACGTCTACCAGACGGCAGCAGCGAGAACAGTCCATGGCCTGGGTGGCTGTAGTCTTTTATGATTTTCCGTGCTAATCCATGTGCTAACATGGCTTTTATCATGTTTTTGGTATTGTCTTGGACCACGTCGTGAACTGATTTTTTTGAAATCCCCCGGTTTGAAGCATTTCGTCAAATGCACCTGCTATTGCTTGACCTATGCGGTCCACGAAACTGTTTTCTTGCAGTACGACTCGCTGAAGAGTACAATCCTTATCTAGGCTGTTAGGCTGATGAGAGACATTGGACTGGTGCTATTGCTCCAAATGTCAGTGGTGAAGCTAATGGCTGACATGTCGCACAACAAGCTGTTGATGTGCTTTTTCACGAAGTCGTGCATCTTCGGCAACACGGTCTCTGTGATATGACGACGACTGGGAATATCATACCTCGGCTCCAAAACTTTAAGAGCAATGTATTGGGTAAGAGCCTCTGTTATTTTTGTAGTAAAGTTGGTTGTTGCTGTCTGCCGCTGCTAGCACCAGCAAACTCCTTGTACTCCACCTCGTGTCGATTTTTGAGATGTTTTATCAAGTTACTAATATTGAATGAACTAGCTTTCATGCCACCAGCTTGCTAACGTTAAGATGTTACTATCATTACTATTTCAGCACTTTGTCAATGGGCGCAGAAACCTGTGGAGCTAACCAGAGTAATGTCGTTACAGCACACTATAGGCTACTAATGTTACGTTAGTTAGCTAATGCTAGCTAACTTACTACTGAATGTAATGTTATATAGGCCTACTGCTTTTGCTTTTTAATGATTGTAATAGTGAATAAAGTGAATAAAGACCTACCCAGCTTTACAGGAACAGTGTTGCTCCTTAACGTCGCTGTCCTCGGTCTCAATCGCTAGGCTGGTGGTTCGCTTTTACTTTGTGATCTGTAGGCTATCCCTTCTATCCTAATTTGTTTTGCGTAATTTTTTTGCAGAGTAATTGTGATATCCTGGATATAACCTTGGAAAGCATACTGTAGGCCCTTCTGTCTGGTTCTATCGGAAATCTCTGTCTATTTTCCAAAAAATGGATAACATTTCTCCAGGGAGAGCAGTTAACGACAGCGGTAGCGCCATGCTGGCTCCGAAAGCTTGACGTACTTAGCAACAATAACTAAGGGGGGCGTGGTTTAGCGAAGGGGATTCAGGTCTGGAGACTGAGATGGCCACGTCAGGACATTGATCTTGTGCTCTGTCAACCATTTCTTAGTTGCTTTGGATGTATTTTTGGGATTGTTGTCTTGTTGGAAGGTATACTGTGGCCAAGGTGTACCTTCCTGGCAGAGGGAACAAAGTTTTGGGACAAAATGTCTTTGTACAGGCTGGAGTTTATGGTTCTATCTATTTTAATAAGGGCCCCAGGGCCTGTGGATGCAAAACAACCCCAAAGCATTAAATATCCACCACCATGTTTCACCGTAGGCATGAGGTGCTTTTCAACATTATTTGCATTCTTTGCAGGCCAAACATAACGCTGATGTGCATGTCCAAAAAGCTTGATTTTTGTTTTATCTGACCCCAAGACACGGTTCCAATAGTAGTTCTGATGCCTTTTTTTGGTGAATTGTCTTCAAAAGAGGCTTCCTTCTTGCAACTCTGCCCTAAAGGCCATTGTCATGTAGGTGTCGTCAAATGGTAGCTTTAGACACCTTGTAACCCCAAGATGCCAGGTTGTTTTGGAGATCTTGAACTGTGCCCCTTGGACTTCTTTTTGCCTCTTGAACCATCTGTCTCACTACACATGGGGGCAAGATAGACTACCGTCCTCTACCTGGCAGGTTATCCACTGTTCCAGTGGCTTAAACTTCCTAATAATTGAAAGAACAGTGGAAAGCGGTATCCTTACCTTTTATTGATTTTCTTGTAGCCATCTCCTGATTTGTAGAGGCCAATAACCTTTTGTCTGATGCTTTTAGGAGTTCTTTGGTTTTGACTATGATGATGGCTGACCACAGTATTTTAAACGTTGCTGTTCCCTCCTTTTTTATACAATAGGGAAACAGGACACCATTGTAGGCCACTGTATAGTTCCATAACCTTCCAATGAACTTCAAAGAAGTTGTATATTTATGAAGATTTGCTGTTGTTGGATTACATTTATAAGAATAGTTAGGGGTGTGAATAATTGTGATCCAGATGTTTTCTGGAAAACAAATATTATTAATAAAACAAAATATGTTTTCTGAACAATTGTATTAGTATTGTAGGTTTGAGCACAAAATATATCTAATTACTTATGTTTATTTTATACCATCTCTTTTGTTCATCTTTATCAAAGGTGTGAATAAAAACCGAGTCTACTCTACATCTAAGCTGTTTAAAATAAAATGATCCTGTCCTCAGCTCAGTAAAAACCAACAAATACTCCTTGTCTTTTCTTTGCACGCATTTTCCATGGTGATTTGTTGAGCTCACGGGTGTGGACCCGTTGCAAGTGTAAAAGGTAAACGGTCTTAGTCTGTCGGTTTTGCTTTCATTAGTGTGGACAAATAATCCCCTAGGCTCGTATGCCATAAAATTCCCCTTGTGAGAGGAGGCCCTGTTAAAACTTTATTGAGACAGGACAAAAACAAGAAACACTTTTACACAAAGTTCATTTGACAATTTAATTACAATTGGAGTGTGGTTTGTTTCATTTGGAGCTAAATGTGAAGTGTTTGATAGGGATTGTAATTACACCAGGATGTGAATTAAAACAATT